>VXBZ01007951.1:489276-502313 GCA_013399135.1 Heliornis fulica | reverse complement strand
TTTTTTTTTTTTTGGCCAAAAGGGAGATTGCAAATTTTATTTTAAAAAAAAAAAAAAAAAGTCTAAATTTTAACAGTAGCCTATGGCAAGTATTTATTTCTTCTAACTGAAAAACTCCTGGGGAAGCCTGACTCATTTAAAAGTGAAAGATAAGCTCACATGCAATTTTCTTTGTAGCCTTCTCAGAACATGATGCTGCAATGCTGCCCCATCACAGCAGAGTTCTGGTTAGTTCATTTTCCCTGTCAGGCATAGTCGGGGGTAGCTAAGGGTAGCTAAGTTGCCCAGCCACACACAGACAGGTAAAGTAACAGGGATAGCTGTAACATATTTGGAACAATGTCAGTATGCCAACTAGTTTCACTCCAGCCCTAATTTCCTATTCCAAATGTCTGTATGAACTATTGTGGGGCAGACACTCTAGGTTTTTATGCATTACTAGCATTAGAGAGCCCAGTGCTAAAATAATTGCTTCTTAAAAAAATAATACTTTTTCTGATAGACCCAAGTTTCACTGCTGTGTTTCACTGTGATCAAGTATCCTAGGATGATACAGATCTTTGAGCTATATTCACGGGTATCCTGGCCCAGAATTTTAACTGATATTAATGCTGTGTATTACACCCATTGTGTCAAAACATTGATAAGAAATTCAAACATCCAGATTTGAGTAACATACAGCACATGGCTCAAACACTTGCTTCCCAAAATAAACATCAGAGCATTACATTTCTTTCTACTTTGCTTTTCAGAAGTTCTTAAAAAATTAGAGATAAATCAGTGTGCCTGCTCATATATAACTCTTATTTATCAGATTAGTTGTGAAATATCATTTCATTCTATTGTGATCAAGTGTCAAGGGATTAAATTCTGTTTGTATAAAAATCTCTGTATATCCAATGACAAAATTTTATTTTGCAGATGGTGGTAAGCAATTGTCCCAAAGTGCTGAAATCTGCTTTACTCCAAACCACTACATTAATTTCCTATTGCAGTGATTTGTAAACTGTAATTTGTCAATTTGTTTTGACTTGCAACTTTCAGTTGTGTTCTTCAGCAGAGAAATTATCTGGGTTGCCTTCATTTCACCATAGAAAGGATACATATGTGTTTTCTGGTGTGTTTGGGCAAATTGGAAGGCCAGGGAACCAGAACAAGAATATCCACCAGATTATGTGGATTTTAAATACAAAGAAAATTAGAAAGCCATCCAAACCCACCCACTTGAACAATGATGTTAGTCTGGTGAGATTTAATGAGGAGGCAGCAAATCTCAAATTATGAGGATGACTGTGCAGATTTGTACAGGGCAATGGATTTTACAAGATTTCAAATACAAATCTAGGAGACAAAACCCTAGACTCAGTAGATTAGCATTAATTGAATGCATACACTGTTTAAAGATGTTCCTCTCATTTATGAGCAATAGCAAACAAATCTATGAGGCAATTCTAGATCTCCCAGAATAAATATACTCTTTAGATCAGTGAAGAGAATAATTAATCTAAAGTAATAATCCATTTAAATGGATCACAAGCTACTCTTTAAATACTTTTTTTTTTCAGCATAACTAAACCAGATTATCATTATTCTAATTGAATTTTAAATAATAACTTCGGTCTCTTTTTGTTGCTATTTGGAATATATTTGAGAACGTGGAAGAGGTTTGTCGATCTGTTGAGACGATGAGCTATTGTAAACAGATAATCAATGTGCTTCAGATATGGCTTAAGCACAAAAAGAAAATCAAGCTTTGGAAAAGAACAAAACTGATGTTATTATCCAGTTAACCTAACTGAATTTTATTTTGCAATCACTCTGAATATAAAAAACACAAAATAAAACTGCAGTGCTCTACAGCAACTGCATTTGAAACACCCCAAGGTGCACCTTTTTATCAAAAGGCTTTTAAAATCCATCTACACCACAGTAATGGAAGCATGCATCAATTAATCACAAGCTAATTTTTTTAATGGAAGGCCTGAAGGATAAAATACTGACTCCTTCACCAGCATAAACCGCACAGAAGCATCAGCAAGTGGCATTCACAAGATTCAGAAGCTACAGAATGTTATGGTGCCTCATCATTTTCTCCCAGGCTGGTAATCTCTGCAAAACACAAGCACTTATGAGTCAGCAGTTCATTTGCATGTTACCCCAGAAGCTGCAAAAAATGTTATTTTTGTTTGGGTTTAGGGTTGTTTTTAGGAAGACTAAAAATGGAAAATTATAATCAGGCTTGATTACTCTGTAACAACAGGGGTATTCAGTTTCAACACAAATCAGGTTATCAGACCTGAAACTAAAGCATGGTCAGTGTGCCGTATTTTTAGGTATTTTACTTCCACAAATCACCTAGGACACTATATTCACAACTGCAATACCAAGCTGATGAAATTCTGATCTAAGTTAAAGATTCCTAACATCTACATTAGGTCCTTTCCTTTACCCTATAGGATTGGAGGACCTAATTTCTTTTCAGGATAGGTCCATTCTGCCCATGCTCAGAAATCTACAGTAACTGACTTCAAACTGACCTGTTTGTAACTCAGTAGCCTGAGATTTCTTAAGGAATTTTGGGTTATCTACAGGTTTTCAAACATGATAAGGTCAATCACCCACTACATCCATGAATCTGAGGAACAGATGAAGTAGATGGCCTGTGGAATCCCCCTTGCCTTCCCTGATTCCCGAGTTGGTTCTTTGCAGTTTCTGGCACAATTTAATCCAGCCTTGCTGCACATCCAGAAATGGCCCTATGAAATAAAGTGATCACACACTGGCTGGGAGTGTAATATTTCTCCAGACCTGGAAAAGAAAATAGCTGTTTCCTAGATCTCCCCAGCCAGAAATCATTACCTGTTTGATGCTGCCTTTTGTTCAGCACTTCCCTTCCCAGGCAATTTGAAGTTGAAGTAAGACAACAGGCTAAGCTGGTCACAGCTATCACAATCATGACTGGACTCAAACTACTCCCTGAAACATTAACAAATTTTTCTGGTCAGATTTTCCAGCCTGACAGCCCTTACTTTGTTTTAAGACCACACAATATTACTATATCCTCATTAAAATACACTTTTGGTTACCAATACTTATAATAAATAATGTAATGCCCTCGAGTGTAAACTCCTGATTTTCCCCACCCAAATCACATCAGCCAACACCTGACTTTTGCCTCAAATTCCATATTACCCTTCTTCCATGGGCTGTAGTTATTCCCTCCCCCTACAACTGAAGGAGAAAAATACCAGGGGGAAAAAAATTTTTTTTTCTTCCTTTGTGTTTTCAGAGACAGACAGGAGAGCAGAATACAGGCTGCCATGTAGTCCCAGGATGTGAGAAATCCCAGTGGTAGGCTAAAGACTGCCTTTAACTTCCCATCCCTCTAAATATGTTTTGTTGCTCAGGGGCATAAGAATACCTAAATAATTCTAAATACTGTATTGTAACCTCACTACAGTATTTCTCAGCTCTTTTTCCAAGAGAAGAGGTGACCCACATCAGTGTTTACGATGACACCATGATGATTTATATGGTAAAGTTGGTGAACTCCTGCTAACTGGACAGAGACAACCAGGTCCCATCTTCTCACAGTTTCTATTCACAAGTTGACTAAGAAGATCTCTTCTTTGTCAACAATTTGTCAATAATAGAATTATTTTTAGACAAGTCAGTCATTGGGCTGGTCTTTTAGAAAGAATCTATAGAAAACAGTTTTGTTGACTAATTTTAATACAAAAAAGATTGAAACTACTACTACAAATAGATTTACTTCTCCACAGAGAGAAAAACAAGCAACACATCAAACAGCAGACCTGCTTCTGATAACGCTACTGCTTTAATCACTTTCCTCCAACCTAAATCTCACCAGAGCAAGAGCCAACATCAGCACCGAGACAGATGAGTTAGTTTTTAAAAGGAGAAAAAATTGATAAAAATTTTGTAGACCACAAAAAATTTCTGAAAACAATTGACCACCCTGCAGACATTGATGTAAAAATGTGAAATATGATACAGGTGGATTTGCTTGTTTTTCAACATCATCTACCTCCTGCCCAATACCTGTCTGTTGCTCTCCATTAAAGTTGATGAGATGGATCAAATAAGAAGTACAGCTTAACCATAAATTTTCCATTCCAAAAATGGAAAAAAAACAAAAAAAGGCACAACACCTCATCTGAATTTCATAAGTCAAAATCCACAATCTTCCTGAAAAGAATATTCAGAATTATGCTACTAAGACCTGAACACTAAAAATGTGAGTGTCCTGAAACTGCCACAAACTGCTTGTGCATTGTTACTGAGGTAAAATCTCACTGAGGTTTCAAGATGGAAGGAAGTCAAGAGAAGATGTCAGGATTGAGCCCCTACAGATATATTAAAAATAATATGATGAAGTCAGTGTTTCTACCAATAATTACAATGAAATAACAAAGACAAAGCAGAGAACTATTCAATTTCCAGTGGCAGTAACATAGAACAGGAGTTTTGCTTGCGTAAATAATATTCTTGATTTTGTACACAAGACAGTACTGAAACTTTAAGGCTTCATATTTAGCAGGACGCACAGTTTACTTACTGGTGACATGGGAAGTGTTGTGACTGTGCCATTTTAAAATCTTACTTCAGTGTGGATTTTATTTCCTGCTTGCAAATCCAGAATAACACTTTTATGTTGTTTGACAAAGCTATAAAAGTGCTTGCATATAGATCAACTCCTCTTCATTAAGAGGAGCTTTCACATCAGCATTCCTCCGCCTCCATAAGAACAGATGTCATGCTATTTTACAATATGTAATTCTAATTTATCAACATCAGTGATGCTGAATAACACAAGTAATTGTTGGCAGATAATATAAACAATTTATTTAAAGCATGTTCCCACTGCTATACGTCTAATTCCTGCCTAAAACAACCCAGCAAAAACCAACCAAAAAACCCCCAACACAACAACAACAAAAATAAACTGTGATTGATTCTCTGAACCTGGGACTCAAAATCAATCTATCAGTCCATTTTGGGAACAGGAGGGGGAGTAGTATCATCAAAGTCACTGGAAGTTCCAATAAAGACTCTGGAAGGAGAAAAACTAATTATCTATGATTGAGATGGGACAGTCTCAGATTTCCAGTTTTAGATTGTTTATTCCTCACAAATACAGGTAGAAAGAGGTCTGCTCCTCCCAACAAGAAGACATTCACATTCATTGCAACTTCCATTGCAAGACAACATACAATGACCTGTGAATACTTGTTGTAAAAAGAAAATGATCGATATTAATTTATATTAATAACTCTGTACCCTCTTTTCTCCCATCATTTTTGTTTCAGAGACAAAATAACAAAGTGTCACTTGGTGTTGTATTCTGTTTTGGAAAGGGAAATCTTGGAATCACAATTTCTGGTGAAATGGGAATTACAATTTCTGAGGAGTTCTAGGGAGGAAGAACTGCCATGAATGCTTCATCTTGGGCTGTCAGTACAGTCCCTTATCTTGGGGAAATAAGCTCTTATCTTTCCAAGACAGGCAGAATTTCCTATAGAAATCCCAACAAAATCTTCATCCAAAGAGTCATTTTTACCCACAAGTGTTAGTCCAGTTGTCCATTCAGTGTTAAGCTTGAAATCAAGATTCCCTTTTTGCTTTCGCCAGGCTCTGGATGACTTTCATGTACAGCACAAGATGCCAGCAGTCCAATAATGTTTGGTATCTTTCCCTCCAGGCCTGTCCTTAAATTCATTCACTATGTCAGGGACAGTTTAAAAAGCATGCCCAGGGAATCCATCTCTCCAGTCTCTAGTGCTACCATTTTATTTTCTCGCATGAGACTCGCTACTTCATGTACTGCCTTCAAGTCCTCATATACAAAGGGCAGTATTTGTTGCAAGTATATGTTAGCTGAATAACTCCAGGAGGGTTCATGAGCTGCACCACTAGCATTTCTGAACCACAACAGCAAGAGGACAAGTGCTTCTCTCTTTGGATGCTTCTTCTCTGAGGCTCTTCATAGATAGAACTAGATTTTTGCCTCATAGTACAATATAGTAGAAATGATGATTTTGAATTCTTAAAAACACATGGCTCAGGCCAGCCCATATGTCATATCCACAGGCCAGGGCAAATCAAAGACATTCTGCAGTGCATTTTTGATCAAAATGCCAGAAGGGATTTACAAGTAATGATACAATAAACAGTTTTTCCAAACAATTTCATAAATGTTGTTTGTAAAGAAATTCACACGAGATACTATTTAGGAATGTGACTCCTGATGATATGAATATATCATGAGAAATGTTGTTGGACAGTTTTGATGTGAGATGTGTTATTAATTACATATTTATATTAATTTCAAATTACATAGGCACATGTACAGCTGTATATGCAATGAACATGATTTTTATATCCCTCATGGATTACTGATAACCATGCAAATAAGTAACATTATTGCAATGTTTTTGTTTGTCTTTTGATTGCAATCAATTGTTTATCTTTTTCATTGTCTGTTGGAGCAGCGCATACTAGACCTAATAACTGTTTCCATCCAGGAACAGGCAACAACCACTGTACGTAGATTTAATTTGCGCACCAAATGAAAGATCCCTCCGTGCATTTTTGAAGCATGATAATGAATGTTATGCAGCTGAGATTAAAAACAAGTTCTGTACTTATCACTTCTTCAATCAGTTTGTTTAATTTTGTAAGAAATACTTTCAGTTTTAAGGACTTAACTTACAATATGAATAATTCACTTTATATTTTTACTAATGTGAATGTTTCCAGGGACATACAGGTGACCGTCTGAGAAAGTAAACGATACATTGAGGGAAAAGATTTGCAGAACTTCCCTTGAAGCCATGATTCATCTATTTCCCCTTGGTAAGTCTCCCATTTAGAAAGGAAGTATTCTTCCAAGACTTGCATGCTCACCTGTAATATTTTCTTTCATTCTTTCTACTCCATTTTTCATTATTGCACACAGAATTAATTACATAACATTAATTAATACTTGGAAAAATATCTTTCCTATCTTTCAAGAAGCATTCAGATTTATGGTTTGGTTTTTTTTTAATGTCTAAATGATGTATTAGTTCCTAACTTAGCAGGAGGTAAAATCTGTGACTTGTGTTGTGCGTGAATATGTTTGCTAACTGTTGTAGATACCAGGCCCAGAGAACAGAAGAACAAAGCTTGCTTTCTTCCTCAGTAAAAGTGGAAGGTGATTTCAGTAA
The DNA here is from genome assembly GCA_013399135.1 of Heliornis fulica. Taxonomy (NCBI): domain Eukaryota; kingdom Metazoa; phylum Chordata; class Aves; order Gruiformes; family Heliornithidae; genus Heliornis; species Heliornis fulica. The sequence continues at coordinate 495,084 of VXBZ01007951.1, read as the reverse complement.
GTAGGTTGCAACATTTTGCAGCACTGGTTGTCACTACATGCATCTCCTCTCTACAGGGAGCACACAGGCACATTATCACGTCTTTGTGCCAGGCTTCTTTATGTGGTAACCCATGAGCCAAACTTTTTTCATCGAACAGTGCCATTGACTTATATCACTGCTTGCACAAACCCAGCATCAGTAGAACCTACGGAGACACTCTAAACAGCCATACATTCCAAGGTTCAGCCTCTGGCCTATATAGTACATATTTTCATTCCCATCTGCCAGTCTTCCGAAATCAATGAGTCCCGCATTACGCTCTGCATTTTCCCTCTGGCAAGCCGATTTTCCTGCTTCAGCCCTGTTCTCCTACCACTTTGCTATGCAAGTGATGCACCTTAGGTTCTCTAGCACAAAGAAAAGAATGTTGCTTACACCCTCTGTCTGCTTCCATTTATGTCACATCTGAATCAGACCAATTGTATCTGTTAAGTTCTATGTGCTATTCTGGGAACATCCCCTACTTAGCCAAGTTCAAGCAGCCTGCTGCAAAGTATCTCCCTGTAATCCATGACTTTTGCCATTTTTTTTGCCTTTACAGGTAACAAAGTGAGGAAAGATCTAAGAAGCAGAAGGGAAAAAAAAGCAATTTTTACTGTATCATCCATGAGGGTAATAGTGCATAAAGAGACCGTTGAGGGTTTCTGCAAGTGCCTGACCTAGCTGCCACAGAGGTAGTAGTCCATGGGAAATGCATGACTAAATCTAGTTAATCTAGTCCAGCTTCACATGATTCTCTTTGGTATGACTGTGCGTCACCAGCTTTGAAAATACCACAGGAGGAATTAATGAATCATTTACTGTAAGACTTCATTGAACATCCCTTTGTCCTCTGATGTTATTATACGGTATGCTGAGAGGCAGGGGAAATATTTCCTTCCTGGAGCGTTATTTTTAATGAGTGGTGTGTTTATGGTTTAACAGTATGTTTTGACTAATTGAATCAAGGAGAAAAGGTTTCAGTTTTTAATATCATATCTTGAATCATTATTCTTCAACCAGAAGAAGACAGGCTTGTTTTTTCCCTACCTTTCTGTGGCTACTTGTCAATTTTACATTTGACTGCTTTTTTTTTTTTTTCATTTTGACAGCTGTTGTATTTATATAAGTGTGTGCATGTATGTGTATGTGCTTGTGCATTTATATATAAAAGTAAATACTGTACCTAATACTTGTGTTCTCAGCCTAGATTGCCAGATTATCAAAATATGATTTTTTAAATAGCGTGGTATTTCAGATGTTCCTGAATAGAAATCTTAGTCACAATGGTGGCATTTTCTGGCTCTGTCAGCCTTGTCACTTGTGTAAAGAGAGAGATGGCTTTGTCTTTAACATGCCACTTGGAGAAGGGGTTTACTATTTATTAGTAGGTATTTGATAAAAACAGTCAAGCTTTTTTTCTATGTCCTAATTTTACACATTTTAAAACTCCAGAAGCCAAATATAGACTCATTAGATCACCAATTAATGAAAGTATAGTATTTGTGTGAGTGCATATAGTCAGCATTTTACACAGCCAAGCACAAGGAGAAATAGTTTCTGCTGATGTCCACAAAGGCTTTTGAAGCTACTGTTTATTTTGTGGAGGTACTTTCTTCCACCAGAAAATGCTTCATGCTTTTCGCCATCTATGATTGCAAAGGCCACTACAATTATGGGACCCAGTCACTGGCAATACTTACCCTGAAGGGAAAGCATGACAACTGTGTGGATTACACTTGAATCTGAGTGCTTTGACATGCAAAGAGACATCAAGCCTTTAATGGTATAAAATGCTGCTATTTTCTTCACAAAATGGTGAGATAGCAGATATCAGGTGCTTTGATCCAGTGGCTCACTGATATCAGGGTCACCTGCTCAATCATTTAAAACCTTTTTAGACACCTTGGTTTCTAAGTGAAGATCTCTTGTGCACGCTGTTGTCAAATTTCATCTCATACAGTTAGTAGCAGGTTCACAGACCAAGGTCACATTTTACGTTTGAAGGCTTAGATTTAGATAGATAGTAAGACATTATGTTTAATGAGATGGGCCCAGTAGGGCAATTAGGAGTTGACTATAGAGCACATATATCCTCCAGGTTACACGAGTGTTTCTATAGAGGTTTGAAAAGCAGGAGTACTAGGGAAATGAATGCACAAAGAATGAAAAGGATTGTGTGTAAGATTTTCGAAGAACTAGAAGAGACTCAGGAGCCTATTCACTCGAAACATCAACTCAGTGAAAATCAGAGAGACACAGGGGCCTGATTCATCCTTCCATCTTTAAAAAACTCCTGTGATAATGCAAAAAAATAACTGAAAGTGAGTCCAGAGGGCTCACTACTTAATTGAACAAAAAAACCCCTACTTTGAAGAAAGAAAACAATTATCTAGACTGGCAGTAAATAATTTTCTGTGGGAAATATTTTAGATTCACAACAATGAGAATGATGTCTGGCCTTATAATCTTGTAGAAAACAAAATTGTCCATAACAACACCTTCTGAAAACTGTTAAGTGCAAGTGCCTGTAGTCACACTAGCTAGAGAACAGACTGCAGCTGGGCTTCTTCAAAAGGAAGGTTTTGAGTGACATGTGAGGAGTTATGGAAAAGCACTACATTATTCTGGTATAGCAAAGAACCTGCCTTTCAGAGATTTTCAGTGTTTATCTTCTGATGCATAACTAAACCATTCCCTTCAAGAAATGATACAGACTTTAGACAGAAATAAAATCTTTGAAAATAACAATTTATAAAAAATGCCATGTATCAAGCTATCATATCGAGAGCATCAATAGCCAAGTCACATAGGTAAAGAAGCCTGCTGTGAAGGATTTCAGCACAGGATTGCTCCTGCAACAAGAATTTCTCATACAGTAGCTTAACCAGAGAAGACATTGGTTCAAAAGACAGTGGTGAGCAATGTGCAACACAGAGCATGGCCTCTGTGTTACAGACCACGCTTATTATATGAACATCTGAATCCACATCCTTGAAACTGGCATAGTTTTAGAGAGAGATCATTTCACATCTCTGAATTACCATCTAGGGGGGCAGAATAGCTGTTCTGCAGGAGTAATTCTATCCCTCAAAATCTTGGAAATCATGAAATTTCAAAGGGGATTTTTCACCGTACGATCATCCTTCTACATAAAAGAGTAATTTACTTGAGAAGTGCAAGTAGTATAAAAATCAGGTTGCCTGAATGAAAGAATCCCATTGCAGCAAAGAAGAGGAATTGGATTAAGACTTCTGCTCAGGCTTACCTTGCATGGAACTGCTAGTAGCTCAGCTGTTCTGAGGAAACAGCTCCAAAGTCCATGAATGAATGTCAAAGAAACCAAAGGAAAAAAAAAAAAGGGATGGGGGGTGGGGCGGGGGGAAGGGAAGTGGCTGGAAGATGTACAAGTGATGACTAGAAGGTACTCCTCTGCTCTCTGGAGTTAATCTTAAAAATGCATTATGTAGTACATGAATGTACAATACATGGAAGAACTTCAGCAGATATATTTATCTGCACTATCCTTTCAGCCAAGCATATACAAACACCATATGCACTATACATGCAAGAAAGAAATACACAGAGAAGCCTTTTTCCTTCAAAGAGCTTCTTTTCTTTTTCTTTTTTTTTCAGAGAGATCTAACAAGTTGGAGGAGCTCAAGATTACTTTTTCTTTAACATGGAAAAATAATGGGTGTCACTAAAAGGAACTGAATATTTTCACTGGGTTCACTCTTTGAATGAAGACATGAGTGAATTACCAGCTGTTACCTAACCAAAAAATCTGAGGGAGAAAAGACTCATCACTCTTTCACTAAGCATGCAAGGCAAAGTATGTTCAGGCAATAAATGTAGCTCCATGATAGGTTTGTTGTACTGGTAGCCACCTCAAGAATATTATTATCCTTTCAGGAGGCTGAAGCTTCAGTAACATATAAGATACTTTTGGGAGAAAGGGAAGAGGTGTTATCACAGTCTACAAAGCATCAAAGGTAAGACAATAGGAAAAGTTCTTGGCACCATGTCGATTGTGCAGGATTTTGTCAGCTGATTCACTCTTGACTGACAAGACCTTTCCCTTGCTGAAACCTGTGGGTTTTGTAAAGTTTAAATTGTTTTGTACTTTTAAATGGAGCAGGTTGGAGTGAATCCTCTTTGTTCTGTGCTACTCAGCACTTTTGTTAGGCAGAGGGCAGCTTTCACAACTGCCTGTGATTTTGAACAATTATTTAGATGTTCCTATTGCTTCCCACTGAAAGTGATTACAGACCTTGGTATATCATTGTTGAGGGATGAAGGTTACCTAAAAGACCTAAGAGGGGACAAGATTTCAGATAGTGGGTTTGCTGTACTGTTATCTGTAAGAGAGAGAATGACCTTTTCCATCTCATATGCATTCCAGGAAAAAAAAAAAAATCAATTTCAATTGTGATTAACTTGTTAAGTCGAAAATTTGCTGTCTCTTCTCTGTGTGATTCAATATGGTTGTTTCATAAAATCAGACTTTAGATCTCACTCTGAAGAAAAATACATCCTTTGTTTGACAGTCCCATGTAGATCAAGTGAAGTGTTCTTCTAAGTCCTGGACTTCTCGGGTAATAAACACTGCACAATGAGGTCTGTGAGTAACAAATGCTATATGCCACAGCAAAGATACAAATCACTTAGCCATGTGAAGAGGCAAAAGGGGCAGTGAATATTGATCAAGCGTTCCCAGAACTGTTCATAAACAAAGAAGAATTGATTTGGCTCCCACTTACTATGGCCTGAAAGGAACAAAACTGCAGAATTTGAGTCCTCAGCTACCCCAGAGGCATACAACAAAAGTCCTCCTGGCTTACAAGCACTGTCCTCGAACTAATCTCTTTCTGTATGTGCCTTTCAAGGCAGTACAAGTGCCTTTAAGGCAGTTACAGACTTATAAACAAATACATGTCACTTCCTCAAAGTTTTCTACTTTGGGCTAGAGGTTAGCTGATTTACACCCACCGAGCAGCATACTTCTCTTATTAATTGAGGTTATGTCTAAGATAACATTTTTCAGCCAGAGTAATTTCCCAAATGCAGGCCCTGTGTTTTAGCCTTTGTGTAGACCTTCCTGTTCTGCCCTTCAGAGACTTAATCCTAGAAGAAAGGACTGGTTCCATTTGCTTCGATAAAACTCTTATGTCATTCAATGCAGCCTATTCAGATCTGACCGCAGAAGAGATTCAGACAGATGTGCAGTGGCAACAATTGCCATTATTACTTTATTGGCTTAAACATTACCCAAAACTGGGTCTTTTATAGTGCTGTTTCCACTAAAGTACGTAACAGATTATAAGCATTTTGGTAAAGTGTGATGCTGCTTACACACACACAAAGGGGAATTAAAAAAAAAAAAAAGGTTTTTTTGACCACCTCCAGACATGAAGTCATTCCACGGTTACCCTCTAGCTGCCCACATCTCCTTGGATCACCTGTGTAATCCTGAAAGAATTACCAGAATAAAATGCCTGCTGTTGAAACTCATGCTATTTATTCACTGTTGTCCTGTCTAAAGAGAGAACCTTCCCTGGTTTCTAAGACACTTCTGGTTTTATCTTAGCAACTCCTCACATTTTCTGCTGGATCATTCTTCTTGTTGCATAACCTAGTTGACTGTTGCAATTCAGTTTTAGAGACATAGTGCTGTCATTAAATATTATATTTTATTATAGCAAAGATTTTGCCATTTGTACCTATAGTATTTACTGCCCAAATATATTTCATTCTTTCATTCTTTGGTTTTACATATATATATAT
>VXBZ01007951.1:436574-489255 GCA_013399135.1 Heliornis fulica | reverse complement strand
TATATATATATATATATGTTTTGCGTGTCACAAAAAATGCCAGGAACCCCAGAAAGTTCCACATATATATTTTTGTCATCACTTTTTTTCCCTGTCATGTACTGGCGTAAAGAATAGCATAAAATTTATCAACCAAATTATTTTAAATTATTACATTTTCTTTATTACTACAAGAAAAATATAGCAAGGTAAGGTTCACATCTGGAGGATTTTATGTCTAGTTTCCAATAACTGATTTTGCATACACTTGAAGACATTATTTAAGTTTGAAAAAAATACTTTTATCTTAGCTTCACTCTTTCCCTACATTGCACTACATTATTTAAGAAATTATAGCAATTGAAATTGTTAAAATCACAGGAATTGATTGCCTAGAGAGGTTGTGGGGTCTCCATCTTTGGAGACATTCAAAACCAAACTGGGCAACCTGCACTGGCTAATCCTACTTGAGCAGGAGGGGTGAACTGCATGATCCCAAAAGGTTCCTTCCACCTCAATGATTCAGTGGTTCTGTGAAATAAAACTATATATATTTACTGATGTAGGCCAGGTCCTTCAGTACTTCCCCTCCTCCCCTCCTCTTTTTTTTTATGACATAATGACACAAGAATGCTTTTGCACTTAAAATAAGGCAAGTAATTGAATAATTTGATATATCCTAATATTTCAGTGGATTTAACCTGCTTCACTTTGCTGATGCATGCAAAAATAGAAAGCTATAATACTCCCTTCAAAAATAAACCTTGTTAGCTGAACATTAAATATGATCAATAATTAAATATGGAAAATTTTATTCTTAAATTTACCAATAATGTATGAATGTCTATATATAGATGCAAGCTAGATAACCACCTACTTGTAAATATATACATTTTGTGTCATAATGCACCGTGTGGCTGCAATCAGCATAAAGCAAATACTATTAATTTGGAGAGAACTTAAATAGCTCAGACTAGACACTGAAAGCTGGGTGAGATAAACCCTTCATTAACATACTGTGGCCAGGTAGCACTTCTGAATATTTACAGAACGGGCTGGATTCTGAGACTTATACACTGAGCTGTAGTTGTGCAACGAGACCCATTTCAAAAGTGGGAGGACACAGGAATAAAAATCATGGGATCACAGAATTGTAGGGATTGTAAGGCACCTCGAGAGATCACCTAGTCCAACCCCCTGCCAAAGCAGGTTCCCTAGAGCAAGTCGCACAGGTAGGTGTCCAGACAGGTCTTGAATGTCTCCAGAGAAGGAGACTCCACAACTCCCCTGGGCAGCCTGTTCCAGTGCTCCGTCACCCTCACGTGAAGAAGTTCTCACATCAGTGCGGAACCTCCTGTGGTCCAATTTGTGACCACTGCCCCTTGCCCTTTTCCCTCAGGCCACTGAGAAGACTTTGGCCATTTCCCTTTGTCTCCCACACTTCAGATATTTGTAAACATTCATGAGATCCCCTCTCAGTCTTCATTTCTCAAGGCTGAACAGCCCCAGCTCACTCAGCCTTTCCTCATAGAGGAGATGCTCCAGGCCCTTCATCATCCTTGTGGCCTCCACTGGACTCTCTCCAGGAGATCCCTGTCTGTTTTTTTCCAGGGAGCCCAGAACTGGAGACAGTGCTCCAGGTGAGGCCTGACAAGGGCAGAGTAGAAGGAGAGGATCACCTCCTTCCACCTGCTGGCTATGCTCCTCTTAATGCACCCCAGGATCCCATTGACCTTCTTGACCACCAGGGCACACTGCTGGCTCATGGCCAACCTGTCATCCACCAGGACCCCAGGTCCTTCTCCACGGAGCTCCTCTCTCCCAAATTTTTCGAGCTTTATTTAGGTAAAGCCATATCGTATCATTAACATCTCACATTTTGTACAAAATAGAAGCTGCTCAGGAGTGCATATGCACTGGATACAATCTTTTGACTGGCAGATAGCGAGAGAAAAAAGTGTCAGTTATCATCTTACTCAGGTTTATCCTTTAAATTCCCCTGTTTGAAAGCCTGATGGCCACCAAAATTTTCTATTACAAAACGTCTGTAAAAGTTGCTTTATTAAATACTTCTCAAACTTCTGGGAAATATTTTCCTGCATAGGTGTTACAGCCTTTTCAGTTACTCCTAGTGAGTACACCCTGCACACTTAAGAAGATGGTATTCCTCTAGCTATTTATCAAGAATATACAAAATATTTTTGTGGGTTTAAATTTGCTTACCAAACAAGCAGAATTCATGATAGCTCAAAAACTGTTAGTCTCCTCAGAAAACAAAGGAGAAGTAGAAGATGAACTAAGCTGGCAGGACACATCAAACTCACACTGACTGAATTTCTCCAAATTTCTGCCAAACACACTGACCCACTGACACCATCAACACCAACTAGTTTTAAGCTCTTAGCATTCTCTTTTCTTCTGTCATCCAACCATTTATTTTTAAAGGGGTATTTTGAATGATTTGTTTCTTCTCTATGTGACATTAAAGACTCTGAACAGTCAGTCAGTCAAAATAAAATAAAAATCCCAAAACAAAATACTGTAAACACAAGGAGGACTATGTGCATAGCAATGCACTGTTTTACTGTTAGACAGAATAAAAGACCATCCCAATGAGGAAAATTAAGATATTCCTCAAAATGTCACAGTGATTTTTCCAAGATAAAATTTTCAATGAAGTGTATGAGAATCATGTGTTGTATAACTGCTGTACAGGGAAACGCAAAAGAGAGAAAAAAAAAAGTTGGGTTTTTTTTTAATATGATTTGATTATCCTCAATAGCCCACATGCTGACATCACATTAGAAAGATGTGATATTTTTTTTGCAACATGAAACAAATACTGTGTTGCAAAACTAATCAACATCTTCAAGATATGCTGCAGAGAAACTTAGAGTAGTATGGCCATCTGTTTTAATTGAAATGTACTTTTGGGTACTGTGTTACTGAGAATTCATGGAACAATGAAACATGTTGAAAAAAAAATTAGCCAAAGGATGATTAAAAAAAAGCTCCTACATTTTGTGAAAATGTTTACACTCTTTAAGGTATCACATCCTATTGGTTAAATAGCACCACAACCTTTCTTCATTACTTGCTAAGAATTACTTTCTTTTTGGATTACTTTTCTGCAAGTCAGCAGGAATAAAGCAATTTGTCATTCAGTACTTTTTTCTTTCCTGTCTCTTCCCAAAGTGGTTCAATGCCCATGTAGCATGTCACTCACAAAAACTTGAGAAACAAAACATAAATCCACTTGTCTGATTTAGTGATTCAGAGAATATTCTGAGGTTTAATTCAAAAAGGAAAATAAATCCCTCATATTTCATTTTCTACTCTCTTAAATAACTCAATCTCTCAAGCATCATATTCCACTCGCTCACTCTAATACATTCATTTACTTTTCTTATTTTTATTGCTTATGAATGTAATGATCATGAACTAAGTCATTACAAAAGCCCCAGTGAATGAAACTCACTGTTTGGGTTTTGTATCAGCATTGTCCAACATCCTCTTTTTATCCATGCTGGACACATCAAGGGCAATGACAGCAACAGATTACTCTATCACTGTTACCAATCCAAATCCAGCAAGAACTGGATCTGTTTCAATTATGTCTTTTGGTGTCATTTACCAAACAATATCACTTTGATCTATGCAAAATAATTATGAAATTCTTCCTAATTATATTTTTATAGCCATTTGCTAGCACAGATGTAAACACTCGGGACAGATTCTGGCAAATCAGGTAACACCAAAGCAAAGAGGAATGAGGCTCTCCCCTCTGAGCACAGTGGAGATAATTCAGCCCCCTAGCACATGAGATATGCACAGCTCCTAGCAAGGAGGCTAGCAAGGGAATGAATTGGTGCTAGGTGTAATCCCTTTTCTGTGGTCTGGAGAGCTCCGTAACATTAGCAGCTGGAAGAACTTTGTCAGATCCCACAGGGACACTTTTCAGAAGAGCTCAGCACCTCATATTTTGTGCTCCTGGAGTCCAAAGCAGGTTCACTCCTCCTGCTGACCCTTTCATTTAAACAGTCAAAGGGCTCCACTCTTTCTGTTTCAGCCACTGTACACTCAAGAAAACCTGCTCCCTGGGTCTGAAGACAGAATAAGGCTCACTTGTTCGTATTTCAGCTCAAAAGTATTATTTTTCCTTGGGTATAGAATACATTTTCAGGAGCTGAGGGCAGCCATGACATTGATCAGGGGCTACACCGAAGAAATGAAAACCTAATCCTCATCTAGTATTGAGGGGGTGCATGCCACAGCTGGCAATGCTTATAGGACTCAGCCCAGAAACAGCACCAGGAAGGTTAACATTTTCAGCTGGCAGATTATTTGCCCTCACAGCAACTTTTTATATGCCCATGATCTATGTTCAGTAAGAAAGGTATGCTCTCCCCAGAATTCTGCCAAAATGACCAGCTGTTTGATATTTGCAAGGCTATCTACCTTCTGCTTTTCTTTAGAGAAAAAATACGGCTTCCATTTCTAATTTGATTTAAAATCAAAAGATTTCGTGCAACATTACCTTACTCAAACAATGTCTTAATTGCAAGTCTTTTGATTCAGTATAATCTATGAGAGAGAGTACTTTAAAAGGTAAATGATGAAGAGTCTGCTTCTAAGAACTAGAGGCCCACAGTGTCTAGCTGTTGTAGGGTTTCCATTAACACTTGACATATAACTAAAGTTTCAAAGTATTCTTTACTCTGGTCAGTGGACATGTCATATTTACATTCAGACAACCCTGAATGGGAAGTTTACTTGCACAGAACCTCACACTAACACCCCCCCCCCCCCCCTCAGTGAACTTAAATAACGCTCACACTATATTTGTGAGGGGTGGCTTCGAAAGCAACACAGCAGAGGACAGAAGGAAAAGCAATGCAATTGTTAAAGATGCACAGCAGTTGTATCCTCATCTGGGTGACAATATTTATGTTCCTGCCCTTCATTTAAGTCTGAGATGTCTGAGTCCTCTTACCACTGTTGGATCTCACCTTACCCTCTGATCGCATAAAAGGTAACCTCATGTTGGTAGATGGCTTGACATATCTTGTAAAATAAGTCCCTGACTGACCAAAGACACTACATATCCAGTAAGATCACTGCACTTAACTCACGGAGCTGGAGTAAATCAGATTCCTCACAGGAATACACACCATGGGACAGGAGGAATATCTTGTCCTGGCAGCATCATACAAAGTATGAAAGGATTAAACTAGAAGTGAGAAATGACTGGCAAGAAAACCACCTTATAGAGTACCAAGATGGTTTTGGAACTTCTTGCACAAGGGACAAATGAAACTAGTAGCAAACTAATGCAAATTGTTTCATCTCCTTCATTTAGAATTAATTGTCATGTGCAAAAAGAAGCAGCTATTGTGGATATGCAGGCCAGACCTTGCCGCAAAAAGCACTCCATGAGGGAACTCTTATCTCAGTGATGACAATTTTAACGTGTTCTTAAGAGCTGGACTCCAAATTCGATTTAGTAACTTAAAGATGCACATAGATGCATGCACAGTTTTGTGCCACTGAAATCTGCCAACTTTTTCTTCCCTGTGGATGCAGCACATGGAAGCTTAATTTCAAATGAATTTTCATTAACGGAAGCTCTTTTAATTAACTCAAGATGGGAAAGCTTTCACATCTCAGCTGAGCTGAGATGTGAAAGACATGAGAGACAAGTGCAAATCCAGGGTTCTCATTTCAGGCCCAGTGACTCACTGAGTTGCAACACAATGAGAATAAAGATTTACTCAGTCTTGCACACTTTCATTCTTCTTTTCTTTTCTTTTCTTTTCTTTTCTTTTCTTTTCTTTTCTTTTCTTTTCTTTTCTTTTCTTTTCTTTTCTTTTCTTTTCTTTTCTTTTCTTTTCTTTTCTTTTCTTTTCTTTTCTTTTCTTTTCTTTTTCCTCTCATCCCTATCCCCAAGGTAACCTGGACACATTGTTACCAGCACTGCCATTAATGGCCCGTTGAAAACTCTGGCAAATGATATGATCGACAGGGGGATACTTGGTGAACCCAAATGAAATAAATTACTGTTATTATCCAGACATGAATAACTCTTCTCTTCAAGTTGTACTTAAACCCTTACGTTCCTCAGTGCTGCCTACCAAATAAATGGCATCCTAAAAGCAAATGCCTGGTAAGATATATGGAAACCAAATTATATCCTATACAAGGTCTATTATCTCTCTACACTTTCAAGATCATGTGTGCTCAGGTGTTTTGAAAAGCCTTATAAAATTAGCTCCCACACATCCTATAGATCTGGCAATACAGTGGGTCCCAAACATTTAAGACCTTTTTTTAATTATTATTATTCATGATGAAGCCATGGACTACACTGTCAGCATTGCACTTCTTTTCTACCCTGCCTTATTCCTGAGAAACCATTTAGAATTAAGATGTCTCCTAAGAATGAATGTTTACAAATAGGAGAGAGAGCTCAAAAATGTTAGAAAACTGTTAAGCATCTAAAATTATCAATAGTGAGTAAATATATAACATCAATTGTCTTTCATATTTGGCAACCTGGGACCACACCTCTCCTGTGTCTTCAAAATTTTCCCATACTGATATGAGAGGGCCTCACTGCTGGTGCCTGTCCCCAGCCACCCACCAGAAATCACGGTGCTTCCACGGGAATGGGATTATAGTCTCAGTAGACAGTTAGACCCTGCAATTATGTCAGAGAAGTAGAAAGGAGATCAGATGTTCTCCAAAATCCTCCCACAGGCAGACTGCAGCACACCTAAAGCAATGTTATAGACATTGGACTGCCCGAGCCAGTCCATATTCTTGGTCCTGCACACGCTCTAGGGAATATATTTAGACTTTGTCTAAAAGATCGGAAATAATTTGCCAATACCATGTGCTGACTCAGGGCAATTTTCAAAAGGAAGCATAGGCACACATATTCTTCTTTACAAGACAGGAAGAACATCCACAGTAACTTAGTGGCGAGTGGCCAACGGTTCTTGTACACAAGCACCTTCAGCTGGAGGTTAACATATAAACTATCCGTTACCAGCTGAATGCAATTTTAGACTCCAGTTTGTCTATTTCTGGGCTGCAAAATGAGATACAACTCAGTATGGAAATTCATGCAGAAAGTAACCACATCTAACAAATTAACTGGACAACTGGTCTTTTTGTTTGCGCTCTCAATTTTATATGGCCTAAGGTTGCCAGTGCAAACAAGGACTAATAAAATGCAAGATTTAACATTTAATTAATCAGAGCCATATGGTACTTCTGTAAATGAAATGGTGAGCTTAGGCTTAATGGAAAAAAAAAATTAAAACAATCTTCTCATCCATCTATAGAAACTGAATACTAATTATCTGGGTACAAGGCCCTGATTCCAAATATATCATAACACCCTCACGCGTTTGTCTCAGCAAAGGAGTCACACGCATCTCTGCAGAGCAGCCCTGGACTCCAGATCTGTAGTGGTATTACGCTTGACAAAATACTATGTGAGAGTTGTCCCCACAGCTGAAGTAGCTGGTAGAGAAGCAGCTTAAAGAATGTATAGAGAGATACTGTGCAGTGTATGTCTGAAGGAATACATAAAGGGCAAACTTCAGATCTTTACTGTCGAGGAAGAAGTTTCATACATGTTAGCAATAGATGCAGAAAAAAAACAAAACAAAAAACCCAAAACCAAAGAAGAAAACTCTTGGCATGAAGATACAACCAGGAGAAAAACTAGCCCATAGACAAAGCCCAGGGGCCTGTTTGGAAGCCTGATGAAAAATACATAATTTTCAGATAATCCAGAGCCAATCGGAATATTATTCTGTAGATTATTATTGTGCTAATAAATATTCTGATTGATCTTTTTAATGCAAACATTGTGCTAATAGCGAAAGAACACGCTATTACTTCAAGTCTGGAGCACTTTCCATTAGTTATCTGATCAAGCACAGAAGACGTATTGAATAATAAATTGCCTACTGGCAATAGGCTTAGAAAAGATCAATAAGTCCTTATTAGTGTCTCAGAATTTTGCAATACGGTAATTAGGCTTTCAGTGGAACAGAGACATTTTTCTGCATTCTGAAAAGTGTCAGCTAATGATTTTGAGAACTTCTGGCTATTCTCAGTTGCAGTATATTTGTATTTGTTAAGATCCATGGGACTTAGTCTTGCAAGTCCTGATGAGTCAAAAATGTCATCCATGGGAAATTTTGACTGAACAGAGCATGTAGAATTAAGACCATATGCAGTGTATTACAGTGAACATTATTAACTTAATACATAATCTAAACAAACAAAACCTTCTCATAAAAATGTAAGATACCTCAGTCTCTTACAGTATTTCTCTATGTCTGTCTTGAGTGAATAAATGGCACATTTCATGGAGCTTGCTGAATAGGTCTAACAAAAATGTATTAGCCGACCAAGATAATGTGAACCATAAATCCCATTTCTAGATTCTACCCTATAAGTTTTAGTGAATAGTTCTTTCAAAAGACCCAAATAGGGAAAATGTACATTTAGATTAGAGGTGAAAATAAATTTAGCACACAAAAGATATTATTCCAGTATTAAAAGCACAAAAACATAAACCACAACTTAGTTTCAAAGTTCTTTTGCCATCTATAGATTAATTTTGTCCAGCTATAGATGAATTCAGTTTCTGAAAGGATTTATTTTAGAGATGCTGGTAGATGATGAACTGATGCATATGGACAAGACAACTGATTTAAGCCAGAGCCGATTAGCTCTTCCTCTAAGGATATAGAGAGCATTCATAAGCATATCCTAACTCAGAAAGTCTTTCTCCTGATATAACATAAACCTACATAATTAAGAATATTCAGTCTCATACAGTAATTAATTGCCTTGTAGGGGGTGGAGAACCTCCTCCTGTTCTAATTTCAGCCAGAAAAGAACAGCAACTGGTGATCTGAAGACAATTCCTGCAGGGTTCCTTCTCATACCTTTAAATCATCATGAAATGTGACACCACAGAGGCTGTGGTCACTTCTACCTGAGGTGCACTAACACTGTATTGTGACAAAAAAACACTCTGCTTAGTCCCTGTTTAGGTTGCAAGTAGCTACAACTAATGACAATGGTCTTCAACTTTAATAAAAAATTCTGTGCTGACACTGTATCTATCCCAGACTAATCTAACCCCATCCTTCCACCCTGATTCTCTATCTGTATTGTATAATTTGCAAACTATTAAAGGTTAAACGAGGGTGCACCTCTTTTCCTAATTACTGAACTTGAGCATACTACACACACACCCACAGAGAGATTTCTGTGTTAGATGATTTTCATTCCTGAATCTTCCCCCCTCCCTTAGATTTTGACTGTTACTGTAAGGATACCATATAATATCTAAATAACATGACTGAGTAGGCAGTCTATGCAAATTGAAAGACCTGAAATCTCTTGCTGCCTTTGACCTCCACATCACACAACTTCTCTAAAGCGTATTTTCTCTAAAGATAAAATGTCATTCTTAGTAATGTTCCTATTAAAGTGGTCTGACAGCTACAGATGAATCATGCTATTTAAACAGTGAAACATGGGGAATGAGCTGTAGAAACATGAACAATAGAGAAAAAACGATGGGCATGACACACACTATGTGAATAAACTACTGCAAGATCAGAGCAAGTGGGAAAACCTGGTTGGTATCCAATAAAAATGGGGTTGGAGGATAATCAAGAAAAGGACAGAAGAATATGTTGTTACATCTGGTTTTATTTATGGAGATGAAACTGTAGCTGTGAGTAGCTAAAAAGTCAATTCTGATACTAGAAAAAATAAGCCAATCTTTTAAAATACATGCCATTTGGCATAAATCTAAATCAATCCTGCAGCAATGAACTCCATGAGCTTTACAGCCTTTTTATTTCCCCTTTTTGTCAAAACCAGGTCAAATAGGCTATGCACTGTATGTCTCATATCTGTAAGTAAGAGATCCGAATTACCATTTATAGCAAATGGTCTAATTTGCTTTTAAGACAAAATTGTTTTCTAACTGTTCTCTTTTCAACTTCAAACCTTAAACTAGGTAGGGTAATAGTAGCTTATGTAATATCTACAGCATTAATGTCTACCCATTTATCCATTACATAGTGTATTTATATCAACTTGATCTCATGTGCAGTTTTTGGCAGAGTACGTGAGTAACCACCAGAAATAAACTCTCTGGTTTGTTCACTTCAACAGCAGAAAGACCCACAGAAAAGTGTAGGTTTTATCCCATAAGAATTTTTAGCAGTGTTGATTCATTCTGAACAAATGATGACTTTTTCCTGTGTTGTATATGACATCAGCACAGTATAGTACGTTACCAATATGCATTTTCCACTCTCTAACAGGAAAAAAGCAAACGACAAATCCTAATCCATCACATTTTAAGGAACCCAACCATTGCCAAGGATGGATGTTCAAAAGGACAGGGACGTTTCTTGTGAAATCTTTTAAATTGGATTCAAAGTCAGTCTGCATGCCTGTTTCTTTTCTCTTGTTTCTTTGTCTTGTGTAAAACCTCAAGTAGAATGGATTTAATTTTTTTTTTAGGAAGAATGAATTCTACTTTCCTACACTTTTTTCCATTTAAAATTCCATTTGTTTATGCTAGTAAACTACAATGACAAGAGAAATAATGAAAAAAGCACAGTATGAAAATCAAGAAATAAAAGATGGGCAAATAAAGGAATTTGTAATTGTTAGACACAAAAAATTTTTGTTTCTTTAAAAACTCCTATGATTCCGAAGGCTGATATATTGGAGAAGAGATTTTATTGTTAACACTTTTGTCTCTCAATCTTAAGTGTGAAAACTTCCACATACATTGCTAAGATTTCCTGTAAGTATCCTGAAATAAGAATTAGAATAGGTGTTTCTGGCACATCTAATTTTTCAAAAGTGGAGGAAAAAAGCAACATTTCTAAGAAATTTTCCATTGTTTCTTATTCACTGCAAGAGAACAAAGAAAAGGGAAAAGTCTGAATGGATAAAAATCACCTGATGGTCACCTTGTACTAAGTGAGCATTTACAGAGACAACAAATGCATTCTTTCCACTACTCTGGAAATGGATATGGAAAACCTTGGATTTCAGCTGACCTGTCTTAGAGTAACAGATACAGCAGAAATACGCTCTATATTGTAACTGCTAACATCAGAGATTCTTTATTTATAAGGGGTGATATTTAAAATGGAAATATAAATAAATCCCAGAATCACATAATCTCACAATGGTCTGGGTTAGAAGGGACCCCAAGGACCATTGAGTTCCAACCCCCTGACACAGGCTCAGACTCCAACCTCCAGGCCTGGATCTAGAGGTGGTCCAGGGCCCCATCCAACCTGGCCTTGAACGCTTCCAGAGGTCCACCACCTCTCTGGGCAGCCCGTTCCAGCACCTCACCAGTCTCTCCATTAAGAACATCCCTCGATATCCAATTTAAACCTTCCCTCCTCTATCTTAAATCCAATTTATCCTGTTCATAATTCATTTTTAATGTTACATGAACTAATACTTGAAAACAGGGAAAAGTACTGCTTGAAGTTATTAAGTTGTTCAGCAATCCATAAGAAATGCATTTAAAGTCTCGTTTTCCATCACCGCTTGTCCCAGAAAGTAGAATCAGCAAACTTTCTGGCATACATATGCAACCACATAAACTGATTGTGCACCAGAACAGTACATCTTTCCTTTGCTCTACATCATAGAATTTTGCCTTGTTGCCAAGCTATCCCTAAGCAATAAACATTACTCCTTAGCCAATTCCAATAATTCCAGATGCTCTTGCCTGTGGTGACCAAATTAAGTTCTTCCACCCACCACTCTCTAAGGTGAATGCAATGTTTCCTTTGCGTTGCTTTATGTAAGGGCAAGGAGAACACGTAGCCTGTGGCTTTAGTTGTTCTGATAATGTTGGAAGTTTTTCCACAAATGGCTGTGATGTCTTCTCAATATCTATGCCATATCTATCAACCTAAGAAGTATCTTCTGGAAGACTTAGTGGCAATTATTAAAACCACTGTTATGTGTTAACAGGTCCCAGCCCTCAGAACGTTGATGCAGGCTTTGGCATGGACTTGAATATCAGGACTGTATTCAACTTCTCCATTTCACAGAGTACTCATATAAATCTCGACTGTTTAAGTCTGAATACAGATTCATATGTCAAAGTGTATACTGCATTAACTCCCAAAGATCATTGTTATCCTAAAGCTACTGAGTCAATGTTGACTCAACAGAGGATCAGGAAAAGCAGATGAAATTAATTAGATATTCAGCCTTTGCCTGCACAAAATGATACCACCACCCACTGTCACCACTGTGAGCCAATACAAATATTCAACAGATTTGGTCTTTGGCCATGTCTGCGGAAAAATGCCAAGCTATGTATTAAGGCAGTCTCCTAACTCTGCAATGCATGTACTATCATCCCACTGAAATCAGATGGAAGAAACACATGACCAGTAATTCTCATCTCACTGTTTGTCTTTGAGCATCTACTACGGGAAAGGAATTACAGGCACTTTTAAAGCCACTGCGGTGCTGAAGCCAGCTTTACAATGAGTCATTGAGACCAATGACCAGAGCTTAGGCAAAAAAAAACAAAACAAAAAAGAAATCAAAATTCTTTATTTAATAAAAGAGACTTACTTTAAAAGGCCTGGACAATACCTTTGGATTGTGGTATTTCAGCCAAAAGACTGAGAATGTAAAAAATCCATGGATATTTCTTCATTTTTGCTTCCATTTATTACCTTGTTCTTGTCTGATAAAAGGAAGAGACACAGCAAAAGGGAAAGGGATGGGAACAAAAGCCATCATTGTTATTTCTAATTGAAAAACTGAAGAATTTTAGGAATCTTCAAGTTTACAACAAGTACATGAGAATGCACTGCAAACCAAACTTGCCAGTTTATTAACTGCACACAACCATGAGTGAAAAAATCATCGTCTAGTCCCATACTCATAATATACAGTGACTGCAATTAAACATGACACTTGGCTATAGCCCTACACATTGAAAAAATGACTGGCAATGTGATATGTTTGAAATGCCAGGCTGTGAGCAGGTTATTCTTCCATATCCAGCTATAATAGTTTCCATCTATAAATTTAAGCCTTCCAGTCTACATATTCATAACTTTTAAAAATCTCCTTGGCCTAAAAGCAGTTTTCTCCAATGGTTCTGCTTCACCACAAAGGAAGATGGAATGGTTTTATGCTTCAGGTCTGAGATCCCTTGAATCAGAAAAATCATAGCTTTACATGCCACCGGCTTACTACAGATACATATAGCCTGCCCAAGTGTGAATGCATCCATACGTATTTAAACCTGCATTTCTTGCCTTCTCGGCAGCATTTTTCTTTAGAGGTTTATGTCAATAACTTTGGCAAACTTCCCCCTCCTTCCCACTGTTTTGCAGTATGCCATGAAACTGTTACCTACTGCCCATCTGTAAGGTGGCTGAATTTGAGCAAAATTGTGAGCAGGGACTGAGCAATGTAAAGCAACGAGTGTGCCAGAAATTTGCAAAATGGTATATAAATTAATGATATTATTCTGCATTTTCATTTACTAAGCTACATGATCTTATTTCAGCCAGTAGAAAAGCATAAACATTGCTTTATGACAATGATGGGCAATCTGCTACCCATATTTCTTTATAGTGCTGATCCTCCACATTTATTTTGCTCTTCAGATCTGATTGAGAACATCTCCAAGTCAAATCTTCTGTTGCCTTCTGGCATATATAAAATTATGTATTTCCCCTTCCCCATATGTCATTTAGCTTCATGTGCACATTCCTATGCACAACACTAGAGCTCTGTTATGAAGCTGAAAAAAGTCTTACAGGCAAAAGATAGAACAATTTGTGAGCTTAGGGAATCAAATGTAAATATTTCAAACAGAGGCTCCCAAGCCATGCTTAAACTTCAGATCTGAAAAGTTTTTTGTTTTTGGTTTTTTTTTTTTTGGAAGGGGGGGTATGTGTTCAGATCCAATGAGCAGAGAAAAAACCTTTTTGTTGACTATAAGGAATGCTGAATGTATTGTTGATGGCACTGCAAGGAACTGACCTTGTGACAGCAGCAGCAGTTTTTCATAAAATAAAGCAAATAAGCCTAGTGTAACCTTAACAAACAGGCTGCAGCAGAGACTATTCTTCCACAGCCTCCTACAAGGACAAACCAAATTCTGTCTGATTGATATCTGTCAGAAAAAAAATCAACCTTCTACAATTCATGCAAAAGTACTCAAGGATACATTATTTATTAATAAGAACACCTAGCACTGTTAGAAATCTCCCGTAACATTATCTAGATATTGTAGATAATAACTTGATCCAGATCCCATATCAGAGAACATAATGGTATTGGAGATCAAATTACTCCTGGGGAATAATTTTTCCCCGTTCAAGACATTTAGTAGGTTTCCCCACTCTGGTTTCAGTGGCTGGACTTTCTCCTCTAAGAATGTAATGATTGCAATGGTTAGAATATAATGGAATTTGATTCTAATAATTATTATCCTTAGCCTCCAGCCTGTCCCTCTGCATATTTTTAAAAAATAATAGTTCCTACCTCTGCATATAATATCATGGTTTCAGACTGTGATTTGTTTTATTTTTATCTTTTCGGTAGCACTATTTTCCCCGTGTTTTGTATGCAATTAAAGCATGCTACAGTTAGGAGTATCCACATAAAAAAATAAAAAGTTAATTTTCTTTGGTATTAAAGTTCCTACCAAATTCCTTGGTATGATTTCGTTTCCATGGAAGAATGTGAGTTAGAAATTTTCCAAGTTGCATGAAAAAAATGGAATTTACCCATATCATTCCTTGTGACAGAATTTCAGCATTTATTTTAGGAAAATTAACAATAGAGCAGCATGTCCCTGATGCAGTAACAAATGCACTTCACACAATGTGTATAGGAATAATCAGTATCATTCCCTACTGTAGGAATTACAACATGGAAAATAATGGGTTACCAATTCCACTAAATATTCTGTTAACAGTAGGATCCTGTCCAGCAATAACATAAAGCAGATTGTGGTTCATAGATAAAGCAACTTTCATACAATAACTGCTATATTATAGATTTATTTAGTTTACTAGTTAACATCTTTATACAATACACCTACTAGAATTGCTTTCATTCTAGCTTTCCCTTGAGGTTCTCAATAAGGATAACAGCACTAAAAGATAAACTGTGTAAAACACAGTATAAAACACAGATTTGGATTACAACATGCCCTGAGTTAAGGCTCTCTGCTGAATGCAATATGCAGAATTGTCTGCTCATTTTTTTGACAGACATGTACCCTCAGTATGCATGTGAGCAGCGTCCAATCTGCACTGTTTCCTGTCAGTGTGTAACAGTAAACTCCACAAAACTAGAGAACTGCTGGAGGATGGGGACCAGCTGCTTTTTTGTCTCAGGGCTCCCAGGAAAGATGACCTTTTGCTGACAATCCCATGCTACTCTCCCCAGTGAGTTTGTTTGGTGGGAACAAAATCCATGCTGGGAAGCAATGTGCACCCACCAGGCAAATGGGTGGCTGAGAACCTGTGAAGGATCTGCCTGAGACAAACTAGGCACCAGGTCAGCTTTGGTCCCTATCCCCTGCCATCACTCTGACCTCACGGTCTTCAGCAGAGGTGACCAGTACAGTCTCCTCTGAGGTGACCGTGCAAATTGGCTACACACATGCACCTCTGGCTATGGTGATCTGGGGATATCTCTGCATAATTACACAAACATGTCTTCCTAAGTTTTTGTCCTTAGGTTTCGAAAGGAATAGCTCCTTCCTGAGTAAAAGCTATCAGCTCTGCATTTTACAGATTCCCACACAGGCATTACTGGATGCGCAAACTCATTTCAGAGGGAGAGTGTATGTTGCCGAACCGGGGCAAGAATCGGCAGGTTTGAAAATTGTTGCACATTTCCTTGGCTATTTGTTATGCCATTACATCTATTTTCCACAAACATGTAGTCATCCTTCTTTGTCATTCTAGGCTGCTCACAGATGTCACAATTTATTTAACATTCTACAATGATTTCGGCAGTGCACATACACATCTGACAATTTCAATATGAATACTGAGGAAACATTATATTGCATTCCATAGACCAATAGAAAATGAAAATCAAATACTTCGTTCTCATCAAATTAAGAAAGGTATTCAAGCTAAAGTATCACTGTTATGTTCACAAAGTATAGTGAAACTGCCAACTGAAAAGAGCAGGTTGCAAAAGTAATCAAAACAGATGCAATGAATTACAGCACTTGGGGGAGGGGGAAAAGGATTCTGAAGATCATTTAAACATATAGTTATTAGTACCATTTCTTTTTGATAATCGGATCATTTAAAATCACTGAATAGCACTAGATTACAGTTCTGAAGGAGAACACACCACCCTCAGCAAGGTTTTTCCATCTGTTTCCAGCTTCTGGTCTTTTCTGAGTCAGTTTTCAATACTTCATATGTCCAACTCCACAGTCATTTTTCAGGGGCAATGTTAATATAGCCAGCGATAAAACTGATTAGAAACAAAAAGGCCAGGGTGTGTAAATACATTAGGAATGAATGAGAGAAGCCACGGGGAACCAATCTGCTTTTGTTATACTTGCCATGGGAGCTAGGACCATACACCAGGGAGGAACTTACATAGTCAGCTCACATTAATGCAGCACGAGCGGCAATGGAAATGGAACAGGATTAAATCCATATTGTAATGGCACTTAAAAGGGACAAGAAGGAGTAATAAAGAAATATCATAAAAAGGAACAGTCATCTCCTCTCAAACAATTTTAAACCTCAATCTATCTTCTGCTGAAGTAGATTGATTTGCCATTGGTTTTAATAGGAGCAGCCTTATTTTTGGCATCTGGCGGATTTACAATATTTGTTACATAACCCTCTATAATGTGTTCCCAGAAAAACGAATACCCAAAAAACTCCTAAAAGTATCCATTAAGGGAAGGGCTTCTATTAGCACTCAGCATACAAAACCCAGCTCAGTTCTCATGGTCTACAAGGCAACAGTCAGAGCCCTTGATTTAGCAGCTGATCTCTTCATTCCATCCCTCCTTTCAATACAAATGCTTGGGATAACCTCACATCTAAGGAGGCTGCTGCCAAGTGAAAAGAGCCTGTAGCATTCTTGTGGTTACTTCAGTGTTCATTTGGGCTCAAAGCTCCAATATTCTCTAATATATCTAATGTTAATCAAGAAAATTCCACTGTCTGGATGAACATGATTACTACCAAGCTTAAAATTTCAGCAAATAGGTAATTAATGGTAGGGAAGCCTGGAGGCATGGCATTTTTTACTAAAGGTGGTGACCTTATGTCAATCCAAGGAACAAGGGCATGCCTTTCCCCGTAGCGTGGTGTCAAATGTAATATTGAAACACAGGGGACAGAAACATGAGACATCTGCTGGGACGAAGAGGAACATTACTACCCCAAGTTATGAAGCACCCACTTTTTAGCCAAGGAGGTTTGCTGAGCTCTGGGTTGCTACCATATCATTAATCCCCTCTCCTGACAGACAGTAAGGTCATCTTTTTTTCACAGAATCACAGAATGATTTGGGTTGGAAGGAACTTTAAAGATCATCAAGTTCTTACCTCCGTTCCATGGACAGGGACACTCTGTACTATACATGGTTGCTTAAAGGCCCTTTCTAAAATCTTTAGTATTTAATTTTTTTATTTTTTTTTTTTAATGCAGCTACCAGAAAAACTGATACGTTGTTTCTCAAAAAGGATTGAGGCAGGGAATTGACAAAGACGGGTCTTAGCCCTGGGTAGGGAAGCACTTTATGAGACAAAAAAGGTGGCACAGAGCCCCATGGTTCTTCTGTTCCCCGAGGACTAAGACTGCGCATCCTGCTAAACCCCACAATGTCTGAAAAAGTTTCTCACATAAGAGAATGACAAAGTAAAACTAAAAAAAATCCAAGCCTAAAATTAAATACCTGGCTATCATTTATTCCAGGAAGTATAATTATTCCAGAAAACATTTGGAGCCAAGACTTTGATTCACATCAAAGAAGCAACATAAAGCTTCTTATATCAAGGTGATGGCAAGTTTGCTGGACAGAAATTTACTTTTGGCTTAGAGTTTGTAATGGCTCACATGGTAAAATGCAAATGCTAGCTAAAAGTAAGCAAAAATAAATCCAAAACCTCAAGCAATGACTAGAGAAGATCACAAAACAATCATGATTTGAGACCTAAATGTCAGAAGTATCAGGGGCTTGTCACGACATTGGATATTGGTTAGTGACTGATGGCTAACGGATATAAAACTGCTGTCTCTAAACGCTTTGAAGATTTGAGAAACCTCTTATTTTGTGAAACTCTCTGCAGAAAGACAGAAGCTATCCATGATGTTTATGGAGTTTGCTGTTGCCTCCCTGACCTGAAGCTGTACCTGCAGCCTAGGTACAGAAGCGCATGACGATGTCCACTGATGCGGCTGGATTCTTGGGATGTAGCAGGGATGATAATCTATGGCTTCTATAAATACGCACACCACCCTGCTCTCCTGTACTGCCCACTGTATTTTACTGCTGAGTCTTTCTCTTTTTGCCCTCTAAACAGTGTCCAATTTGGCACACCCGAGATATATGTCCCTGCTTTGTTTTGTTATAAAAAGGTAAGTGAAACCAAACACTTTTCCGTCTGATTCTCAGCCACAGAGACAGTGTTAAATTTTCCTCAGCTAAAAATCACACTTACTATACTGCCACCATACTCACCATATTCTGAGACCTCCTGCCAAAATGTATGACTCACAAGACCAGAACATAAATATTTCTGTTCTTTAATTTTCATAACACACTTTAAAAGGCACTTCCCCTCCCCCCTTTTTTTCCCTCTAGATACAGTTCCATGGCCCGTTGAAGAAGCAAAAGGTTTGATCCACCACACTAAAACCGTCAGCACTTGGGTTAGATTTATGAGTAGCCTAGTCAGTCACTTTATGGGAACGAAGAACTGCAGGAAAGGGCACTCTCCCCCCAAATCACTGCATTTGGGGAGGTCTCTCAGCTGTCAGCTGCTCCCCCCTTTGGGGAATGTTGTCAGCAGTTGTTACACCAAGTTCTATAACAATACCTGGTGCAGCTACATTTTTGCTTTAAATAAGCGTTCAGAAGAATCTGTACCTTGCAGCACAGACTCCACACATGCTGAAAACAGAGTTACGACCCTGAACTGAGCCTCCATGCTTTTGTGGCGAGACTGCAGTGACTATTCAAGCTAGCTATTTTAAATTCACTCTAGTATCTTCACACAATGCTAAAATCTACAGCACAGATGTGTACTCAGGTCTGCACAGAAATCAAGCTCTTTCTTACAGGTAAAGCTGCTCAACAGAAACTGATTTTTTTCACCTTTGAGTTAATAGCTATCTAAAAACATTAGAAACCACCTGAGATTATACACATAATCTGCTTGTTTTTTTTACAGGAATGACTCCTAAATCAAATACACAAGGGCCACCAGTCTTCCTCAGCATTGACAGCATTCCAGAAAACGTGTGTGTGGAAAAATGGTTGGGACTTGTATGATTTACTCAGCAATAAACATTTTTTTTTTTAATTTATGGCACAGGGAAAAATATGCACAGTTGGCAAGATATTCCATTACCCTTTAGCTTTTATGTTACTGTAATGCTAGAAGCTAGAGAGCTACTTCTGAGCTACATTGGTGTGACTGAGCTCTGTATCAGTTGCTTTTAAAGAAAAGACATCTATGCTCTCTATTTAGATTAAAATATTATAGTAGTTTTAATATTAAAAAAAAAAACAAACAAAAAAACCAAACAACAAACCAACCCAAAACAAACCACCCTTACATTTCAACAGTATGCAATAAATACTTTATCAGATCAGTGTACTTTAACTTTAGAATGGGGCATGCTCACAAATGGATAAAGGGTGCAATGTGCCATCCCAGAATCCCTGATTATTGGAATGGCTGACATGGGAAGGGACCTCTAGAGGTCATCTGGTCTACCACCAGCTCAAGCTGGGCCACCTAGAGCAGGCTGTCCAGGAACAATCCAGATGGCTTTTGTAGATCTTCATTAAAGGCTTACTAGATATTGCATTGTTTCATTCTGTAACACGTATATATACATATATCATTTTAATGACTGGCAGAAAAGAAGAAAATTATCTCTGACCCTTTTAAAGAAGTGTTTCCATCTTAAAATTCTCAGTCTGGGTGGATATCTTAAATTATGCCTGTGCGTGAATATTAGAGTCTACAAAGCTGTGTAAAACAGAAAGAATGTTTATCCAACAGACAATTTGGATATTGCTGCTCATTTTTAAACCAAATCTCAACAGAACAAATTGACTATTTTAAAGTTTTTGCTAACTTAGCCGAGAAACTTGTCTTGAGAAAGCCAAGAAACTTACTTGTAAAAGTAATAATAATGAAAAAAAAAATTGTGGTAGGTAGTTGTTTGAACAGAAAATTTGAATACTCACTCATTTTAATAAGCAATATTTAAACAGACCTTCAAATCCACTGCAAGGGGAGGACACAATTTAAAACCAAAACCCAAACAAATAAACCAAAACATGGTTGGGGCAGGACTTCCCAGAAAAATTACAGAACAAAGAGATAAATAGTGAGTTTTTAACCTTTCTGTCTTGTCTAATACGTACTGCTTAATATATGCGATCATGTGTTTTAAAATGTTACTGATTTTTTCCATAATCTGAACATAAACTCACAGTCTGGCCATGGAAAAGGATGTCACTGGTTGTCACCATTCCTCATCAGATGCATCTCTGATGCTTATATTTTCTATATAGTGTTTCTTTAAATGTTCTACTCCAGCACAGGAAGCAATTAAAGCTACTAACAGTGCCTTTCTCTGCAGGATCTGCAAGCCTATAAAAGAGCCTGATAAAGAGTTGGGCTGAGAATGCCGCAAACAGACTGCTTGCTGCTCCACCAATATGCTGCCGTATGCTGTACCCTTCTCTCAGGAGCTGCACTGCATCTTACACATCCCGCTGGAAGTACTTTGTGCCATCATCTGTGTAAAACTAGGCAATCCTTTTATGATTGCCCCCTTTAAACTCTTAATTCCTCATGTTTAGCAAAATCCCATAGGAAAGATTTGGGGTTTTGCGCCTCTGGGGTATCTGGTGCCTATGCACACAGAAGACAGTGCCAAGGTGGTGGAAGAATAAAACAATTAAGACCATCCCCTAAATGAATTATTCTTGTCAAAGCATGTATATATAGTCGTCTAAGGAGTGAGATAAGTCACACACATACACAGGACTTCATGACACTGGGCTGCAGTAACATCTCTGAGAGTAATGGTGGGGTACAGAGCTGATTCTCAGCATGAACGCTGCAGTTGCTCTGAGGAAGAAAATATCATCTCCTTTTCCCAAGCTTTTGCATTTCAATGCTATCTTGTCCCACTTACACTCAAATGTGTTTAGGCATGCAATAAGAAATATGGAGTTGTTGAAACTTTTATTTTGAGATGGGCAGGGTGGCAATTCAAAGTCAGGTTTAAAATAGAAAGCACGCTGATTCCTTCAATGTGGAATCATTCCTGTGCCTGTATCAGAGATTGCACTTAACTGTGCAAACCCTACTGCTAAAGAGCCAAATTATGCTATTGGTTTAAAGCAGTCTCCCCAGTGAGATCAATGGAGAGGTCTGCTTAAAAAACAGCATTACAACATGGCAAAGATATTTAATACAATGTGTTTCCCACCTAGCAGCCAATCCCCTAATGGGGTGTTACCAGAAAGGTACTGGCAGTTTTAAATCAATGATGTGGAGTGCTGAAGGAGAACAGGAAGATGCTGTCTGGTTTGGGGAGTGAGTTGTTTCTGAGCAGTGGTGAAGTGGCCTTCCAGCTGCCAGCCTAAATGTCCTCGCTTCAGGAGAGAAGATCACTTGCAAGTTGTGTTCTCTGGTAGACGTTGAATAATAGATACAGTGGTTGTGGTTTAAATAAAAAGAAGCACCACTGTGCTGGATTGCTTGCTATTTTGAGAATAAAATTGGTGGTCTGAAGTGACTCCGAAGTCGTGAGCACTCAAACTAGTGCTAAAGAAGATGAATCAGTACATGAACAGATGAGGTGACAACAGTAAAAGAATACAGTCCCTTACCAGAAAGGTAATTCCTCACCTGGATCAGCACCAACTCCCAAGGTAAGGAAGGAAGGGAAGGGAAGGGATATGGTATTCAATGCACTCAAGCTTAAGGTAGCTATTCCCTCTCAGCTGTCATCCACTGCTAATGAAGAGACACTTCTCCAAAGGACCATGCCAGCCACCTGGTTACATTTCCGCTCTAGATGATAACCCAGAAGCACAGGGCGGTGTAATTTAAGCACTATAAAATACCCTGTCCTAATTTCTCCTTCTGCCAAAGAGAGGGGAAGGGAGTGAGACGTAGCATTCCACACTCATCAGAAGCTCTGATTAATTTCAACTGAGTCACTATGGAAAGCAGTGATTTAAAAAAAAAAAAAGAAAGAAAGAAGAAAAGGCAGTTCATTACTATGAATCCAGCTTCTGAAGAGACCTCTGGTTGTTTTCCGGGACTATATGTCACCCCAGACTACTGCTATAACTAGACAGCACAAGTAAACCACAAAATAAGACAGGAATGCCATGGAGCTTTGTCTCTTTAGATACAGCAGTGATCTTGCCTTTGAAATTTTCCAGTCGGAAATGAGAACTCTCTTCTCATAGCTTTCTAGTCAATAGCCACAAATGGGATCTCTAAAGACAGCTACTCTTGACCCAGTTTTATTTCCTCACCTTCCTTTATCTTACACTCCTCGGTGCACACAACAGAGAGTGTTCAGCATTCAGACCTTACACTGTTAGAAGAGATATTTTTTACTTCAGGATACAGGTTTTAATTTATGCCATTATTCTCAGTGTTTCTTCTACAAGATAATTTAATGATTCAGCAAGTAAGAGGCTGTTCCACTATATGTCACAAAGAGTAATATTAGCTATTATTGTTCATGATATGTTAGGACGTTATCTTACTGGATATACCTAATTCAAAATCAAGCTGCTGTCTCCCAGGAATTCTGCAGATCTTCTCTAAACATAAGAAAATAAGTAGGAATACTTCCTAAATCAGTTTCAATCCAGTAAAACATGCATCCAAAGCTTAGGCTATCCCTGGTAACTTTTTAACTTTTCGTTTTATCTATCCATCTTAGAATTTTTCTTTAAGTCTTCTTTAATAATTACAAATGTGATAAAACTAACATACTAAAATTTAATTTTAGCCACTTAGAAGTTTCAAAAGATACACTGGTTAAAATTTGTCACACTTTACGATTATCTATACTGCCTTCAAGTTAATGATGATGATAACAACAACCACAAACAGAAAAAGACAATCCATTTTTTTAAAATTAAGATGGATTAGTGTTTAAGGAGAATTTTGCTAAGAAGTTATTTTATTCACACACTTTAAAGCCTATAGTATGGAATATAAAGTATAAAAAGACCTCAAGAATTAACAAGTCTAAAGACTGTTTTCCTCCCTTCTGTAACATCAATTCTCCCAGTAACAACAGATCAAGGCTTTTACGAACACCATAATCTTCATGTTGAAACTAGCTAATTTTTTTCTGATCATATTGGAAGGTATTTCCAAAAACCCATTCCTCTGATAGCCTGTTCCGGCACCTCTGCACTTTCTCCATAAAGAACGAACTATTGTTAGTCTTCACATATTTATTTTTTTTATAGACTAAATGAGTATTCCTTAGTAGTTTCTGGCATGATTTTTAAGAGGTATTTATTTCAGAAAAAAAAAAAAAAGATAAAAAGAAAGCATGTACCTGCTTGCTAGAATCTTTAGCAGTACTGAGATACCTAACTTGCTATAGTAAATTCTGTGACTGTTGTACTTTTGGATTCCCATTATGGGTCTAACAACTTCTTTGGATACTTAACACATCCTTACAGTCTGACTGGTTGGAACCTAAATTTTCTCTACAAATTGTTTGAGGTTGATCTTCCATAGATCTAGACCATGTAAACTTAGTGATCATCCTTCATATCTGCAAATCTGATCCTGAATATTTGGAAAACCTTCTTTGTCTGAATGTTTTCTGAAATATTTTTTGTCCTGCATTCAAGTACATGATAGCTATTTTTCCCATCACCAGCGTGCTTCACAACCGGGTCATCCAAGACATAACACGCAGTTTTCAAACTATTAGCCTGTACCATAGCATGCAGTGACCAGAAATACAAAAATGGTTCTCTCTTCAATGTATATTTTCTGAACAGAAAGCCTTTCCTTGAAGACTGCAACATGCAAATGGAGGGGTTACCACAGCTACTACTCCAAAGCAAGGGGAGCCCTGACCCCACATCAGACAAGACAGCATCTCTTCAGCAACTGAAAGAATGACCCTCTTCTCCCCTTTATGTTCTCAGGATTATTCTGAGACTAGAAATTGAGTTCCTTTGCTTTTAGGCATAGAGTGGTACATCACTCTTGCTTGCTAAATGAATTCTCAATTTAATGCAAAATTCTACTCAGCAAACTTCACTTTTGTTCTATTAAGAAATTGCCTGAATTGCCCCCCAATAGAAATATACTTAGTTAACCTCTCCAAAATCCAAAAGGAAAACAGTCAAAGACTAAAATAGGAGATGTTGCATTCTTATCAATATTTTCCTTGTTAGTATTACTGCTATTCTACTGGTCATATTCCCATAAACTATCAAGTCAGCTGTGAAGACTGCTAAGGTTCAAGCTGCCACCAAAGCATGCAACTGTGATAAAGTATTGGCTTTTTACCTGCTTTGAATCTGTTCTGTTTCATCAGAATCAGAACTGTTTCATACATTTTCACTCATCACCTGTTCTTCACTCAAAGTCCCATGTGGCAGAGATTTTTGAAATGCAATGAATTTTCATGTAATACCATTCACCTTTTTTTCCTGTATGTGTCAAAGCGCACTTATTCATGATGCTGACAAACTGCACTCTTGGAATTACACCACCATCAAGTTTGCCGGAGAGGTTCAGTAAAACATGAGGGGGTTAGACTGGTACTCTTATGTTTGGTGATGTGAATTTATTTGGCTTTTCATCTGGCTGATAAACCAGAATGTTTTGTAGCTGGTTAATTCTTGGGCGTGAAGAGCTGTTACTACAAGAGTGCCTGTGCCTGTATTACAGTCATGGCATTTGTCTTTCATAAGAGGCCTTCAGGACCCTTCAAGGCAAGAATGAAGAATCTTTCTTCTATTTAATCCTCTCTCTGTTTTGTTGACCATAGCTTTGACTGATAGGAATTTGAGAAGATGGCAGTGGTAGGAGGGGAAGAAGCATACAAAGGAAGTGGTCTATTTGTTCTCATTTTCCACTCTATATTGACTGTATCTGGTCAGCCACCTTATTTGTATGCCTGTAATTTTGGTTTTAAAACACTGATATAACCAAAAAATACCTCTGATATTTAACAGCAAGAGGGAAAAAAATACAAAAGTTCTTATTATCTTGTACAGTTTCTGAGAAGAATTTTCTCATGCACTGTGTCTATGTTGTGATTTTGCTATTTATTTTTCTTCATGATAACCCAGTTCCAGTCCTCTGTAATGTTATATGCTTGACATGGATTTTCTTCTTCTTTCTGTCGTGTAAACTCCAGAGGCTACAAGCAATACAGTATAAAAAAAAAAAACAAAACCACAAAACCCAAAAATTTGGTACCAATCAAGCATACAAAACCAATCTAGGCTTCAATCTTTTCAGCTCATGTGAGAAAAGGAAGTTTGTTGTCTGTCCAGGGCATCAGTAGAGGCACTCAGAGTAGAAAAAGGAAGGAGATGTATGTACCATCATTAAGCATCCCAAAGGAGATGGTCCTTGCTCTGCAGATTCTTCCTGCAGCTTTGGCAAAACTGCTTTTTCTTTGCCTCTGTTTCTTCATTAAAAAAAAAAAATGTGGTTTGCAAATTCCTCCTTCAATTTCAGTGAAAAATGAAGAGATCACATAGGCAGCACGTAGACAACAGTATGCTAACAATATCTACTGTACCTCTGACTCAGCCACACTGGAAAACTGCTGCATGAACTTCAGATATCTAGTTTCACCTGATAAATGAGGTTCCTTCTGTGGACAGTGGAAATACATAGGCTCCTCCAGAAGGTTCAGAACATTTTGCGTGACGCTTCTCTTCCACTTTTTTTTTTTTTCTTTTCGCCAGTGACTTAAGAGATAACCTAAATATAGACAGTAGCAACGCTCTTCTGTCTTCTGTGTATGTATCAGAACATCACTTGCCGTATCAATCAGCTCCCACTGATCATCACTAGTCTTGTGGGACAGCTCTCACAAAGGACAACCCTCCCGCCACCCTAGTGATCAAGGAACATCCCTCCAGTCTATAAGGTAACTCCTGACAGGCAACTGGTCTTTGATATCACTGAAAAAAAAAAAGTATACTGAAGTGCCACTGGCCTAGCCCTAATACATGATTTAAAACAGAAGCTAAGAAGTGCCATGCTCAATCAATCTGTTTATGCCTCAAGCTTGAAGGAGCCTGCAGCTCCGGGGAAGTTGGAAATTTAAGAAAAACATCTGATTAGGGCTGCAGAAATCATGAGCTGATGCCTATTTTTAAGATCAGTATATCTCAAGCAAATAAAGGAACTCCTGGGAGTCCAGCATCTTTGTAAATAAAGACATTTATTTAGATGCTTAACTATGAATTTGGAGTCTGCCATGGGCACATGGTTCCCAATCTGCTGGACTTCAAACTGCTTCAGCAGTTCTAGTTCCTTGTTTAGGTGGAAGCATGTGTAAAATCAGGTGACATAACAACTATATTGTACAAACACAATACCACACACATGTAAATGAGTTCTGCCAGGACCGTAGACAGACATTTGGAAATCCAGAGCTTAAAATGTAACAGCACGACTCTGTCATTTATAAAAGGAATTTTCATTTGTTAACATTATCCATGGTTACTTGCCAACAGTCACTTGAAAAAAATCTGAGGTATTAATGTATACATAGCTTGATTTAGAAAATCTAGCAAGTCATTAACCCTAAGCAATATATGCTTATCTTTGCTGGTGATGCTGTCAGTGTTTAATTTCCTGTAGATCCTAAATTCAATAGAGTTGACAGTGGGGCTTGGAGTAAATAGGAAAAAAATTCCCTTTTTAATATCTCATCCTATTGATCATTGTTTTTACTAGTGAACCTCTCTAAGCCATCTGGAGAGTAAGAACGTTCCTGAAAGTGTCAAGAGGAATATGATTCATAGTGTCTCTCTGGTCAAAATAAATGAATGAAGTAAAGGAAAGGGGTTCTCTTTTTTTCTCATTGTCCTTTCTCAGATTCCTTGAGTTTTCCAGTATCTTTTTTCTTATATTTAAGTCCTACATTATTCTGAAGGATTCATCTGTTTATAACATTATTCTGTCTGAGAAATCAGCTTACTACTTTTATTTGTCCTTCATTAATAAGAATTTAATGTAATATTCATGGTTCTTGTTATTATTTAGACTGCTATCCAGTCACTTCTATTCCACGTATATTAATGGACCTTTAAGCACACTATGATATTACGTAAGACCTGATCTTGTTCTCAAATAATCAGATGTCTACCACCAAGATGAGGAACAACCCAGACAGATGGTGCCTGAGCGATTCTATGGAGGTGAACAGAAGTCACTCCATTGACTCAGTCCCCAGGAGGCATGAGCTGCAGCTTCCTATCAAATGTGCTCCATCAAAATATTAGGGAATAGTCCATATGTCTAATTCTCTTGTGCTGGAGATCTCAAAACTGGCATATGGCTTAAATTGTAGAATGAATTCCAATTTTGCACAAAGTTATTTATGTATATCCTGTAAAGTCTGACAACTTTGGAGCAAATAGCTCTAGAGTAATTTATTTTAGACTTTCAGATTAAGCAGTGTGCATCAGTCCTCTCAAATTCATATTCCACTGGGAACTGCCCAGTTACTTTTGAGTTGATGTATCTGTCAACTGAAAACAAGCATCAAATAAAAAAATGCTGTGGTCAGAGACATCAGAAGCATTGTCACACTCCTACTGGGCTACTTTATAAACCTATGAATAGTTTATATTTAGCAACTTATGTAGTTTTAAAATTTATCTAAGACAGTACTACTACCGCAGAAGTCTACTTCAGTAGTCAGTACCACACACAACAGATCTCACAGGTTTTGGAGAGGCTCTGTTATGCTGAGGGTTAGCATTGCTAACATTCAAAGGCTTCAGTTAAAGTAAAGCTCTGTCTGGATGGCAACAATCGGTTGTTCTCCACAGGCAAGGTAGCGCCATGTAGTCTTATTAGTTACATTCTATATTTTTTGTGTTGTGCAAAACGAAAATCTTAGTACAAACTCATTGAGAGGAAGTTTGGACCACTATGTAGCTTGCTACAAAAGCCTACAGTCCAATTATACACCTGGGGAGAAAAACCTGTATTATAAGCTTCAGTGGAAGGACAGCAGTGTTTAACCAAGAGCAATTCTTACCGCATCATCCCACTGTGATTAGTAGTTACAAAACTTTAGGATTGAGATTTTCACTGTAGGAACAGAACTGCTATAATGATCCAACCTGAGGAGAATATCCTGCAGGGAAGCCTCTGCCTCTGGAACTATGGTTATGATGTACTCTACCACTGACTAGAACCAGAGTCATCAAAACATATTTTTCATGTGAGTGAGCACCATGACTGTATTTTGAATGCAGAGCAACTGGTTCTTTCAACTTCAGAGCAGTCACAGGATGCCTGTTGCAAATGTAGCGAGCAACATCTTGGGTAGTTTTACATGGATCTTGCATTCCATTTGCCATTCCAGTTCTACAAACTGGTATAAATTTACTAACAAGGCTAATTAGACAAAATGCTGTCAAATAATATCCATATGATTTTGTGTTTTTTTTTTTCCCATCAGAATTCCTAAAGCAAATGTGCAAACGATCCACAGGAACCTAACTATCAGATAATCTGGAAGAAAAAACCTCCTTGACAAGGGCACATATTGGGATATCTTTAGAGCATATTTTTCCTCCAAAATATTACTTCAGCAAGAATTAATATATTTTTTCAAAAGGGAAGAACTCAAGAGTCAGTCTAAAAATTACAATTTCAGAATTCCTAAAAGCTCTTCAAGTAAAAAACTGCAATTCCTATTTATGTTGCCCATCTGCTGTAGTCGGGAAATGAAAATTGTGAACCTAACTGCTGCTGTAGCAAGGAGTAGAGGAATCATCCCATTTAGAAATGCTTCTTGTAGACAAGTGTACAAGACTACAGATCTAGGGTCGCTGTTTTCAAATGAACAGTGGATCAAAAGGAGTATATAGCCTATGGAAACTCTTCTGCTAGGCAATGGTTGCGAAGCTGCCTGGAAATGAAGGACAGGCTATGTCAGCCAGGGAAATGTCTTTGTCCAAAGACTCTTCAATAACCAAAAAAGGTCCATACAGGACTGAAAAACGTCGGTTATATAATCCCTATTCACCATTACTCCTATTCATCTGCCCATGATGATGGTGGATTGGGTGTACTGCCCTTCTCAGCAACACATCACAGATGGCTGGTTATGAAAGAGCTCTGCTTGACAGCTTCAAACCCCACTGTCCTCTGAATCATGAATGAAGACAACAAGAAGCTTCAAAATCCTAGAAGCTAGAGGAGATAACCTCTAGCATGACAGATCACAAGGGAAAAGATTTACTGCCACAGCAACAGAAACATGTGCAGAAAGAGTGATAAAAATTAAAGTAGGAGTGATGCTGCCCCTTGGTTTGTAAGAAAAAGTCATATCCCTCATTTTTTAAACTGATAGGTTAGGAGATATCTTTCTACATAGCAATTTGTTTTGGTTTAGGGTGCTTTCTTTTCTCCTGTTGTTTTTCAGACAGCAAGGTATGAAAAATGGATGCTATGTAAGGAAAAAGCATCTTATCATGGCTCCTATAGCATTTCTGACAAACAGATTTAAAAGCCTAAAGCAGTCATGGAAACATAGAAGGAAACATCTACATTAATACAGAACAACCAAAGCATTCCTGTGAAATATCCCACAAATCCTCTGCAAGCTACAACATATTGTTTTAGGACAACAAACCTAGCTGACTCTTGTTACAAGACAACACCACCACACCACACCCATGATAAATGGTAGGTCAGGATAACTGTTCTCTTATTACCTGATCATTTTTAAAAAATTCTCTTCATCCAGCCTATGACAAAAGGCACCAATAGTCTACCTTGCTCCTTACATACAGCTAGTGCATAGGTTGTGTGAATGATGCAAGCTGAAAGAAGTAGCATCATAACAAAAAGAAGTAGAGCATGAGTAAAACAATACATTTTAAAAGAATCTCTGTGTAACGTGTCCTCTACCTCGTGCAACACACATCCACTTCTTTTACTTGTGTGCAGTTTCCAAACCTGAAACTTCTGCATGTAAAAATATGAGAATTCTCCTAATCCTGTGAGGAATGGTTGCCTCCTCATAGAACTAAAACTCATGGATCTCATATGATTGTTATTAATATTTATGAGTGCTTTTGGTGTATCAGGAAGTGTTTTTTCTCCACAGATTCTGATTTATTTTGTTGTTGTTGTTGTTAATTCAACTGTAACTTGGTTATTTTCTCTTTTGAAAGAGACTATTGCTAAACTGAAATTTTTTTACTCCTCTCTTGTTTTATGTGCCCAGTTGTTTCAGGATCAATGAGTTATATTATTAATGTTTGCTCATCTACAAAAGAATTAATTTTTCAAGAAAAAAATAATTCCAAATTGGTTGTTTAAAAGCTAAAGAGTCTGTAAACACATTGAGTATCCCTTCAGCTATTATAAAATAATGTGACCCATTATTGCTTTATGCACTTCTGGTAATACTGTAACTCAACACATCTAGGGTTTTCTTTGTACCATAATCACCAAGAAACAAGTGAAATGGGATCTGAATATCCTATCAAAAGGATGGCAAGTTCTTCCTTTAATTAAATCAATATTGGCTTTATTAATTTAATTTTTTTAAAAAGGTTACTCTTTCCAGGAATAATGCTGACTTTTCAGCCCACTAACAATTAATTTTTTCTTAATTCAAAATACTTCACCCCTGCCAACCCGTCAGCTGATTATTATTGATTCACGTACATCACTGATCATAAGCTAAAAATTCTATATTCAAATATCAAAAATTCAGTAAGGAATATTGCATTATCATGATATTTAAAGTTTTAAGTAGCACAAGCTACCTAATGCCTACCCCATGGATGTTTTCACTAAGCATGAGGCGTGAAGTATGTCTGCAGCTTTTGTACAAACAGCAATAAAGATGACGTTATGGGATATACTCCCTGGGAGTAGATGCTTGTGCCACTTGCATAGATTCCAGTAGATCTATTTTCACACTCTCCTACTCTCAAAGATGGGTCACTTAGCTGGAAATGTCCCTGACAGAAATGTGGGTTTCTGTCCATATGATTAACTAAATAAACATATTGAAATGTAAATAAAAATATTTCTTGAAGTTTTGAAGAAAAGTGAAAAAATGAGCATCAATCAATACATTCAGAACACTTTTTTAGGGCTTCTCTAGCATAAAAATAGCAGTGAAAGACTAGTAAGGCCTGGAGGAGTAATGCTGCTTACTGAGCTCCATGGCTCTGGCTTGCCTAGGAGTACTGAAAAGAGGCAAGATACTGCAAAAATCTGACAGACTCTGGAGCCAGCCAAGGTTTTTAACGGAGCAGTCAGTATGTCTATTATTACAACCTCTCAGCGTGGTCCTCCTGCTTATCCATGGGCTTCAGAACTGCTGCACAGCTTCAGCTTACTTCACAAAGTCTTGTGTGAGGTAACAATTAAGTGACTGATGGAAAAGTTCAGCAAAAGATTGAGAAGATACAGGTTAAAAAATTATACCAAGAGATCACATTTTCTTCTATGCCCCCTACATGTTCAAAATATAATAAATAAATTGCTTTTAAATGTTTGAGAAGATCTAAATTAAGTATTTATCTCTACCTTCACAACATACCTTTCAGTGTACGTGTGTGTTTGACTGGGTTGTCTACAGTGAGACTAAACCTGAGTAAGCATGGCACCTTGAAGGCCAGAAATCCTGAGTAAGTCCTAATGTCACATTTGGGACCCATTTGCAGAAAAGAAGACATGACCTCTGCTGACTCAAGGCTCACGTTCAATGGCATTACCAAAATACATGCTGACACAAGGCCATGATCCTTCAGGAAGCATGTTGCTCTGAGTAACCTATGCCTGCCTGCTCTGTGAAGGGCTTTTGTATCAGGAACAATTAGCACCATATGATCAACAGCTATGCATGTTGTGTATCACTCAGAAGCTCTGGATCTTGTGCCTCAGAGACCAGCACAGCCTGCTCCTCGGTCTGCAGTTAGTCAGGACAAAAGCTAGCAGTGGGCCTTCCCAGCATCATATTTCCAGGAAATAAGAAGGTCTATTCTATGCCAGAAGGCTCCTGAAGCTGAGGTATGTGTTTCCATCTCTTTGAAGAGCCTCCTTCATGACTGTGCTTGATGAATCACAATTGTCTGTCTTGTCTGTTTTATGGGGACTCATGGGCACCTCACACAGACACTGAACTAAGTCTTAACTCAAGATTCTAGGATCTTACTAGAGCTTTTCTACATATTGTGGTGGGTTTGAAATGTACCTTCTTTAAGAAGCAGCTAGAAGCTTCTTAGTGATCTAACAGAGGAAGTCCCAGCTGGGCTCCCAAGGCCAAACTCCCAAACTCCATTGTTTTCATAAATGCAAAAGTGTCACAACAGGAACACACATTGTTTCCTACTGCTACATTAAGTATCTCCTTGAGAACTTTTAAATATAGTTGGTCTAGCCATTTAATGGCAACTTAATGAAATATCATAAAGGACTACTTTTCACAAGAGAGATCTGAAAGCAAACTACCTCAAGATTGCACATATTTCACATATAATCAGTAGGGTTGGTTTTTTTACCAATTCTAGCTGATATCATTAGACAAATTCAATACACTTTAATGGCTCTTATTTTTGTATTACATTGGTCTCAGTCCTAAATGAAGTCAAGTTCACACCCTGTTTTCTCATTATTTGGCAGAGATTTCTAGCTCCCCCTTCTTGTCTATTAGAAGACAGAGAGCTGAAGTTTGACAAAATTTAGCTTGTATGATGCACTTAAGCAATCAACTCGGGATATATTATTTAAAGCTACTGGATGCTTTCTGTACATAAAGTTTTTCATTACATATTCAGCTGAATATCGATCCTTTTCATTAAAAAAACCCCCAAACCTCAAAACCAAAATGTTTCCTGAACTTTATGTCTCATTTTGACGACAGCTCCAGTTTCTGTTCTGCTTATAGTTGTAGTTCTAATTGTGAATTTGACTAATGCAGTTTATAATTTTTGCAGATTGCCATGTTATGTGTGTTGATTATTTGTTAACACTTAAGTACTTTCCCTGCAAAGGTACAAAAACACTAAATCTTTCCTTCCTCACCACCGAGTAATTTATTTCAATTTTATAGGCATTTTATACTTTCAAAACATTTAACCCCACTAAACAGTACAATATTCTCTTTATGTTTTATGATAAAAATCATTTCTTTGAAAGATGGTGAATCCTAAAGTGACACAAAGCAAAAATGTACATATTTTTCCTAGATGGTATCTTAAAAAAAAGTGATTTTTGTTGTAAGACACATCAGTTTCCATTTCACAGACTACAAGAAATTCAAAGACCTTCTGAGCATCTTCCCCCAGCTGTCATGCACACTGGGGGTTGGCATTACCAATTATGCAGAGCAAAGTCGGTTTTACAGAGAAGGAAACAGAAGAACTAAAGGTTTAACGGGGACAAATTAGCTTTCCTCTCTAGTATGGAATCTGTTAAAAAGATAGCTAGGTAGAGCACCTGGCCCCTTCGTTCCCCAAAGTAAACTGGCCACTGATCTTGAATGCACACAGTGCTCTTGAGAAGAGCTTCAAAATACTGTATGATATCTTTAAACCATACAGCCATTTGCATTTGCTAGCTTATAGGTCACTATATCTAAAAAGACAAACTCATAAATTAGTTTCAAAATCCACTGCTGAATTAGCTGTTTATTGCCATTCTGCAAACCAGTGTCTTTGCACTGAAGAGAAGTCTTCTCAAACTACCCATACATAGCCAATTACTCACAGTGGGAGCAATGTGCATGCCTGAGAGGAAGAAGGTCCTTGCACACAGATTTCATAGTAATGACAGCACTGCAGCAGAGCGGACAAGAAGGTGTTGAATAAAGCTGGTTAAATTTCTCCCGCCACATGAATCCAAAAGTTGTTTTGCAAGACCAGGACTGGGATGAAAATGACAAGTCTTTTTTCTCCAGTTTTGATGCTCAATTCAAAAGCTCATTTGTTTGACTTCTAAGTGACATCCTAACTATGTGTTTCTTTAAATATCCTACGTACAAGATATAATGAAAGAAAATGAAGTCTGTCTGTTAAAAAAAAAAACCAACCTTACTGTAATGCACCAGATGTATCATAAGGACTGTGTTAAGTATACAAGTATACAGTGACAGCAACAATTTTTCTAAGGAACTTTTTCTGTGAATTTGTACAAGAAAAGTAACTTCTTCGTCACTAAATGACACCTTAATGCTCAAACACTGTTTTCACTGTATCACAGGACTCTTCATGTACAAACACATGAAGAACCTCTCAATGGCATAAACTGATCAATTAATAGCCAGTAGCAGAACCAAGCTGTTTCTTGCAAGAAATCACTTATCCCAATCACCTGGTAATAGATCTTCCAGAAGGAAGGCAACAAAAAGCTCTGCTAAATCTAATACACAGTCCCCAGGAAGTGTCAATACAAAAATCTTTCCTTACAATTGTTTTGATCCTGAAAAAGATTAGGCACAGCACACAGAGGAGTGGGGAAAGAACAAGGCTGCTGCTTTTCAGTGCAATGTGACAGGAGAAGTGGTACCACTACAGCTGGACATCAGGCGTAGCAGGATGTTGAAGCCACTTGCACATTCAATCCCTTGCAATCTGGAGTGCAAAGCAAATGAGCTGTGGTATGGCTACTGGCAATTAATGATGCCTCTGCATCTCAAGAGATACTAGCTGAAGTTTCATTCTGAACACGAGTCTTTCTCAGACCCCCTGGGAACTGAATGGATGACAGCAATTTCCAAGGATTTTATACTCTGGCTTGGCTCCAAATTACAGCAAAACTGAACCACTTCAAATAATCTTGGAAGGAAAATTCCATGGCTCTTCTGTTTATTTGTTTATCATTTGCATTTACTGCCAAAGAAATCAAAATAGAAAATGAATCAAAAGAATAATTTCAAAACTTAGAATTGAAAAAAAAAAAAAGATGTATTCCAAAACTTTAAAATGTGCTCTGTCTGACAGTCCATTTTTTCAAACAAAAGTCTACTGCAGTTGACCTGCTTTTGTGAAGTATTTTGATTTCAACAGAGCTGCATTTTCCCGGAGAGATTTCACACCCCCAAAATTTGTGGATTTCTTCCATCTGTCTCTCACTTAGCCAAGATATGCATTGAAGTTTTATTCATTTTTTATCTTCAGCTCATTAAACAGCCTTCATAATTCCCCAACAGATTCCCATTTTCTCATTAGCCACCACCAATATATTTATCTCTTGCCATGTGAAAGTGCAAGGAGACAGTGCCTGCCAGAGGCATTTTAAGTGCGATAGCACACCTTGGCCCAATAGATACATCACTACACGTAGCACGTTTACAGTTCTTTATACAGCGGCTTTATAAACAAGTATCAATGGTCAGGGTCACACCTACCAGTGTCAAATAACTCCACTGCTTTGCCATCATTGCAGCTGACATTAATCAGGAGAAAACCCATGGAATTATGTTCCATGTGCACTGTCCATTGGTAGCTCTTGTTTGCAAGTCAGGTCATTTGTTTTCTTCCTCTCTGCTCTTTATCCATCTGATCAAACTCTACCCTCACAGATCCATGCACAAAATGCAATGCTTTTCAGACAACCACTGATATTGATCTTAAGATACAATTTGTCAGGTCTTCCCCACCACTTCAAGTGTGAAGGGATTTTTCCCTGGGGGAAAGATCAGGCACCAGCTACAGAAGGACTCAGATTTTTACTAACAGCACATGCCATCTGTACGTGGCAGTCCTTCCCACTAACAGGAGTTTGGGTCTCTTGGGTGCCTCAACCTACTGTTGAGCAGCAGCAGCAAAGTACTTCCCCCATCATCCCAAATTTGTTAAGTCACAATAAAAAGACTTATACATAATGAATCATAGAAATGATGGTTGGAAAAAACCTCTGGATGTCATCTACTCTAACCTCCCACACAAGATGATGTCAGCTGTGACCGTGCACAGCTAACCTTAGAAAACCTCCAGGGATCAGCAAAAAACCACCCAAGAAATCAAGCAAACAAACAAAACCTCTCAGATGACAAAACTATCAGACAGCTTGGTTTTTTAAAAGGGTCAAAATATAGAAGCTGTAATAACATAAGTCATTAAAAAATATATCATATAATCACAATTGATACGACACTGCCAACATTTAAAATTTGGCTACTTGATCACTGGCATATCTGAAAGCCAGCTGTGCTAAAAATGACATGCCTCTAAAATACCGAAAACCAGATGTCATGAAGGGAGGTGGAAATCGTCTGAGAAAATAACAAAAGCAATGAGAAGGAGACTGGGTGGCTTAGATCTTGCAAGATGATACATGTCTCTATCTGGGTCACCAATTTAAAACTGTATGAGTATAAACACACTCCTCACTGTGGAATGAAGATGTGATAAAACAATCCTGAAATAGGGTGAGCAGACCTTTCTTTCTTTT
Organism: Heliornis fulica; assembly: GCA_013399135.1. Taxonomy (NCBI): domain Eukaryota; kingdom Metazoa; phylum Chordata; class Aves; order Gruiformes; family Heliornithidae; genus Heliornis; species Heliornis fulica. The sequence continues at coordinate 452,297 of VXBZ01007951.1, read as the reverse complement.
TGCCTACCTCCAGGCATAATCCGCCTCATGGAATTCACTCTGGTGTAGCTACACCAGCGCTTTGTGCATACAGCCAGGAAACCAAAAAGTTCACTGTGGAGTTACATCTTCCTTATATCTGCCTGAAAAATACTCCTGGAAATAAAAGGAACTCTCTACCTCTGTATCTCATTCCACAGAAATTGATCCAGATGAGGGATGGAAAGACACCATGAGCAGGACTTGTAACCTGTACTCTTTGTAGCAGGATCATCTGTTCACAATTGTTCTTCCATGCAATTCTCCATTCAGGTATTCATCCTACTTCAGAGATGGCTTATTTGTCCATAGGTTTAGCTGTAGGAGTGTAGCAAGAAAACAAAAGCCAGAAGAAAGCTGTCTGGTGGCTACAGGTACTCTTCAAATAACTCTATAGGTAGTTGGTGGACATACACTTGACAGTGAATTGCAGATCCAGCGTAGAAAAACATTTCATTAAAAACTGCATAAAGGAGTTTTGAAGGTAGTTACAAAAAATGAAGCTTTTTAGAAAAGTATAAAATTTGATACTGATAACTTCTCCTAGTTAGAGTAGGATCTAAGTGTTGCACCTCACAAAAGATGTGAGCCAGAAGTCCATCTATGTTAGGTAACTGGAGGATCTTCAAGGCCCTAGAAGTCAATAAACATTGGGTGCAGTAGTTTGCAGGATCTGCTCCATTCTGCAGTCTTAATAACTGCTTTTATTTAATGCTGTTTCTCCTGTTTGATTCGCATTGCTGATAAGAAACATTCAAATCTTCATATCAGCCTATCCTATCAATAGATCCAAGATCCTTGATTTTAAGGGGATAAAAAAGAACCCAAAACCCAGCATGTTTTTAACCAAAAGTATGCCTTTTAAAGCGAGTAAATAGAACAAAATTTCAAATTAGAAAATGCGACCTAATAACATCGTAATTGTCTTGAATGTGTTAGCACAGAGGGTATTCTGTTATTTTTCACAGCATTTTAAAAGGTATTCCATTTTCTTCTGGTTAGAATAGAAATCTTAATCACAGGACTAGGAAGTGCTGATTGTGTGTCTGCAAAACAGCAACCATGCTCTTCTGAATAATCTCCCAGTTTAGAAAAAAAAAAAGCTTTCAAATATATATTAAATCATCCTTAAGAAATGCTAATGTTAACCAACGCGAATGAGGAACTGTCCTGAAGACACTGAATTGTAATGACATTTCATTTACATCTACAAATGAAATGCTTTTCTCCTCTCTAAGCTTAAGTGTTATTATGTCTGATTACATTTTCAGGGTTTTTTTCCCCCTCTTTTGTTCCCCATTGGACGGTCTGTTTTACAAACAGGTTTAAGGCAAGAACAGTTAACATTTCCATCACGTGGGCGCTCATCTCACTTAATTGTTTAGAGTTCAAATATTTCTGGGATGCCTAAATGTATATGGCTTTTCTTAGCAATGCAAACTTCCTTGATCTGCTTGAGCACAGCCAAACACACAATAGTGTTTTTGTTCTCCGCTTTTAGCAAAGACAAAAAATTAGACGGATTTAGGTCAAAGAAAAAAAGAGCATGCTAAAATTCTGCAGAGTTAAAATTCAGCTGCAACAGTAACAACATATCCTAATTAATTATAAACTTCATGAATACTAACTCAAAGATAGTGCCAGTTCTCACAGCATTTACAAAATTTTTCTTCAAAATAGTACCTCCCTATTCTTGGTGCCTAATGCTGCAGTGAAATTTCCTGTTCATCTCACCTCCTTATTTTTTTTTCTTTCCTCTTTGTCACAGTTAGAAGTGAAATTATCATCATGGTGCTGTGAAGATGTCCCATTTTCTGCCAGTAACAATGAGCCTGACTTCAAACATCAGGGGCTATATACTGAAAATATTTATCCACTTCCTGCTTCATTACTTTACTGTCAACATGTTATTTTCCAAAGTATTTTAACAACAAAGAACCACTGCATGTAGCAGCTTTTATTCTGGTTCTCCCACAGAACTTTTTCCTATTCAATGCTAGTTAGCCAATGAAAAGTCCACACATCCCATCTATAAACTTCTGTTGTATGTAACCATACAAATGATAGTGACAAAAAGAAAACTGAAAATGTTTTCTTGACTTTGGGATTTGGGATTTTTTTTTTGTGGGAGAAGGAAGATACATTATTAAAAAAAAAAAGGAAGGAAAGGAACATTGATTTCTGATGGTGATCATACTTTCCGGAAATTCTATTTCCGAATAAAACTAATGTGGGAGGAAAAGTGTTTATTCAGAAGCTTTTCGATGGAAAATACCAGCAGTATTGTTTTCAAAAAGGAAAGCAAAAGCCATTATGGGAACGGAAAAGAGCTTCATGGTAAGTATGCTACCTGTAAACCATACATATTCCAGACACGTCTCTGGGCAGCCAAGTTGCCAGCAAGTGGCACATGAACCAGACAGAACAGGAGATAATAAATCATTTGGCTTATCCACTTGGTAGCTGGGCTGGGGTTAGTGCTCTGCTGTGGGCAAAGGTGAGCGGTGGGAGAGACAGGCGGGACATCATCCCAAAGCAAGAGGAGCCAGCAGGAAGGCTTCTGCTCCAGGGAAAACTTCAGGAGAGAGGAGCTTTTAGTGGAACCTCTGGTGGTTTGCACTGGTGGGATGCACTGCCTGCATCAGGGCAATGATGACTGCAGAGAAAGGAGACCCTTTCTCTCTGCTTCTCGTTAGATGATGAGTGCTGTAAAAATCAAAACTCACTTCTTGCCTGCTACCCAAAGGCACTGAATGATAGTACAGCCTTAGTCCAACCAGCAAGTGAAAACATGACTAGTGTAATGTTCTTTCCATAGCAGAAACCAGAAACTATCTCCCAATCTGTAATTCCATGTTCTAGCAATAGGAAATAAACACAAAATCAAAAATGCTTTAGTTAAATACACTGAAAATTTAGAGGAAGAGCAAAAATAGAATTCAAGGTTGCTCCCCTCCCTCTCCCAAGATACTCTTCAGATCTCCAAAGACAGATTCACACATAGAACTCATATGTGACATCAAGGACTGCAGCCTGCTCCTAATCAATCCAGTTGGCAATGTTAATTTCTGGACAAATCAAAAGGCAGATGGATTTCATTTTATGCTATGCACCTAGAAGATCAAGTTGCTGGTGGTTACAAGAAAAGTACTAAATCCATGAGGTAGGAAGGTGTTATTATTAACTGTACTGTACTGTGATACTCTTGACTTTCAAAAGTGTCACTGATGAGTTAAGACTTCTCCAAAATGGCAGATGAAGAAGTGGTCCGAATAAGAGCAAAAAGCATCAACAAGTAGAGAGGCGATGAAGGATTAAAGTGGACTATGGTTAACATTCATTCATTTCAGCAGACTGCTAAGGTTTTAGAGAAAGGAAGGAATTGAAATTCCTAAATCAGTCAACAACTCGACCCAACAATAAATCTCACAGAGGCTTCCTTCCAGAAAAGGATGGGCTTTCTATGCCACTTAAGGCACAGGACCTGAGGACTTGAGGGCAGTGGGCAGGAAGGATGAGCTTAACACAGTTTGTGTCAGAGGTTCAAACAACTATCTAATAGTTAATTTTGTATTCCTGACAAACTGGATACCAACTTACAAGCCTTAGCTCCAGTAGATAGTTCTTAGTATTTCTCAATGAAGATGAAAAAAGGAAGAAGAAAATCAAACCAAAATACATGAAAGTAGTAACCCCATCTGATTGCATTCAATGGGGAGTCAGTGCAGACCAACACACAAGTATTAGCTAGCTACATGATGAGGCTAGGGAATCTGCTCACTTATCACACTGTTCTATGCTCACTTATTACACTGTTCTACACTCTAGTTCACCTAAAATACAGTTTTTCAGGATGAATTACTAAACCTGAAATATCATGTCATAGTACTCAGATGGTTCATAACTCTGCACTGCAGCAAAACCTGATTCTTAACTGACAAACCCACCCAAGGGAACTTACACGGTCACTACAGTAAATAAAACAATAAAAGCATTGCTACACTTTAAAACTCTTGGTCTTTACACTTCATCTCAAGTATCATACTTGGATGGGCCTGATCTCTTGCTACATTAATCTGCTGTACACCACAAAACTTCTCTGGAGCCACTGAAATGGTATTTGATAGTACAAGACTAATTCAGTACAGAGATAGGTTGTGAAACCTCAGATTAGGAGCCTGAGCAGAAGCTAAATAAAACTGAATGAGAGTAAGAACCCTAAAAGCCATATCTAAGAGCTCTTCTTTAATTGCCAGTGAAATCTACAGCCCCAGCATCACTATCACTGAACTGTGCTACTGAGCCAAAGGTACACAGAAAGCAAGCATGCCAGCATGAATTAGTCATAGTCAGACTGGTGCCCTAATATACTCTGCAACGGTTCCACTGCCTAACGATTTGGAATAGGATAAGAATGTGAAGAACAAATATTTTTCCTTTGAACTTAGGGTGGACATAAAATTCAGGTCAGAATAACACCTAGTCAGGTATACAAGGAGAAAGCCACAGTTGCTAAGAAAGTAAGAGTAGTAATGGTAGTGCAGAAGGGTTAGTCTGGGGATAGAAATAACAAATTAACTTTCATTCAAATTAGACTCCTCTCAGAAGTGTATGAACAGAAAGAAACATTATGAAAGCCAATTAATAATTTTGAAATGTTTTTAGCTAAAAAATACTATGATTCCCTTCACCACCTTTGTTCTGATAGAAACAATCAGGACATATCATCACCTTGGCTGACAATCTGAGACTGGACAAGCAACTCCAGTGCATCACAAACATGAGCTATCTCAATTACACAATATTGAACATGTGAAATAATGTTCTAATGTAAAGCAAAGAAAAACCAAAACCAACCCAAACAAACAGAGACTCAAAAACAATTATATCTTCTAGAGGTCATCTCAAAACATATATTAACCAGCTACTTGCTCAGCTATATCCTGCTTTATGATTCATACTATCTTTTGAAGACAAAAGCTTTTATCCTTCCATCCAAAAAAAGTTTCCAAACTTTAAAGTTTTGTATACACACTACCACATGATGCAAAAATATTTATTAGTCTTGAATTTGCAATAACTTTTTTTTAATGTTATGAAAGAGCAAAATAAAGCATTTATAGATAATAAGTTAAATAAGTATGTGACTCTAGGCATTATTTTTATTTCCATATGCTTATTATACCAGGTAGGATAATTATATTGTTCTCATGACCTAAAATGAAAATGAAGTGTGAAAGAACCAAGTGAGAATCAATATGACTTTTACTGAATAATTATGATTGAGTAGTAATTTTCTGAAAACAATTTGCTACTTTAAAGGTTGTGCTGAACGTGCTTAGAGATAAATCTCTACAATATAAATGCAGAACTAAAGATTGCCTTCCATTAATTTCCCTATTCTGTATTGTTTCATTGGATACTTAAACACACTCTTAATATTTATCTAGGTTCTGATATGCTAATAAATGTGCAATCCAAGACACTACCCCTAAAAATTAATTGTAAATGATGGAATCATAGAATCATTTAGGTTGGAAAAGAATCTTAAGATCACATAATTGAGTCCAACCATAAACCTAACTGACAACTCCACCACTAAACCATGTCCCTTATTGCCACATCTACACGGTTTTTAAATACCTTCAGAGATGGTGACTAAACCACTTCCCCAGGCAGCTTGTTCACCAGTGCTTGACAACCCTTGTGGTGAAGAAAATGCTGATTACTATTTTACTGCTAGAAAACTAAGGCATAATGCTCATACAAAATAAGAACCTGTGGAAATATTTTACTTTAGATCATTAATCTGCCAAAACTCAGGATCTCAACCATGAAAGCAGCTCTGGTTATTTATGCGACATCCTTGATGCACCCTCTATCCTTTAAAGAGGCAACAGCTCTGCCACTCTCATAATGCACTCCTAAAGACTTCTAATGATGAAACATGTAATGCAACAGATTCATAAAGAACTTCACTACAAGTGGGAAGATTCCATACTCAGAATGGTTAACCATAGAGTCACTTGGGTTGGAAGAGACTTAAGATCATCAAGTCCAGCCATAGCCTAATCCAGCCTAGTCCACCTCTAGATCATATCCTGAAGCACATCATCTACACACCTTTTAAATACCTCCAGGGATGGTGATTCCATCACTTCCATGGGAAGTCTGTTAATTAGACATGTCAATGACCTTGAGTCAGTAGGTGCTGAAACTGCTTAGTGAAGCATCTCACTTGATTGAAATACACGTGTTATAACTGCTTGGTCTAGTGTGTCTTCCTTTTACATGAAATCACTTCAGAATGCAAAAGGAAAAAAACTTGAAATTTAAGATGTCCATTGATTTTGTTAATACCTGTATGCAAACACACACAAGTTTTAGAGGAGACACACCAGATCCCAAATCAAAGTAGAATTTGCAGAATAACAGGTAGTCTCCGGTGGATTCGTCACTCAGTGTCAGCATGTTCCTGATGCCACCCGAAAGCTTGCAATTGCTGCCATAAATGCTGAAGACCAGCATCCCTGATTTAGTCTCGGCCCTGAACGTGGAAATCCTTGCCCATGTAAGGATCATCATGCAGCAGATCAGCTTTATTATTTTTTCTGCCAGCACTTCAGCGTAGCAGCACAGCTATACAAATGGTTTTGCAGGTTTAGGACAGTAAACTGGGGAATAATCTCACAAGTAGGGACATTTCAGAAACTTTTGGGGAGAACAACAAATGACTGCAAAGAGGTCACAACTTCTAATCTGTAGATGTAGGGATAGAGAAGAGGTGTACCACACAAAGTCTAATTTTACTGTTCTCTTTTTACTCTAGCATTACTTATTGATGCTGGAAGAGAGGTCTCTGGGAACTGAGAAGGGAAATTGGCCAAGAACAGTTCACTGATTTAAGAGCTTACAGAAACTACTTCCATGAAAATCTAATGGGTTGCTAAAGTGCCACCATAGAGGGAAGTATATGTTTCCCAAAGGTTTTCCTAGGTCTCTTTCTGCAGAAACAATCTATGGAACATACTTTCATACCAGGTGAGATTTCAGTTTGACTACTTACTTTTATGTCCAGCTTTTTATGGTACCTCCATGATACACAAAGATGTTTTAGGTCTCAAGCTCCTTTGAAAATCTGACCATGTGCACTGAAAGCCTACAAGACACAAGTCCGTACACGCACAAACTTCAACAGACTGATGACTTGCTCAAAATTCAAGCCTACTGACTGCTTGTGTGGTAAGAAGAAGGGAGGAAAAAGTCACCACCAAAACAACAAATCTCTCTGTCAATCCCTATTTAAGAAAAATCAGGGGTTTGCATCACTCTTTAGCTCCATTTAGTCACAGTGTTCACACATAGTGCAGGTTTAGTCCCAGAAGTGATTTCACTGAGGAAGTCAGAGTAGCTGATCAACATTTAAGGAAAGAGTTCAGCAACCCGAAGCTGTTCCAAATGATCATTCTCATTTTACTTCACATACGTTTATTCATATAATTCATAAGGGCTTACAAAAAATGATAAGATTACTCCATAGTGTTTGGTTATTACCAGACTACCATATCCCAAGAGCATTTCATAGCCAAGGCAGTCTGGTCTTTCTGCTTAAATTAAACAGCATATCCATGTGCTAATAAGACAAGATACAGGTTTAAAACCTCCTGTTGACTTCACTGGCCGATGTCTTCTGAGCTGAGCTGCTTCTGGCTCTTTACAGTACTAGCATTCACTGTCATTGCTGTGAACAGAATGAGCTCAAAGAATCAACCTCTTCAAAGGTTTCACTTTTTAGGTACTGGATGAACAGTCAGTCATACAAAGAACTGCAGTATCCCACTTCAAATACTCCATTTTTTTTTCTCTCGGAAATATAAGACTAGAAGAATTAATTCCAAAGCACAGATCTATTTCCTATGCAGCCACATAGGAAATAGAGCTCTCAGGGGGAAGTGGTGTCAAATGTAGACATGCCCACAGAGCAACTTATCTTTTAGAGATATGTAAGGAATATCTTTGTGTGCATCATGAGTTAGCATGTTTCTGCAACTGCTGATGTCATTTGGCTCTGATACAGCAACTCTCTCTTTCTACATGTTTTTCTGTTTATATTCTTCAACAATTTTCTGCAGAATGCATGGATCCCTAGATAATAAAATAAAATTTTCTATCAGTGGGTTGCTATCATTCATTAACTTTCACAAATCCCTCAGTAGTAGTCCACAGATGCCTGAAAGATCATACTTAAAACTATTGTCATCTATGTAACAATTATTATTTATATTCCCACAGAATTGTTGCTTAACTCTTTGCAGGTCAAATTAAAATACTTCACTTACCAGGAGGCTATCATCCTCTTAAAACTGAAGGTAGGTCAATCCATTTAATAGCTGAATGGCCCTTTAGAAGTTCCCAAGTCTCTACATGGACCAATAGATGTGCTTGAAATAGCTGCTCAAGAGCTTAACAACAGGGAAATACATTATATTTATAATCAATAGCTGGCCAAGGAGGTTTCCCCTCAGAGTTGCATACCTCATCGATGGGCTACAACAAGCCTTATTGTGATAGGTGTTGGTTCAAGAAATAGTATTTCAGTGCAGCGGTTTCTTCAAATCTTAGGTGCATCAGTTGAGACTGGGTTATCAAAAGGGTGGGACTGAGATCCTGAGGTGAAGGCTCACTGAAAAATTCAGTGTCTTTGAGAGTTTGGGTTTTGTATATCTCTATTTAGATCACTCTAAATGGGCAAAGATCTACATTTCTCACACGTTCAGCACAGATTGCTCCATGGATTTCTGTAGGCATCATGTTAATAGAAACAAGCGACTTAATTTTGAATTTTCTGATAAATAATATCAAAAAAAGCCTAGCAGTGCTTTCACAGTGTGCCATGAGCAGTCAGGCAGCTACTTTTGCCTAGAAGGAGCACAGAGCAAGAGCAAGTCTATAAAAGGCTGTAGCCTTAGCAGTGGCCCATGTCCCAAACTGTTCCTGTTGCATGTCTTAGGTTTGGGTTGTTTTGATTTTATACATTTGTTTTAAAAAATTAGCTTTGTTTTTAGAAAGGGAGCAAAGCACTCTAAGTGATATCTCCCCTCAGATTTTTTTATTTTCCTCAGATGCTGAGCACCAACACGCAGAAGGAAATGGAGGCTGAACAGTACAAAGCAAAGACTCTGGAAAGAGGAGATTGGTGTGCACATGTGCTGAGAAGATTTGAGCCTGTAAGTGTGCTTTATGCATATATTCTTTGGTTAGACATTTAATTGCAAATATTGTTTTAAAATAGGAATGAGAGGCTGCACTCACACTCTAGCAAGGCACATCTTCCCCAGTGTTTGTCAGCTCAGTATTTTCTTGTGGAACTAACAGTATGTGCTTAGGAGTGATAATGTGCCCTCTCGATTGTTTCTTCTTGCTACTAGCTCTATTGACAGTAAGGTTTGTGTAGCATTGCTGTACCCCAAAAGTCATTATTCAAAATAATTTACACAGCCTCTACCTTCAAATATAGAAAGTTATCTAAAAATAATATATTCTCACAGATTCTTTACCAGCTATTGTGCTACAAATAACAGACAATTAAAATGTTGAGAAATTAATAAATAGCAAAAGGAATCTTTAGCTGCAATTTTTTTTTTGTCTACATCTACAAAATTATTTGGAATTAAAACAAGAATCACAACGAGGTTTCATAAGCTGGAAGCATTTCTCACATATGAACCCCTTGGCTTCCTGAAAGATTATATGACAGAAATAATGCAAACATAAATGTAGACTCCTAACTTCAACATTTCTACAACTGTTATATTATTCAGAGACCAGATTGTTAAGTTGCTGTCCTAGATTTCTTGTATGTCCATGAATTTTACAGGAACTTGGGCTAGGAAAGGTTTAAAGGATTAGGAAGACAGTTATGGAGAGGCAATATCTTGATTTTCTTCAAAATGGGTAGAAAAATGTTGTTTCCCTACAGTAAAGTTGATACTTTAAGTGACCAATGAAACTGCATTACATTAAACTATAAAAGAGCTGTGGAAAGTCAGGCCTTCTTTATGTCCAGGTGCAATCCAAAGGGAAAGATGCAAGAGACAGATTCTGACTAAATAAATAGCACAGGAAGCACATTCACTTTTAGCTATGGACTAAAAGGCAGATAAAATGGCCACCACTGTAACCTGTGAAGACATGCCTGGACAGCTAGAGTCGGATTCCTGCCCAAAATGAAGCCTGCAGTTGAGTCACACAGACACCACAGGTAGGTGTGAAATGTCTTCTTCATGAAGATGATGAATCAGGAAGGTACTAAACCCTGGCAGAGGAAGGTGAGAGCTGGGAGCAGCAGATGCCCTGCTGTACAGCTTCAAAAATAAATATGAAAGGAATAATATTAAGAAAGTAGTGGCTTCAAGCAAGGTCTCTTGAGTTCCTTCTTCCAAGTCTGAAATACCAGGATTCATTAGTGCATGAAAAGCTGCCTGATAATAGGTCTTGAGTTGGCATCATCCATGTAGGCAAGACAGCGGAAGTTAGTGGGGAACCCTATGGGTGAGCTTCCAGGGCTCACAAGATGAAAAACCTTACCTGGCATGGAACACTGTGAGACTCTCCCAAAGGCTGGAGGGGGAGGACAAATGCTTGGGCAAGCGGGGATGGAAAATGTTTGTCAAATGTGTGATTTTTGTATCAAAAACAGGAGATATCACTGTGTTATGTCAGTCACTGTGTTTACTGTCCCTGAGTTTATTTCCACAACCTCTTAGCAAAATTGAATGCAATGAAGATGACCCGTTTCTTATATTTGCTGAGGAACCACGTCTGCAATTCATCAAGTCCGAGGCAGAGAATACCTGCCCAGGATAACTGAAATGCTGCTATCTGGTTATATTGTAGGACTAGCAGTGCTCATCAACTCTCATCTGAACCTGTCTGAAAGAAAGTAAATTTCAGTAAATCAGAGCTGGCTTTCCATACCTTACTAATCACTTCAAGAGAAGGGAGGCACACAATTCTTACAAGGATAAGGGAAGAAAAAACAAAGAAGAAAAAACAAAACAAAAAAAAACCAACCAAACAAAAAAGCCAAAAAACAAACAAACAAACAAAAACCTGACCACAAAACAAAAAACTAAACACCTCTTTATCAATGATCAAAAAAAAAGCCTCCTGGATCAGAAACTTCCTAGTACCAAATAGCACTGGTTAGATCTTCAGACTTCAAATACGCAGACCTGAAAATTCAGACCATCTCCAGCTTTGAAATTATGGGGGTTTTTTCAGTCAGTAATCAAGTGACTATTTAGGACAGTAGCAGTTTCCTTGATTAACGAAGCTGAGGGTTTGGTCCACTGTTTTGGTGGCTGAGCAATGTTCAGCAGCCTGCAAAACTGAGCTTTCAGAGAAGTGTTGGAATATACACCACTGAGGCTGATTTTTTCACATTGCCAAGTATCCTCTATCCATAATCTTTGAAAACCTAAGGCTGTTCTCATTCTGGTTACAGAAATGTTTTCCAACTGGCTGGACTTCTGAAGTCAGGTTCACAGGAACAGCACCGAGAGTTGGTCACCAAGCCATAAATACGGCTTCTAGGAATCAAATCTCACGTCTTGAGCCCAAGGTTCAAAGTGCAGGTTTTTTCCCCATGGTTAATTAGCTGTAAGGCCTTGACACGAAAAGCACTGGCATTGGATCAAAGCACGGAACCCTTTCTGCTTTGAACTCATCCTTTGCTCCTAATTTCTTTACATACTGAAGACAAAAATCTGAAGCCAAGTGGGTCCTGCAAAACCCAGTGCTATCTAATAAATAGTAATACTTATGTTTAATCTAAAGTTACATCTAAAGTAGTAAACCGCTATAGCAGATTTATCAAGAATAGCTACACACATCTAACAGCAGAATCAAGTGCTTTGATGACTTCAACGTGAATCTGTAGGCATATTATGCACAGCTTGATCATTACAAACAGCTATTTATGGTCATGGCTGATATTGGCTTTCTGAAATCACAAGACATATCACATCCAAGCCAGGATACCCCAAACCAACTGCAATTAGCTTCTGGGATTAAACAGTCACTTTCTGAAACAGGCATACAGCTTTCAGGAAGGTACAGTATTTTGTTTCCTTAAAAGCATGTATTCAAATGGAATGGTATCACCTTTGAGCTACCTAACTGGTGAGGAACAAAATCAGTATTTATACATTGAAACAGAAAACTAAAGGGTTTCTAGTATGCTGAACAGCAGAATATAGGTCCTCCTTATAAGCAATCCCTACTGAAAAAATGACAGCTCTGGCACAACTCATGGTAGGAAGGGGGAGAGGTAAGACACTTTTTTTTTTTTTTTGTTGTGGAGAAATGTAGTTTGCTTTGAAGAATGCATGTCAGAGAGAACATCTTTTGAACTTGCCCTAACTGAGCCATTTAAAATATTTCTGTGCAGCAAGAGACCTTGTGGAGGAATATGTTAAAGTGTTCGAAGTGGTGAAACAAATGAAGAGGGATTTCAGTGCTGAACTTACTCATAGCATCAGAAACCTCAGTGCTTGTGCACATGAGCTTCTAGGGAGGACTTGGAAGTAAGTACACGAGCTAAGCTAAATCAGACTGAATGGCAATATCTTAGCAATGCTTTATATTTTATCCCACTGGTTAAAATTTCTGTAAAATAGGAAACCAAATATTACTTTAAAGTTTACAGATGAGATTAGGCAGAAACAGATGAGACTAGCAGGCTACCATGACTCATAATAAAAACCCAGTAAAGCTGTCTGTGAGCAGTTCTACAATGAAAATCAAAACCACAGAAGACTAACTACATTGGGGTTTGAATAAGGAAACTGAAACCTGGTTCTCTACACAGAATATACAAGTATACTTCCACAGTATGTCATTGCAGAGAAACAAAAAAGCACACAGTGCCTGTACATGTATGTGCATTTCTCAAGCTTGAGTTTAATGAAAACTGTGAATATCTAGGCAGATAGCAGATTGAATAAATCTAAGTTGTAACTGAGCATTTACCAAATATTGGCCTGGATTATTCTTCCTCATAATAAATCTTACAGGAAAGAGCTCAGGAGGAGGAATTTTAAGCATCGATATGAGGCATTCTTATTCATTAAGTCCTTAATTCATACAAATTTGAACACCCAACCTACTCTCCAAACAGCAGAAAAAATGTTTCAAGTATCAGAGGGAATGTCTAGCAGCCCAGTCAGGATAAAAGACCTCCTTGAGATAAATGCCAATAAAAATATATTGAATTGACTCCTACACTCTTCCATACTGAATTGCATTTTTATACCAGAAAACAAGGTGCGCTGCAGATAACGTCGTTTATTACACAACAAATAGTTAAAACTACTATCTTCTCTCCCAACCCAAGCACAGGTATAATTTGCATCAGCAGGTGTAAATAACAATATGCAACTAGATTTTTTTGAGTGATCCCTTGTTTTCCACATTTCCTTCTTCTATTTATGTCTGACACCTACTTTATTAACAATGAGATCTTAGCTATTCTTTTAGTACTTATTTCAGTTTGTAGTCCGGCTCTTTAACCTGCAGTAAGTTACATTTCAAGAAAGTGGCAGAGGTTTAACAGACAACTGTATGTCTGGAACCTTCAAATGATTATCAAAAGTCAATACCTTCAACATTGCTACTGGATGAGAAAGTGTACCTTTAAACCTGCTACAATAGAATCCTTCCAGAATCGAGAGACAGTAGTTTTTTTATTTTCCTCCAGCCAATCTTTAGGCCACATGACATGTATTTAAAAATAAAATTGAAATTAAGCTCCAAGGAACTTCTGGTCTCTACTAACAAGTGCCCCAACAGATGTATAGGCAGGGATTTGGCTGCTCATCCTCCTGCTGATATGGTGCAATGGCACAAGGGCTAGAATGAATACTTTGCATGAGAAATTAGTTTCAACTGAAATACTTTGAGGTGATACTCCCTGCCCATCTCTGCCTGCCTTTATTCATTCCACTCAGGCAGAAAAACTTTCTTCCCATGAAAATTTCTGATGGAAAAGCTTTTCCAAGGTTAGTGAAAGCTTGCACACTTATACTTGGAAGTAACAGTGTTTTCTACCTGTTGTTTGAAATGTATATACTCCCACTCCTTTCCTAGGTTTCACTAGATCCTCCATGTTGTTGTTAGCCACTGGATTCCCACGGTCCAATAAAAAAAGGGATAAGGCTGCTCCTTATACCAGGGGACAATGGTCAGAGAGGAAGTCAAGTTCATAGGACATTAAGTCCCCTGGACTTCTGGTCATGAAAACAAGGTACCATGTAGAAAACCTCCAAGCTACCACATTTTAGGTCTTAGCCACATTCTGACATATCACCCATCATCTTCTTATTTTCAATTCTTTTTTGAAAACTGATTTTGAAAATTTATTTCTTTTAAATGGGGGAAAGAACCTGAGCATAAAACCGGGCTCATTTCAGTCTTGTACCATTGTCTAGTGCCTTGAGAAGGGCAGAAAATAAACAGCCTCTATATACGATCTTTTGTGCTGAGGACACAAGACAAACCAGAATGGGAGACATCTTTGCTGATGATGGAATGTCAGTCTATCATTAATTCAATCTCACTTAGGTATCAAGTGTGATTTATAAAGGATAAGCAAAAAAGTCTTGGTGAACGCCCAACATGAATACACATGTAGAGTACCAGTGCATTCAAATGATGTTCATTCCTTCTAGTGAAATCACCAACAAAACTTGAACACTGGTCATAATATGACTAAAACATATGTCAAAAGTTACTGAACAAATGAACATAGCATACTGCATAAAAGCTAATGACCCTCTGAAAAGCAGTATCATTTTGGAAGGAATTTTATACAGTCTTCCCGTATGAGATTCTCCCTAGAACCATAAATTTCACTTCAGTGGAATTAAAACATTTTAAACCCCTCAAATACCCACAAATAGACCACTTTAAGCATGCTTTATGGGGAAAATAAAGTTAACTTCCACATCAGGTGATCTAAAGTCTCTCATCATGACTACTCAATGACTTTTTTGCCTCACCAAAAAAGCCTCTTGTCTCACCACCCAAGTTGTGGAAGGAACGAGCAGGGACTGTGAGGATAAACCACTGCCCACTGTACTTGAAGAGCAGGTTAGAGAACATCTAAAGAACTTGAAGGTGCACAAGTCCATAGAACCTGATGAAATCCACCCGGGGGTCCTGAGGGAACTGGCGGATGTAGTTGCCGAGCCACTTGCCATTGTATTCGAAAAGTTATGGCTCTTTGGTGAGGTCCCCAATGACTGGAAGAAAGGTAACATAACCCCCATTTTTGAAAAGGGGAAAAAGGAGGACCCGGGAAACTACAGGCCGGTCAGCCTCACCTCTGTGCCCAGCAAGGTCATGGAGCAGATTCTCCTGGGAACCATGCTAAGGTACATGGAGAACAAGGAGGTGGTTGGTGACAGTCAACATGACTTCACCAAGGGCAGATTGTGCCTGACCAACCTGGTGGCCTTTTATGACGGGGTGACAGCATCAGTGGAAAAGGGACGACCAATGGATGTCATCTACCTGGACTTGTGCAAAGCCCTTGACACTGTCCCGCACCACATTTTTCTCTCTAGAGAGGCATGGGTCTGATGGATGGACCACTCGGTGGATAAGGAACTGGCTGAATGGCCGCACTCAGAGAGTGGTGGTCAA
>VXBZ01007951.1:420445-436125 GCA_013399135.1 Heliornis fulica | reverse complement strand
AATGGTTTTAAAATAGAGGGAGGGAGATTTAGATTGGATATTAGAAAAAAGTTCTTTACTGTAAGAGTGGTGGAGCACTGGAACAGGTTGCCCAGGGAGGTGGTGGATGCCCCATCCCTGTAGACATTCAAGGCCAGGTTGGATGAGACCCTGAGCGACCTGATCTAGTTGAGAGGGTCCCTGCTTCTTGCAGGGGGGTTGGACCAGATGACCTCTGGGAGTCCCTTCCAACTCTAATCATTCTATGATTCTATGATTCTAATCAGAGTTCTTTGGGGTTTTAGGTGTTTGTTGCTGGGGGAAGAAATAAATGACAATAATTTGTGCCTTCCTCTCATCTTTTCCCTTCTAATTCCCATACCCCTGTGCTCCCATTCCTGGCACAAACACACTACCTTTCATCATTTAGAACACTTCTGATATTTCATGGAAATAAGATAAAGACTTTATGCTATTTATGCACACCTTTATTAATGTATAATGTATACATATTCTAGATATCATTTGTGGCCTTGAAAAAAAATACTTAAATATTATTTATCTTAAAAGATGAAAAATAATAAACAGTTATACTACCAGATTAGCTAAAGCCTAAACTAAAAGAAATTCAAATTCAGCTGTATTCAGGCAGGATGTGCTACAAATGCATGAGATCCTTCAGCACCCTACCGCTTCATCGTTTCTGACTCTTTGTAAAGATATCGATAAGGAAAATTCAGAAGAACAAGAGATACTCAGAAGTATACTTTCACATCAGGTTACTACATTTCTCTGATTTTTTATATCTGATGTTGCTTTTATAAAGATTTCATTAGAATACTTGAAAAGTTGCTTTGCCTCTTCTGTTCTGCAACATCTTAGTATGAACAAATAATTTAACATGTAAAATACAGCTGTATCTCCCATAACACCTGCACTTGCCTTCAAGACACTTATTTACTCTCTGAAACAGTTGGATTGGTTGATAACAAGGAACTTCACATGGTTGATCACATTTTGCTTTCTCTAAGGCATAAATATTCTTGGGTTGAATCCTTTCTTTTCCTTTAAATAAAATTCCACTTTGTTTTATCTGTAGGATCCTTAAAGTGCCTTGTACCGGAATTATTTATTAATGTAAATGAGGTCTATGGAGAAAAGTACCTCGCTTTCTATGACCTCTACCAAGCCCACCACGTTTCCCCAGAAAGCTGCAATAAATTAGAGTTCCACAAAATCAAACTCCTGCTGTGTGTTTAAAAACCAGGTATTTGTTGAAAACTGATCCTTTCCCAGGAAATATTTGGTGAATTGTTTAAGTCAGCAAGCAAGCAAATACCATTCTTACCTGTACACTTTTGATTATTTCTCCCCATAACCACAGCTATTTATTTTGACTGGATGAGATACAACCACTCTAGTAAGAGGAGCCTGGTTTCACAGGCTGTATGCTCCCATTTAGATGAGCTTCTCTTGACCATCATCCCACTGTAAATTGCTTCTGGCCAAAGTTCCCCCTCCCCTGCAAAAGAAGTGTGGTTGTCACTGGGCTACCAAAACTCTTCCTTATGCTATTAGACCTGATTTTCACTGTCTCTGGAAAAGAGGATAAATTGAAAACCCATCTGATATAAAGGGATGTGGCACCGGGGAACCGCAATTGCTGCCTTATTCTCCATGTCTGGAGCAGCTCAAGGACCTGTTAGCAGACTTCTGTAGGACACATCAGTAATAGTCTTTTGCAACCTCTGGCCAATGCATTTACAAATCTAGTGTACAAAAGTGACATTTCCAAGTGGACAGCCCATTAGGGTAAGGCCAATTAAGCACTGCTGTATAAAATTTGCTGAAATGGCATCTGGGTGTCCCACCAGAAGTGAAAGCGTTAAACAGAAATCTTGTATAAATCACATTTTGCAGGAATCACTGTTACAACAGATTGTGCAGCACTATTTTTTCCTACTCTTTCTGATACAAGCACCCTAGGCAAACTTTCTAATTAGAACAGCAGATGTATGCAGTGCCACGTCTCTGTGAAGTTATTATGCCTAAACCAAATTTTGTCACTAGCAGCCAATAATTCATTTGTCTACTAAGGGCTTGAAGTGGCCATATCAATTATTTAAAAACATACCAAGAAGAGGAATCCATTTAAAATCTTCTGGGAAGCCCAGTTATAAAACAGTGCTTGTTCAGATTTCATTCACAATATTGTCTTTTTAAAAATACAATATTACTAATTAAGGCTTAGTGCATTAGGCTATTAGAGCTTGAGTGATTCATGACAGCATAACGATCTTGCTTATCACTTGTGCTTTAATTTATGGGGTACTAAGAAAAAACAAAGGAAAAATAATCCTAAGTAATTTGCAAAACTGAAACTCATCCAAAAATTGCTTGCAGTAATTTCTCCTGAAAAGTGATTTCACTGTAAGTGCTATGCTGGTAAGAAAATGCTTCCTATCAATAATTAAAGTATAATGAAAGTTTCATGTGTCAGAAGACACACTCAAAACAGGGCTACAAAGAGGAACATTGCTCTTCATTCAGACCTTCCAAATTCTAAATCTCACAGTAACACCCCGCTCAAGACAGCTTTTAAAATAAACTAATGAAATATCAGAGTATTCAAAATGCAGCAGAAGCTGTAATGACAATTCCAAGAAAACTTCCAGCAGAAAACAGAGCTCTGCGTAGTGCGTAAATGCCAAGGATAGCCATGGAAGTTGTGGATAGTTGCTATGAGTCAGGGTGATGAAGAAAAGCATTATGGAGAGGACATTAAGCAAGCCTAGTTTTCTGAACTTGTGTTGAGTTCAGGCATCTTAGCTGTCTAAGAAGGTCCAGCTACTGAATGACTCCTATGGCTGTCATTCAAGTCTGCCTGAGGCCCATCTCTGACAATCTGCAGTCTCCTCCTCAGGGTCAGTGTCCGCATTTCTCCGGGCGCTTACTTAGAGGAAACTTCTGGGGACTGGGTTGTATTTTGAGATTTCAGACCCATGGACACAAGTTACTGGAGACAAGAGAAGGAGGGCAAGAAGCAACCAGCCATCAGCCTTTCAGAAACCCAGCCTAAAACTAACAGTAATTCTGCATGCTGTTTTAAAATACCCACTTTCAGCAAAGACAGAAGGCTAGAAGGCTTTTCAGAGGCCCTTGGCATAAATTCTTTCTTAATACCGACAGAAGAGACTGAAACATGTTACAGGGGGATTTTTCCAAGAGGCCCAAGTTTTCATCCAGCTGATTCCACCGCTTCATTGCTTCCTTCCTTCTGCTGCTCAGGAAGTTTACACACTGGCATGCAAGTGAGATCTGATATGTTGGATCAAAATATTAATCAGGCTAAACTGTGGAAAGCTAAGCCTCAAAACACACAGGTGGGTCTGAACAAGGTTACTGTGAGGAAACTGCACCCAGGACATCTTAAGGCAAGACTAACACATTGCTAAAAACATCCATTGAAAACACTATCGCAATTCAAACTGCACAATCCCAAAGCGATGCTGGGCTCGATGTGAGGCCACCAACTCTGCAGCTAAGGAGTTGTGGCTTGAAAATAATTGTAGCCTGAAGAATTAACTAAACACCTTTACATTTTAAACAGTTTAATTCTTCTATGTGGCATTTAGGTGATAATTTAGAGTAACATCTGCATTGATGAGACCACTTACACAAAAGAACCTCTCGGGTTTGTGGCAGAAAACATTAAATTTGGACTAAAGTCTCTTGGTCAATCTCCCTAGTTCTGGCCATCTAACAGACCGAAGTCAGACTGGAGTCTCCTATATTCAAGGCTGAATAAGGAGCTCTCTCATCTCAGGATCTTCCAGCAACATCAGTGTCTGCCTTCTCCAGTGGCTTTGGCTACTCTAACTAAAGTTGCTATTAAAAAGTGCATCAAGTGGAGTTCCATCTCATGTGATAAGCTTAGTTTATCACATTTTGAAGTGATATCAAAGATACCTATCACACAGATAACTTCTGTTCAGGAAATCCAAAACTTTCTCCAAGAGGATTTCTGTTTAGCAGGCTGTAGTACACAAGTATTGTTGGTAATGGAACTGCAGCAATCAGGTATGGAACCATCTGAAGAGGCCACCTGTTTTTCTGTACTCAAACACTTTGATCAATGTCTGCAACGTAGGAGCTTGGCATGCCATCATAGGCATTTCCAAGTTCTTGTACTCATCCAATTTTACTATGACTCAGTTCCTAAGTTGAGTAAACCTTGGGCTGCATCCTCCATCCTAACCCCCCCAAAAAACTGAAAATCTCGTATTTTGCTTTTCTTAGCATCTTTTCCCTTACCCCATCATATTGCCTTATGGCCTTTTTTCTTTGTATTTTCACTCTTCATCCATAGAACACCTAACATTTTCTAAAGGGGGTGAGAATTTGTTTGCAATTAATATAACTTTGATTAAAAGGCTGACTTTCTTGATTTATTTTGGCCATGCAAAAATACCTCACGAATAACAAAAGAGATGTCACCAACAGTTTGAAAACTCTTTTGACAGGGTTTCAGTAGAATCTCCAAACTGTCCCTGTGTGTCCCAGGGAATTCAAAGCTCTTACAGGTTACTTGTTATGATACCTTTCCCTGATGTGTCGATTGTTACCATAGCAACAGCATGAGGAAAAAAAAAAATCTGAAAATCAAAAAGCATCCAGAGCATCCCAGAGAAACAGGTGACATACTGCCATGACATATAAATATAATGCTTTTGGCCATATCAATAGGTTATTTTTTAATTTAAAAAAAATATCTGGTGGATTTGTTTTGGTTTGTTTTTTAATAACAGCAACATAAATGACAATTCTGTTCATTTCTGCATTCTTTTC
The DNA here is from genome assembly GCA_013399135.1 of Heliornis fulica. Classification (NCBI taxonomy): domain Eukaryota; kingdom Metazoa; phylum Chordata; class Aves; order Gruiformes; family Heliornithidae; genus Heliornis; species Heliornis fulica. Next base: position 431,298 of record VXBZ01007951.1, on the reverse strand, counting down.
AGCCAGCATAAACATTCCTGTTTTCTGAAGAGTTAGCGCAAAGGACTCCAGGCTTCTTCTCAACCCCAACTTTTGAGCATGGAGACACTGGTAGTCTATTCCCCTACACAAAAGTTGGATCCCCTCCACACCCAGGTCTGCAGGACAAATATGACTCAGAGTTTACTCTTTCAAACACTCAAAGGAGAAACTGCACCCCTACTAGGTGAAATGGGACAAAGCCAGTGAATGAAGTGTTTTGCCTCTGTAAGTATGTATAAATCTGAGCGCAGCAACATGCTTTTCCATGAAGATGATGTCTACGCCAGGATCAAAGGTAGCTCGTTACTAACAGACTGACACCCCGCAGATAAAATGCACAGTCATTCTGCAGGCAAGACAAATGTCAACAGGCACAGGAGAAAGCAGAATGGAATGTCTGGTGTTGGGCAGTTGATGCAAGTTACAGTTCCAGCTCCTTCACTCACTGTGGGATTTTACTTGCTTTTAAATATCACTTACTGTAGTAGTATTGTAGGATTGTCATTAGACACTACCTGTTGCAGTATTTTTAAATGTCTAATAAATAACAGGAGAATTGTATCTTACTCATCCATATTAATCTCCTGACAGACGATTTATGGCATGCAATATAGGAAGGTGGGTCTTGTTTTTAAATGATAAATACAATAATTCCACATTTGGTAAATACTAACCTACCTGTGTAACACAGTAATGTATAAAATAGTTTGGACATACCTGTACTTGATAAAGATAGAATTAGTCACATCAATCTAATCATAAAGCATTCACTTTTCCTTGTCAAATGTTGGTTAAAATATTCCATGCATTGGGGCAATGACTTTAAAATTGCAAATGATTTCAAAGCTTCACTATAATGACTTCACTCCTTGTTTTTTGAGAAAGAACGGAAAAATGCAAACTGAAAATATCATGAACTAATGTCCTTCACTTTTCAAAATTAAGTTATTTCAATTAAGTTCTTGAAACATAAAAAGGCCAGCCATATGTATTTGCTGCCCTCTGCCTTATAATTCAGCAAAGAAAAAATAAAATACATGTTACTTTTCCAAGTAATTTCTAAAGTAGAAAGTGAGACCAAGATCAAAACTTACTATAGTAATTTCAGCTTTACAAATGAAGTACATGTGGCAAATCCAAACGAAATCCATTCTTGATTAGGACTATTAGGTAGTCTGATTTGAAAATAATTTGGCTTATAGTGGATACCTCCTATTTGAAATATTAATGCTTAGAGTATTGTGTCTGTTTCAATGTTAAAGTATCAACTCTCACTGACTGAAATGTAATACAATGGAGAAAGAGGATTTTGTTTGGGTTTGTTTTTCAAACTATAAACAAAGGTTGCTTCTGTCTTGGTGCAACTATTTATAGTAAGAAACCAGAACTAAGCCAAATGAAAATGAGTCTGCAAAAACCCATAGAGCACTATGCACTGGAAGGCTAAACCTACCCTCGAAGTGAAACGTGGGCAAGGCATTTGACCTGTCACTCATCCTGTAAAGGTCAATACTGAGGAGAGTTAAGATGGTTTAAGAATAGCCATCGCATGAAGGAGGACCATGACCAGAACCCAATTGTGCCAAACTTCACACCACTGTTAGTCCTTTAGGAGTCCTCACAATAGCTGAACTCTGTTTATGTAAGAACTTGTTTTTTAAGCCTAGCACAGGAAGACGGCGATCGGGACTGCTCCATCCTTTGGGGCAGGAAACACCGTGTGGAAAAAGACACTGGAGCTCAAGTACAAGATCAGACCAAGAACAAAGTAATATAGGCAGGCCAATGAACATATGTAAGGTGAAAAGAAAACAGAGGCATGAAAATGGTAGTTTGGGAACTAAAGAAAAAAAGTAAATCCCTAAATGGTTGCGAGATAGAGTTTGCTCACTACATGAAAAGAATTATAAGATATCTTGGCTTGATAACCCAGAAGAATCAGTCATATCTTCTTATGAGTATGCAATTCTCTATAGGTATGCTTAGATGAGAAAAAAAATCATTTAAAAAATACATTATGAAGACACCACAACCCATAGAACAAGATCAAAGTAAAATCTAAAATCATCAGCTAATACTAGTTATTTCTTAAGTTTTAAAATATTTTATTTAAATATGTTAGCTAAGTTTTTTTTTAAATTACATATTTTATGCTAGTCTAGACAGCGTGACATCATCTGCCAGCATCTTATTTCTCACAGGGCTGGGTAAACTGTTCTTTTTCAATGCTTTCCTTCAAAAGTGGAATCCATAATGTGGTTTTGTGTGTGTTTGTGCATAATCTAATTTCCCCAATTAACATATATTTTTAAAAGCATTAAAAAGGTAGCCAATGCGACGTAAAATCTTTATATTCCATTTGTTGCAAAAGCTATTGTAATCTTTGCCTCCTTTCCTCTGAAGGCATTTTATTCTGAATTTCTTTTTATTTTTCATTATTGTTTCTTCTTATTCCAAGAGAAACTTCAAGCACACGTTACCATTTTAAAGAAAGCTTCACACATGCTGCACATGTGCGGTGGCTATAATGCAAAAAGAGGCAGAAAGACATTTTCTTTGAGAGCCATAATTACTGGATTAATAAAAAGTCAGTAAGAAATACACTGAGGCCCATGGAGGAGATGCATGTGAAGGTTGTGCATGGAGTTACTCCAGTGGGACTGCTAAGCACCAGACTTTGTTGTTCATGATCCAGTTAAGTGAAATAAGCCCCAAGCTGCAGGTGTTGCTCTGCCAAACAGGGGTCATGAAGGACAGGGTCAGCCACTGGTGAGGGGCACGGTACTTCGGGAGCCTATGTCACTCCACTTCTCTACGAGCTGCCATGGGGGAGAAAAAGCCCCACCTGACCACGTAATAAAGATTGCATCAGCAGGCGTCCCTCTGGATGCTGAATTAACACAGGCAACATAAATACTGCCTTCTTGTAACTTTTGGACGCTTGATTTTGCCTCCTAAGTGTTTTGAGCATCTTTTATCGTTTGCATGCAGCCATCTAAACTGCTCGCTATAAATACCATCCCAGGTGGCTTCTTCCTTTCTGTTATCACTTCATGTCTTCCTAGCCAGCCTCTTCTAAATAATTTCTAACTCACAATCTAACCAGGATATCCAGACCAAGAGCACAGATCCGTCATCAGCACAAGTCAATTTTACGCTGCCCTTCACTACACCCACCCCACCCACCTCTTTGCCTTGAGGTAGCTTTAATGCTCATATGAGCAGTCAGTCAGCTGGCTCAAGGATCCAATCCGGATGAAATTTTTTCATATTACCAGTTGCAGCACATCATTCAGAGGAAAGAAGAGGAGGATGTAGGACTCCGTTTGCAGAAGCCACTGGAATTTAGAACAATTTAAGCTGGTCTTGAAACTATAAACTGGTAGTGTGCAGCTCCCTCTCAGTCTGCCTTTGCACCTTCTACCATTAGTTGCACTGTCTTTCTTCCAATCCAGTCTCCATCTCTGATACATGCCTCATCCCTTCTATCTATCACATTCTAATAAACCTCAATAATTCCATCTCTGCATTGCCTCTCTTGCTTCCATCCTTTCTCCTAAGGACTCCCCCACACTTACCTTTTCAACATTTTTGCTTTTAAATGTACCCCACCACCTTATGCTGAATCCTTTCCCTGATTCCAGCTACTTTACTATCCCAATCCCACATCCCATCGCTTACATATCTATGGTACACACACAGGTGCCGCACACAAGCCAAATCTGAGCGAGAGTGCAGATTTGGACGCTGCTTTTAAGATTTTGGCCTGGAAGATTTAGCTTGAGCTTGCCTTTCCAATGCACACCGGAAACATCTCAGAGGAGTGGATGATCTGATATTAACCATATGGCACTGCAGATTTTACCTTCCAACTTGAAAGAATCACAACATTCTCCCCTTCCCAGATTCTTCTGTATTGCCAGGCAGAGGAATCCTGCCAATCCCAAATGGTAATAACAAGTACTGGTCCCCACTCAGAAAGTGAAAGGAGTCCTAAAACCAAGCTGGTGGCTAGGAACAGTCAAACATACAGTTCTTTACTAGTCTCTGCCACACATTACCACTGAAAGATAAACTACAAAAAGAATAGGAAAATAAATTACCTTCTCCTGGTCTCACATTTTAAGATTACCGCTGCTTAAAATTTTGTCTATATACTACAAAATCCAAGGAGGGGTGGGGGGCATGTTGCTGTGATGGCTCATTAGTTGATATACATAACATACAAACACTGAATGGTTTGGGTTGGAAGTATCTCAAAGATCATCTGGTTTCACACCACGAGCCTCTCTCCACACCCTCTACCAGACCAGGTTGTCCAAGGCCTCATCCAACCTGGCCTTGAACACTGCAAGGGAGGGGGCAGCCACAGCTTCTCTGGGCAGCCAGTACCAGAGCCTCATTAGTGTCTTATCTCTGACACGTAAAGAATTACCTATAAAGTGTTTATCTGCTTCTAGAACTCATAAAATATTTTTAGTTAGGTGAAAGTCCAATTATAGACACAATAATTTCTTGCACATAGATGGATATCCAGAAACATACAGCAAAAACATTAAATTTGAACTCTCACGTACAATCAATGTAATTAAAGTGCTCTCACATTTAACATATTCTTTATTTAGACATCAGATTTTTGAAAAGACTTTCAATTTCTTTCATCCTGCCACAGAATCCGGCAGCGGTATGTTGGAGAAACCATGTGAAAGTGCCACGGAATTGTGGTCTAGTGATGCAGACGGCCTGGAATGCAAGCCATCTCATATGATAAGGTTCCCTGAGATAGTAATAATAATGATGACGATAACAATATCAAGAATAACAGTAACAACGATACTTCACACCTTCCCTGTTGTCACTGTCCTATGATCCTAGACTCTCGCCTAGGCAAGCAGTCCCACTGAAGTCAAGAAACTATTTAACACTAATAGGAATTGTTGAATTTAGCCCTAAGTATCTTTCCCATTTTACAGGTAGGAAAAGCATCACATAACCCCCACATTCAGTGCCACTTTAGAAGCTGTTTATGAGAGCTGCAATGAAAACCTCCAAGACACAGAACATGCTTCTGTAGTGGTTAAGCCTTAATTTTTTCATTTGCATATTTTTCTACTCTTAAATCATTCCCCATTCATTATCATAAGTTAAAATGTATAAACCCTTTCCAAAAGTACAGAAATGAAACAAAACACAGTTCTCCATTGGTATCACAACAGGGAAGGCACCATTCACATTCTCAGCTAAGTATTACAAGTGTGAAGCCCGCTCAGGTGACAACCTCTGCCGGATTATATACATTTCATTAGGATTCTGCCCCGCTTGTAAACAACTGGCAGTTTGTTATGTACAGCAATAGCTCTTAAATCCAAGAAAGCTTAGAAGTACATCATGGCCAAGCGCTGACTTCTCCTCCAGAAAGACAGACTTTTTTGTTTCTCCTGAGAGTTTTTCTAAGCCCAGCTCAGGGCCTTATTTACTTCCCATCTGATGCTCCCTGTTTTTCACCATGTTGTATCTCTACCTGGATTAATGAAGCAGCCATCATGACCTAAAGATATTGACCCAAACTGCTGCAGCTGGCCTGAAGATACATTTTACACTGAATTCGCCCCAATGAAAAGATGGCAATGATAAGGGAACCATACATTCATAGATTTTTTTATTCTACCAAAGATCAAATACTCCAGTTCCTTTGATTTGTTTAAAATTTGCATACTTTCACCACAGATTAAAAAAAAACAAAACACAAAAAACAAACCACAAAAAGAACAAACAAAAAGAAAACAAAACCCAAACTTTATGGGAGCTCCAGTTGACTCATTATAAAAGGTACTGTTGTATGCAAAGTGCCAGTAAGTTTGAAAATGTCCTTGTCACTATGTCATTTATAATAATGAAAGTACAATAACCAGTCTTTAAGGGAGGTGAGTTCTCACTGCATCTCAGTGGCCTTGTTATGAAACTAAACAGTCTTTTAAAATGCATGCAGAGGAGACTGTCTAAAATTAATAATAGCAAATATTTTGTATCTATTTTAAGCAAACTAAAAGATGTATTTTAATAAATACAGTGTAGTCCTAAACCATCCACACCCCCAAAAACAAACAAAAGAACAAATTAAGGGTTTTATCTAGGTTTTAGAGAAGATAAGCACTTTGCTTCCTTATAGCCTATGAAGTGTCTATGGCATTGAAATATCTCTAATGCATAAATTAGAAGAACACAGATGTTACAAGACAAACAGACCCTTCACAAAAAGGGCTGGATTCACACACCCTGTTAAAAGTGTTGCCCGGTAGCAGAAATAAATAGTACATTATATATCTCCCCCTATAATTAAAGCTTAATTTTTGTTCCTAACAGCACTGCAGCATTGGAACAGTCTCCCAATTACAAGCATGGAGCCAGAGCAGTCACTGGAGTGGGAGAAACTGGCCCCACCCCGTTTTAACCAGGACTTAACTGGGCTGCTCTAAACAGATCCCAGAGGATGGGAGCGCTCACGGGGTCTTGCAGAGTCTCATTCTGCAGAGAGCCATCCCTGCGACCCCGACTCCTTCTGTGAAGTATGAAATCTTGTATTGACATCAAGGAAACCCTGAACATCTTGCCCACAACTCCACAGCTGTTCCTGCATACAGTTGGGGTTCGTGAGGCTGTTACTCCACTGTGTTACTCCAAACTTAGTAATCCATTTCACCTTCCTATAAACGCTCTCTCCACACAAAGCAGCCTCCAGCCCACACAGGTAAGTAGAGTAAAACAGCTGGATGCACATCCACGGAAAAGTGGTGAAAATTAAACCGTGACGCAAAGAAAAAATTCTGTGCTGGAGACGCCTCTCCACAGTTATTTTCCATTTGACCTCTTAAAAACAGTTGTCATCAGAGAGCTGTGTGAGCTCTACCGGACTGTAACTAAGTTTTCCATATCTACTCTAACACAAAGGAAAAGCCAAGCAGCCCACTAAATAAAAACTGCAAGATAGAGGAGCTTCATACTAGTAAAGGTTAGGAAGCTCTGGAACAGACAGCTAGAGGTTCTGCTTTCCCCAAAAGCCACGCTCTTCCTTTCCTTGCCGTGCCCAAGCACAGCTCACCCCCGCATTCATCCACATTCACCAGGATTGGGAACATAGCTCTGGTCAGTGCCTGACTCTGAAGAGATACACATGGTTGCCAGGAGGAATATACTCATTTTCTTCTATATGTGAGCAAGTACAGTGGGGAAAAATTGTATTTTATTACACAAAGTGTATTTCTAGCAGACAAAATGAAAATACTCAGCTTTGCATAAAGTAACCTCATTCATCTAAACATTTTTAAATTATAAATGCACACTTGGATTGAAACACAGAGTAGCATTCAAAAATAGTAAAGTAAGAGTGATTTACAGAGAAAGATAAATTTGTTTTCAGATGGATTATGCTACTGCTTTTTAATGTATGCTGTGATTGCATTCTGCATAGGTGTAGATAAGTACCACTGCACCCCATTTCCCAAAATCCAAGGCAACACTATGATAGTTTTAATTTCCTTTGTTAGAAATTTAAGAAAATACAGGATCAATATAGCTTCCTCAGTATGTCCAAATGCAACTACAATATTGCACTGAAAAAAATGCTACGGAAACTGATTGATAGCTGTGGCTTAGGACAAGACAAAATACCCATGTTCTTCATTTATGGAAGTACCACATCCATAGAAGAAAAACTCTTCAGACTATGTATTTTAGACTGGTATTGGGGAATTATAAAGTGAAATAACCCAAGAAAATTATTTCAATTGGCTAACAGTTGAGAGAAATCCCACTTTATTTTCACAGCAGTAAGTTCCACAAAGTCAGAGCAACTTCTGAACTTTCTCCCTCTATTGTTTTATTTACATCAGTTTATTGCATTATAAAGTTTGTTTCAAGACCAGGAAAAAAACAACAACCCCCCAAAAAACAACCAACAAAAGGCTTTATTGCTGGATAAATCCAAAGTCTGAGGCTTAATCTAAGCCTCAAAACATAAATTAACTGGAAATTTCAACCAGGTTATTGCATTACAGAATAACCTACATGGCAGTGTGCCACCATTCATGCCAACAGCAATGACCACCAGAGCAAACTCAACATTAACCTTGCTTCAGCACTTCCATACCCATCTGAAAGCACTCAGTCTTTCAGTTGTTAGGAGAAAGAGACACGTTACTTGGTCTTCTCACATTTTGCTCTGCAAAAATATTCTAACCCTTTTATTTTCCTTCACTGATGTCAACAGCAATCAACCAGCATAAAACACACAGATTTGTCAAGCAAACACTGCTTTTTTGGTAAACAGCTAAAGAAAACTGAGAGAAATCTCTTAAAAAGCCCACGAGAAAAACAATTTTAAAAGTTTTCCATCTACTGACACATTTTGTGTTGCTGTGGTAAAAGAAAACATTTACATGCATACATACTGCACTCACCCAATGTAAAATCTAAACAAAATGAGGCATTACAGATGCATTGGCAATTGTATCCTTTGGAAATACCCTAAATCCTGCCATGTTTAGGTATACAATCCTGACAAGCACTGAACACCAGTAACTCCTAGTGACTTCAGCTGGAGTTGTAGCTATTTCAGCCTTCTCTGAATTAAAATGAGAAGGCGTGATTTTTATCAGCAGAACAAGCACTTTCCTGTGCCACATGTGATTTTTAAAGGCAAACTCTATCAAATCAGAAAAACTGCATCACATCACAGTGCTTACCAAGAAAATGTTGTTTTGCCAGCAGTCAAGGTTCAGCAGAACAACAGCTGACAAGCTAACACGCATCACCCTTATTTATTTACTTAAAACAGCTGGTGCACTGTGCTCTTTTGCTCACTCCTGCATAGCTCTGCAAAGCATATCAGGTGTTTCTTCCCTCCTCGCTATCAAGTGTTAAGAGCGGCACATCTCACTCAAAGCATCCTTCATACTTTCACATCAGCCAGCCACAACAAAGAATTAAAAAAATAATTTTAAAAATTCCATAGAAAACTTGTGTAAAATATTTTAATTTAGGGTAGTAAGAAAAAAAAATGATGAAATGACTCTTGATAGCAGAAGAGTACTTCCACGACTGCTCATTTTGTTGAATGCCATCTACGCAGCATGTGGAAAGCCAGGTTGTTTCGGAATTGCGTTAACTAGACAGGCAACGTTCATGATCCCATATCCATACAGCATGAAGGGTTCTAAACACAGGTGACAGCAGCCAATTTAGTTCATTTATAATCTTTTAGATGCAAAAATTATTTAACCTACTGGCAAACTATATATGTGAGGTGCTCTTTCATGTACTTTGGCTCCACTAGATTTCCTGAACAAATCCAAGTTTCACAATCAGACAAGTGTAATGATTTTGAGCTCTGAGTACTTGAAACTGTGTATAATAGTGAAGCCAGTTTTTCTTCCAAGTTCTTAAGCAAAATCACTGGCTTGTTTTGAAACAAACAATGGAGACACACATAAACAAACAAAAAAAAAAATCCATGAAAAAGAGCCAGGGGTTATTTTGCTTTATATTAAGTGACAGTTTGCAAATGGCACCCTGCAAGTTATGCCTTAACTCCTTGTTAAAATGCAACTAAAATCTATATTAGCCCACTTCACACACATAGATAAAATACATAGTTGAAAGCACACTAAAAGACTGGAGGGAAATTCATGAAACAGATAAATTACTTTATTGCCTCTGAATAATAAATCGTTCCCCAGCAGATTTATAATCTACACTGTTTTACCCAAGAAACACATTTCTGTCGTCAACAGGAGCAGTTAGCAGCTGAACAGCTGGAGAAAGAAAAACAGTCTAAAACAACTTTGGAATTGGGCTGCAATTCTTCTTCTGGCTGGCCAAACTAATAATGTTTAATTTCTCTTTTTGTCACTGAACACTAATATGTGACAGCAAACGATCCATTTGCTCTGGATCACAACACTATTTCCCCCACTTGTCCCTGGAATAATACTGTCTCGGGCTGCTGGAGGAATAGAAACGCTATCAATACACGTTAGCCCCAAAGTTTTCCCTCTCGGCACTCCACTGAGAAAGCAGGAGAGAAATGAGAGCCATCACCTTGAAGGTGCCAGTAATGATCTATGGAAAGATGTCCTGGAGCACAAGGGACCCAACTCTGTGGAGAGCTCTGTAGCTTTCCCGTATCCCTGACCGGTCTCTCCATCAGCAGTCTCTGACGTGCTCCTCTCTCTACGTGCAGTGGCTGCTCGGAAGCTTCCTCACTCACCACCACCCCACGAACACAAAATGCACTGACATACGCACACTCGAGACACACGTGCACACGCACACTCGGTGCCCCCCACCCTCCCACCGACATCACATGCAATTCTTTCCAAGTCCCCTGTGCACTGCTTCAAAACAGAGACCAAGCGCAGACACACACACCCCCCAAAACGCCCAAAACAACCAAAACAACAAAAATCACACACACCCCATCAAAAAAACCCCAACCCCCCTAACAAAACAAAACCAATCCAAACCCCAAATATCAAACAGAACCAAAACCCAAACACAACAAAAGGAAGGGAGGGAATGGGGGAGCAGGTGGTGAGGGGGAAGGAAAAAAAATAAAAAAGCATCCTTTTGGTTTTGGGGGTTTGGGGTTTGTTTTTTCTTCTCCCTGCTGTTGCTGTGGCTCCCGAGCATGCAGTGCTAAGGAAGAGTAGTTCCCCACTTTGATCATCTAGCTACATCCTTGGGATAAAAGGGAGCAGTCCGGAATGATGCTGATGCTGCAGAAGGGAAAAGAAGGCTTTGCAAACATGCCTGACTCCCCACGAAATCCTCTCCTC
>VXBZ01007951.1:378082-412577 GCA_013399135.1 Heliornis fulica | reverse complement strand
AGGGAGGGAGGGAGGGAGGGAAGAATGTCCACAAACTGAAGAAAAAGGAAACAGAACCCCAAAGGTGTGAACACCGGAAGGGGTAAAGATGTCACAAAGAAGTAAAGTGAGGACAAAGAACAATGTTCCCATGAGAACAATGTAGTTACAGAATACTAAGGCTTTTATGGAAATAAGGGGGGAATGTTGGAGCATTTGTCTTTATTTCACCTATTCGAGGGCAGCTGGATCTTTGCTTTTATAACTGCGTCAAAAAAGGGAAAAGAAGATTTTTGCTAAGTCATTATATTTCATCCCTTTACTCTTTCCTTCAAGTTGAATTATTTTTTTCCTGTTACTTCTTATTGCCCTACATGGTGCAAGGGTCTCTACTTCCCATGGGTGTCTGCAGGGTTTCCTGGGAAGAAAGCTGTTTCCCTTTTTGTTTTCACCTTTTGTTTTCCAACTTCTGTGCCCTGAGCTGTGTCAAGAAGTTCCTGTGGCCAAACGAGGATCAGGCCCACAGCTGACTGCATTTTACTACCTCTTGACTTAGGTGTCTTAGATATCTGTTTGGACGGCTGTTTATAAAAAGGAGCTACAGACTTGCAGTGGATCATACTTTGAACTTGCAGTGATGTGGGAGTGGTTTTACACCATAATAACTAAGATCAGATCATCGTTAATTGTCTCTAGTAATTCTGCAATCCAGATACTACACCTAAAATGCTTCTCTTGGATAAACGTCGCCACTTCCTGCAGTTGGACCAGGCAGCCCTTCAATCATCAGTTCTTCCGATGTTTTCCTGTCAGCTCAGATTTTCTCTGTTATTTTCCTCCTGTTTCACAATCACAGATTTAGGCACAATTCTCATTGTCCTTGCCAACCTTGGACCAATGAGCAATTTCACAAAATGAGAATCAACTGCAATATCATTTTATGCTTCCACATTCAGAAGTATATTTTAAGATAAATGTAAATTCTTATTACTCTGATGTGCTATAATATCTGACAGCACCCTAACATTTTACATAATTGTACCTTTCTGGCATTTCCTGGACTAAATCCAATCAATAAACAGAATATTAGGAAAAGATAGAAAATTATCAAGTCCTTTACAACAGAACAAATTATTCCTAGCCCTGATCACAGATTCTTTTCCCACTGGATTTCACATCCTGCTTTCAAAATAATTGAGCAACAGCATGAAAAAAAATGTTACTTAGCAGGACAAGTGAAGTGAAAACACAAAACAGAATAAAAATATCTGTGTGGAATATACTTACTACATACCAGTTGTGGGCTTGCATTGGGTCCACTGCATGGAAAGTCACTTCTAGTTAAGTTTGAAAGGAGATAGCTACCTGTGAATTAATAAAATTCTGGTGTATTAAGTCTAGTTTACCCTTATGCTTATGAATCTGACCCATAATCTAATTTACAGCCACTCCTATATTTAAATTCATGCGTAGTCTGATAGACTTGATAATCTAAGTTACCATAATTAATTTCTCCTTTCAGAAAATAATGCAGAAAGCATCAGATTTCTAGAATTGACCTAAAAAGCTTAAATTAAGTATCATGTAAAGGTTGTCAGGAAAAACATGTCTTTTTATTTTTAAACTGACATGCAGAACATGTGTTACTATTTCTGGTATGTGATAACGAGAACAGACAGGATGTAGTCCTGCAGTATGGAAATGGGAGGCAAACGCTTGAGTTACTTTGATTTTAATAATAAGAAATTACATTTACCACGTGAAATTGTTAAATATTGAGTACATAGGGAATTTTCCAAATGAATTGAATTGGTGTATGTATTTTTTATGTTATTTGGTTATGTTTACAAAGAATAAGCAGATTCTTTCTGTGAATAATTTGAATCTTCTCTATTTTTGCTTCCACCAACAATGAAAATTGGTTTTGTTTTCCTCCTGGCATATCAAATTCTATCAATATTTCAATAATCTTTCCAATGTGAGACCCATTCCACAGGAACAATTATCCACCAATTCGATCTTCTTCAGAAGATTTTTTCTTGGTCCTCAATGCCAGTGATTTTCACCTGTGACTCCCAGTGCAAATGTGCCTCAGTCAGATGATGCAGAAATGCATCATCCCTTGAGACAGGGGCTCTCATGGAGATGCTTGGCATACTTCCAAGCCTCTCATTCATGCAAATTCAGACCTCCAACTATGTCCCAGCCTTCTACCACTGTGGCCCTGAGCTGGTGGCCTCTTCCAGTCCCAGGGTGGGAGCAGCAGCAGTGAGGACTCCCACATTTGCTCCTAGCAAGACCAGCTAAACGGTTGACATGCATTTTACCCCTGGTGAGGTAGAACCTGCTCCTACAGACTTTTTCACCTTTCTGTAGCAACCTCTGACGGAGCATTGCTGCAGAGCGGAGGTTAGCAAGGGGCAGCTCCCCCCTTCTCTGGCAAAGAGGGGTCAAAGATGAAGGCTATCTGTGAGTGAATGAATGCACATTGCACAGTGTGCTTGTGCAGACTTCTGGATCAGATAGAGTGGCTCTGACTCCTTTTACCTTGGAGTCTACTGGGGCTCCTGAGACTCCCAAGTCTTCCCTTTGAAATTCTGACATCCAGATTCAGAGATGGTAAGCAGCAGGAAGCTCAACACAGCTTCAAAATCACCACAGATAAATCATAATCAGAAGTTTATCTGTCAAGCTTTTTATTATATCTTATCAACCACAAAATAATAATAATAATAATAATAATAATAATAATAATAATAATAATAATACAACTAAATACATGAGTTACCTCCTTTCTGGGAAGAAAACATCAAAAGCTCCCAAGAACATGCAACACCTCAGATCTGGATTGCATAAAGTGGAAGAATGCTTTGTGGAGTTTCTGAAACAGAAAGCTATTACAAAGATGATGGGAAAGTCATGAGGAAGCAATAGTGAAAAATTGATTTGAAGGTTTTCTGAAAACGTGTTTTTTCTGTGAAGTTCCCATGATTTTCCATTTGCCTTAGGGAATGTATTAATGGTATTAATGGAAGGAGTAATGTTCAAGGTGAAGATCTTCTAACACTGTAAATACACCACCACCACTAAACAGCATAGATACCAATTCACAATAGTTTCAGGGAAAAAAAAAAAAGTAATAAAAATACAGCAGCTCTGCTATTACTAAGCTTATAAAGAGCCCTAGAATTTTCTGGTATGAATTTGTCAACATGTTATTGTTTTATGCAGAAACCCATAATATACTGTGCTGGTCTGTTGGACCTTGGTTGTGGTAAGAAACATTTCTTTGTTAAAATCCATGGCTCAGAGTGATTGCTGGACGGCGTGGGTGCCAGAGATAAAGGAGATTTAAAAAAAATGCCCACCAGTAGTGAAACTGTGGGGAACAGCACTTTATTCTGTATCTGTAAGTAGGGGTTGTGAGGAAGAAAGCAGGTGGAGGTAGCTCTATTTCTGATAATGGCAGATTTTGTAGCAGCATTTTTTCTTTCATACTCTGTAGATATCCCAGACAGAGGAGGCTGAATATGAAACTATATTGCAAAAATCTGAGTATTGTGTTCCATCTGAACATTTATGAATACCGATATAGAGAGATGTGTTTTAGCAGAGGTTACATAAAGGAGAGAAAAACATAGAGTGCTTTTTGACAGATATAAGACTGAAGAGCTAGGCTTGAAATTTTGAGTGCCTGTATCTTGAATAAGAGAACACATCTTGAAAAGAGGAGGTGCAGAATTAAGCTATGATTAAAGCAAATAGAATTTACCAAGCAAAAGAAGTAAAGTAATACAAGCCTTTAATTTGTGGATGGTATGCGGTCTGGACATGACAGAAAATCCGAAACATTAACGGAATGGAGGTTTTATCTAGAAAGGCATGAAAAGCTCAAAGAGCGAGTTCACAAGTAAATACCACAGGAGCAGCACAAACTGAAAGCAAATGGGACATTTCTTATTCCTAACTGCCATACAGGAGACCAATTAATGAGCTGTCAGAAACAGTTACTTCCCAACTGAAAGAAAAGCCATAGGTAGTAGAAGGTAAGGAAGTGACATTCAAGGCTTGGGGAAGGAGAATTACCCCACTAAGTGAATTTTTTTCTCTTAACCTGTGGGTAAATTAATATGCAAAGACTCAGATTTTAATAGAACAGGGGAAAATTAATATGCATTCTTGAATTAATAAGAGCCTATCCCTCAACCAAGGGATAACCAGAGTTAGATCTGAGCAAGTTATCCCACATGCCCTGTAATGTCTTTGTACAGCAACAGGGTTTTTTTGTTTTTTTTTTTTTTTTGGCAATTAAGTAGCTCAAGCCCTGTGAACATGAACTGGTTTAGTATGGGTCAGTGGTCACAGAATCACAGAATGACAGAACGGTCTGGGTTGGAAGGTACCCTAAGGATTATTGAGTTCCAAGCCCCCTGCCACAGGCAGGGACACAAACCTGCAGGCCTGCATCTAGACAAGGTTGCCCAGGATCCCATCCAACCTGGCCTTGAACACCTCCAGGGTTGGGGCATCCACCACCTCTCTGAGCAGCCCATTCCAGCACCTTAGCACTCTTTCCATGAAGAACTTCCCCTTGATATTCAACCTAAACCTTCCCTCCTCTAGCTTAAACCCATCCCCCCTTGTCCTGCCACTCTCTACCCTTGAAAAAATCTGATTCCCCTCCTGTCTATATGCTCCCTTTGAGTACTGAAAGGCTGCAATGAGGTCCTCTTGCAGCCTTCTCTTCCCCAGGCTGAACAAGCCCAGCTCCCTCAGCCTGTCCTCAAAGGAGAGGTGCTCCAGCCCCCTGATCATCTTCATGGCCCTTCTCCGAACCTTCTCTAACAGCTCCACATCTTTCTTGAATTAGGGGCCCTAGATCTGGACGCAGTGCTCCAGATGGAGCCTCACAAGGGCAGAATAGAGAGGGACAATCACATCTCTGTCCCTGCTGGCCACCCCTCTTCTGATGGAGCCCAGGATACCATTGGCCTTCAGAGCTGTAGGAGCATCCTGCTTGCTCATGTTCAGTTTCTCATCCACCAGGACCCCCAGGTCCTTCTTAGCAGGGCTGCTCTCAGGAGCTCTTCTCCCAGCCTGTATCCCTATATGTCTGGGATTCCTCCAGCCCAAGTGCAAGACCTTACACTTTGCAGTGTTAGGTCTCATGAGGTTTATCCGGGCCCACCTTTCCAGTCTGTCCAGATCCCTCTGGATGGCTTCCTTTCCCACTATTGTCATCTTTGGCATAGTCTAGAGATAATTACTGCAGTTGGGGTAGGGATGCTCCTGCTTCAGCAAGTGTGAGGCCCAAGGTGGGGGCACAGGGCTGGGCTGTAGGAAGTACAAACCAAGGCAAGGAGGTGAGAGGGTCATTGCAAGGGAAACTTTTCATGGCTTCTGCCACTTCCTTTTTTCCTTCCAGCTTTGCCTGGATCTTTCTGGAGCCAAGGACACAACCAGGGCTGCTTCTCCTCTCCTGTACATCCATGCCATGTTCCCTTTTCTCTCTGACTTTCAGAGGGATGGGGGATGTAGAAAGAGAGGGGGTGTTTATAGCTACTTCAGCATAATGGCCATGGCATTAAGGCCTTAGTGAAGACAGACCTTCTTAGTTAGACTCACTGTTTTCAGTGTTTTTTACAGCTTCTAATGCTGTTTTACAGGTGTTTTAAAACCAAATTAATTGGGAATAGGATTGTAAATAAGGTGGGATAATGAAATCTACAAAGAATTCAAAGAAGTGCAAAATATTTTTTCTTACATTCTGAAATCAAGGTTCAGGTCCACCACAGAAGGAGTCAATACAGGGGCAAGAGGGCAAGACAGGAGTGAATGTGCATATGGAAATCAGCTACCTGGTGTTAGTCTAAATCTTCCATCTGTATTGCTGCCACAGGATGGAGTTTATCCCTAAGCAGATATGGGACTACCACACTGGTTTGGAGAACATACAGTCATCTCAAGTGAGGACAGAGGAGACATTCCTCTCGCAGTGACCTGTACCAAATGCAGGCCAAAGGCCTTCCAATTACAAATGTGTTGCTGGAAACTCAGAAGGCTTGTTCTGTAACCTGACTATGCTCAGACATGAGACAGTCCTGTGGTCAATGTTAAAGCAAGTCAATGAAAGACTAAGTCATGGAGCTGAGGAGCACAGAGGCAGCACATCCTCAACTGGGAGGCAATGCTGCTGAACAGTTATTTGTAGCAAACAAAAGCAGTCAGGCACAGTGTTGCGGGGAGCACAACTTAAAAGGGCTGGGACCATTCTGCAGGTTATTGACCTTAAGAATGGCTTTAGTTAAAAATTTCACACTGATTTTCTTTAGAAAATCCCAAAAGTGCCCTGCAAACTTGCACAGCTGCCTTGAAAAAAGCCTGAAATCTTGTTAGGCTGCTTGAGAAAGACAGATCAAGGCAGAAAGTAGGTCTCCCATTGCACGGAGTAGCACATGCCTAGGATATTGACCTAAAATAACAAACTATCTGCATAATAAATGCAATCCATTCTCCAGTTCTGACTCATATTTAGCATAGTTGCAACTTCAGGCATTTTTAAGGACTCTTTTTCTCATTTGGATTCTCACTGCTGAATGAAGGGTGAGGTTCCACTGTCCTCTACGTCCCTTTGCCTTGTTCCAGGAGAAAAAGCAACGGTCAGAAATTGAAACACACGAAAATCCTCCCAAACATCAGAAGACACCTTTTTTTCACTATCATGCGACAGTGGTTGACCACTGTGAGGGGGTGCCCAAAGAAGCTGTGGAGGATATATCCTTGGAGATATTCAGAAGCCATCTGGACACAGTCCTGGGCAACCTGATCTAGATGGCCCTGCTTGAGCAGGATTATTGGACTAGATAACCTCCAGAAGGCCTTTCTAATCTCAACCGTTTTGTTATTCTGTATTTGTTTTTCCTTGGGGCCTTTCTTTTCTAGATGGCTGTTTATGAACATGAAGCTTGCACAAACTTTTTTTCCAAGTTGTCTACAATTCTGTCAAATTTGATTGCTACTGGTTGATCCATTCAAAAGTTAGCAAGAATAAGATCACAGGAGGTTCCTGTGGAGGAGACAACCACAACAGTGTGATTATATCAAGTGACAACCTGTAGGAAACCAGAGAAATAGACAAAGGAAGAGTCTGCCTTAACACAAACCTGATTTCCTCCCTATGCCCTTGTCTTGTCACCTTTCTCTTACATGAGTCAGAAAGCCTGAGGTCAAGTTAGAAATGGAGCACATATCTCCAGAGCCCATCACTTTATCTAAGCTGGGAGAAGTGCTTCTTAGGCTGCTGCTGTTCCACTGCTATGAGTCATGTTGTTGGGTTTTTTTTTGTTTTGTTTTTTAAATAAATTTTATTCAGACTCCAGATAATTATCTCATAGCTGCACTGTTTTATTTTCAAATGACGATTCAAGCGCTTTGTAATCCACATATATATTTTCCCCAAACTACCTCAGTTCTTTCAGCTTCTACACCTCAGTCAAGTGTAAAATTAAACAAAACCAGAAAGAAAAGTATGCTCAAAGTACAAAAAAACACATCTGTAAAAATAAATCATTGTATCATTTTAATGCATTGTATTCAAAGGCTGAGAAGTGTAAAATAGAAATCACATTCCATTTGTGAAAGCTCCACTGCAGGCAGAGGTGAAACTAATAAGGCTGGTAAATCTTTATGATAAATATTTAATAAAACTTCATAGGTGTATAATTTACTACATTATCATTCCTTGAAGAAAGGAAATAACTAAGACCCTCTACTTGCAATGTCTATGCATTTCTGTTAATGTTGCAAGCCTTGAGTCTCCCCACTGGTCACAGTCATGTGGGTGTAAAATGGAATTTTCCTCTAGTTTTTTTGGTGGCTGTAAATCATACCTGATCAGTACTTACTAATCTAAAATGCTGAAAAAATATTAAATTTTCCCCAAATTAGAAAGAAAACAAACAATACTCTTGAAGAGGAAGAGGATTCTTTTTGGGAATGTGAGAAAATTTCGTGGTGGAGAGGACAGCTCATTTGTATGTCATGAATCTCATTGCTCTTTGAAGAGCAGCCAGAGTTCATAGAGTCATCTCAGGGCCTCATTCCTATTTTAATAGATCTTCCCCATGCACTTGAATGTCATTTGCCTAGATAATATCACTTTATTCATTTGATGTGTATAAACCTATACATTTTCTGCATGTAATTAAAGAACTCAGGGAACGTATTTATTAAAAAAACCTACAAGGAGCTATATCTCTAAGTAAAGATGTTAGAAGTTGCTGTTTTAAGCTTCATTAAGATATTTATGAGAAAGAAAAGTGCTTCTGGCATTATACCATTCCATAGAAAAACTTTGATATGCATGTTAGCATCAATTTATGGGTAGGTTTTAGGTGTCTGTATATTTAAAGGAATATTTCATAAGCTCTTTCGGAGAGGAGAGTCTATTTAAAAGACTAACAGGGAATTTTGCATGGAAGAAAAGATCACATGGTACCTTTGCAAGACAAGCAGCCGAAAAGAGACAGCTCTCAGAAGTGATTAAGCACATGAATTTGCCAAAAATGCAGTGATTCATGGAAATGGTTTGTATTGCTTTTTTACTATGCCACTCATTTCCATGGATTGATTTACTGATGGTTTTCAGCCCATTAATAACTATATTTGAAAACTGCTGTCTTGCATGTATTCACATTGTAAGTCTTAAGTAGAGCTGCACTCCTACAAAAAAGCATCCTCTAGTTACTTCCCAGTGAGACAGGCTTGTCACATTCCAAGATAGTCAGAATACTTTGGGGAAAGTAAAAAATACTATAGAAAAGGAATAATGCAACTTACTGATTTGTTTTGGGTTTTGGTTTTTGGTTTTTGGTTTTTTGGGGTTTTTGGTTTTTTTTTTAATCACAGTCTTGATGGGGAACAAGACACAGTTCCTAGTTCTGGAACCCCCAACATAAGAAGGACATGAACTAGTTGGAGAGGGTCCAGAGGAGGGCCA
The DNA here is from genome assembly GCA_013399135.1 of Heliornis fulica. Classification (NCBI taxonomy): domain Eukaryota; kingdom Metazoa; phylum Chordata; class Aves; order Gruiformes; family Heliornithidae; genus Heliornis; species Heliornis fulica. The sequence goes on along the minus strand of VXBZ01007951.1, from coordinate 403,600 downwards.
CAAAGATGATAAAGGGGTTGGAGCACCTTTCCTACGAGGACAGGCTGAGAGAGTTTGGGCTGTTCAGCCTGGAGAAGAGGAGGCTCCGGGGAGACCTTATAGCGGTCTTCCAGTACCTCAAGGGGGCCTACAAGAAAGATGGGGAGAGGCTGTTCAGTAGGGCCTGTTGTGACAGGACAAGGGGTAATGGTTTCAAAATAGAGGGAGGGAGATTTAGATTGGATATTAGAAAAAAGTTCTTTACTGTAAGAGTGGTGGAGCACTGGAACAGGTTGCCCAGGGAGGTGGTGGATACCCCATCCCTGTAGACGTTCAAGGCCAGGTTGGATGAGGCCCTGAGCGACCTGATCTAGTTGAGAGGGTCCCTGCTTCTTGCATGGGGGTTGGACTAGATGACCTTTGGGAGTCCCTTCCAACTCTAATCATTCTATGATTCTATGATTCTATGACTCTCTACTTTGCTACAACCATGAGATAGTGTGAGAGAAAAATATGGGAAATATAAAAAAAATTCAAAGTGGTGTTTTTTTCCAACTTCCATAGTAAATATACTGATTGTGCAGTAAAGATATTGGTTGTGGACTAGATACTTGTGACAAGAACATAAACAGTATTCATCTGCTCTTAAAGAAAAACCTATTTTGGTCCTACATAATGGCAAAACTCTTCAAGAATAGTTGATCTAGGTGCAAATATGACCTAGGAAGGCCCACCAAGTTCAGTACATCCTAAAAATTATTTGCTAAGTAAATTCAGCCCTGAGAAGGCTAAGATCTTGACAGTTAGTTTAATGAGCACATCACGTCTCTTTGCCCAAGCTTTTCAAAACAGCTTGGGATGGTGCAGGGCATGAGTGAGAAACAAGTCCTTCCCCCATTTTCAAATGGGAGGACCTATTCCAGACACTTCTATGTATACTCTATTGGCACAAAGGAAGAAACAGAGAAGATGTAAAATAAAACATCCAGAAAGTTCTGGTGGTCTAAGATGTTGAAAATCCAGGGCTAGGTTTTAAAAGAATACCAAATTATTTTGACTCTTGACTACTCTTTTCCCCTTTTCCTGGAGTTTCTGCTAGAAATTGTGTACCTCTTGCTCCTGTGTGGATTTTGGTTCAGCTGTTAAAACTTGCCTCCTAAGCTTAAGAGCAAATGTCAGTCTGTGTTGGCATTTGTGACAAGGCGGCAGGCTTGGAACAATGATCCATAAAGTTCCTTTTAGCATTCTTTTCCCATTTTAAAGCAGACTTTTCCCAAGAATTATGATGAACAAGTGGAGGGCTGCATTCAGCAGCAGGGAGTCACTAATGACCATTTCTGTCCTCACCAGTAAATAGCACAGCAGTTAATGGAAATTACTTTTGAGCATTTCTCAAGACAGCTGAATGAAGAAAACAGCCAAAGACACTTTTAAATCTCCTCTCCCTTAATTAACATGCATCTGGCAAATATATAACACTGTAAATACCATGTTATCTCTGATACTGTAAAAGAAGAACAGTGAGTGGATTGATACTGATACAGATAGGGAGATAAATTAGCTTGATAGATGGTCTCCTGGTGTTTGTCACTCCCAACCATCATAATTACAGATACATTTGAATACTTGGCAGCCTGCAAATGACAATTTAAAGTAAATAGTTTTAAAAACATGTGTATGAAGTAACTATTCAAACAGCATATTCCAAGAGAGAAAAAGTAAGAGAGATTTGATTTATTCATCAAAAACCAAATTTATTCTAAAATAGGGGAGAAAACATAACTCTAGGGAAAACAATGAGATATTGCTGCCAAGTTTGTGATCCCCTTTGGTCTTTTAATATGGCTTTTTTCCTTTTTTTTTTTTTCTTTATTTTTCTTTTTTTTTTCTTTCTAAAACCATTTTTTTTTTACTGTAAGAGTAGATACAATCTTTGATACTTTCAGAGAAAAAAAATCTTTCACAGTTTTTTCATTGAGCACCTGTAAAACTGAAACCTCCAAAATCACTAGTCAGTTTTAGAAACATGGGCCTATGACTGCTTAACATAAAAGACCTTCAGACATGACCTTCAGTGCAGTGTGAAACTGCATTGATTTTCCAGTTCAACATTGCTGAAATGCCCTGGGCTTTAAGAGAATTAAGTATGCCACAAAGTAAAGCTAGGATGGTGCCATTTTTGGAATAGTGTATGGCAGGCTTTAGTTCAGGCATGTTGTAGGGAACAGAGCTGGAACCTTACCACTGACATGGGACTCAGAGTTGTGACAGTCAACTCTGTATGGTAGGAAAAGTCCTGAGAAAATGAAGGACTTGACTTGAGAAACTACTGGGCATTCCCAAAGCAGATGAAAGGTTGCCTATAGACAGGTGTAGATGGATATTGTACTGACAGAGGAACTAAATCCTCTGAGATGGGACTACAGAAGTGTCCTGATTTTGGCTTGGGTAGAGTTAATTTTCTTTCTAGCAGCTGGTAGAACGCTGTGTTTGGGAGTCAGGATGAGAGCAGTGGTGGTAACACCCTGATGTTTTCAGTTGTTGCCAAGCTGTCAAGGACTTCTCAGTTGTTCATACTGCCCTGCTAACGAGAAGGTGGGGGCACCAGGAGACTGGGGGTGGACACGGCCAGGACAGGTGACCCAGACTGGCCAAAGAGAGTATTCAATGCCAGTTACATCATGCTCAGCATAAAGGGGGGCTGGTGGGGGAGGAGGGCCCAGCTTCAGGTGCACAGTCTTGGGGGCAGTCCGGTTCTGGGAAGGGTCTGAGCTGTACAGCCTGAGGTGTGTGGTTTGCTGAGAAATTGTATCCTGTATCACCAGTTTTGTACATTTGGCTATGAACTCCTATTATTGTTAACTCTTTCTGCTGTCCCTGTAAACTGCCCTTATCCCAACCTGTGAGGTTTGCCTGTCTTTGCTGGTTTTCTTTTCTGTCCTTTACCCCACCACCGCCACCCCCAGTTTAGAGAGAGTGGCTGTGTAATGTTCAGCTCTCAGCTGGGGTGAAATCACAGCAAGTAGTCTATAGATAACCCTGATCAACAATGCACTGTTCAGGAGAAGGAACAGACAGCTTATATTTAAATAATTTTTAAAAGTCTCATGCTCTCTGTGAACCAGAAAGGACATTAAAAATAGTTGGCTTCTATTGGATTGTTGCTTAAAAATTATTTTTCTTGTATCTACTAAACTACTCTGGGCAGAGAAGTCCTCCTATCCTTTATGTATGTGAAGTCTCCATCAAAATGAAAACAGGATTGCTACACCTTGATGTGGGACTGATGAAGGGCATGTTGGTAGTGACTGAGAGACTGATGACTCTGAGACCTGCTCCCAAGGCTCTGTCCTGGAATTCCGGGCAGTGCCGCCTTCTGTCTACAGATCCTACAGAAATCCTATTGACTTCCCCCTTCTATCACCATGCTACAAGTGCCTTCTTCTTCCTGTATAAGCAATACTGCCATACTGATGACAACATTTGATTCCAAAGGCCCAGCATGACCAAGTAATTTCATGGGGCATGGTGGCATTGGAAAGCGTATAACTGTCTTTAGGTGCTTGTGTCTGTGGAACTAGCAATAGCATTCCTATTGTATTTTCCTATCTGCACTAACACATGACGTGCTGTTTTCTTCTACCTTACACTACCTAAAGCTCTTTTGTGTGTAAAAAAACCTCAAAAGTACCTAAAACTCCTTCTCCCCAATACAGAGTTAGAGCTTAAATCACCTCCATTAGAGTCTCTTAGCCTACTTTTTCTTCTAGCTGATATCAGAATCTGTGTAGGCCATTTCTTTGCACAGGATTTGTGATGCATTCACTTTTAAGTATGGAATCAAACCCTGACAGATCAAGAAATCCTCTTGAAAAAGGAAAGGCCTTCAAGAGTCATGACTCAGAGGCAATTCACAGGACTCTCTGACCCATAACTGAATACCCTGTGCCCTGTGATGTTCCTACCTCCTTAGTAGCCTTCCCGGCTTGTTTTCCCAAATTCACATGAGAGTTTGGATTGCTAATGAAGGAGCCAGGCACTTAGCAGTGCTCAGGTCAGTACGTTTTGAACTTCCAGGTTTCTGGCTGCCATGCTCTAGGTGAGGTGGGAATGCAAGATCTTACAGCGATTCTATCCACACAGTCTTCAGGGAAAACAGATAAGCAAAACATTGAGGCCTAGCTACCAATAGAAAGCTGAAGACGCTAAAATTCAGCTCCTGCTAAAATACAAGTTACCTGGACGTGCTCCTTTACAAACACCTCACTTAAGGAAACTGCTGAGCAGCATTAATGAGAATACTGGTAGTGTGGGCGAACTATCACAGCACCCTTGTCACCGAAGGGCTTAGCTGCATCATCCCACTGATGGAAAAGGATATTTCTGACAGACAACTTTGGCTGTCCTGCATTAAGCAGGGTAAGTCTACCACTTTCCCCTGCATGGAGACCACATCCTTGTCGCAGTGTAATTCTGACTTGACCCCAGAAAATGGAAAACAGAATTTCTATCAAAAAAAAGCAGTGGACTGCCACCTTTTTTAGGATTTCTTTTGTTCCTAGTTTACTTAAAAGTCTGATTTCCATTGTTTTTAACTCTACTGACTAGAGGGATTTCATCACGCTCCTTTTTTTTCCTCCTTTTAAACATTTTTATAGCTCTTAGTTTATAACATATTATTTATATTCATTTCTTTCTGGTATTAAAGGCTTACTTTTGCTAAGTAAATGCTTATTTCCTAAATATGAAACAGAGGAATGAACAGTTTTCTCATCAAAATCTTATTATAAGCACTATGTTTAGAGTTTACCCCATGTTTATACACATTTTAAAATAATGAACCACAGTCAGAACACTTTGAGTAGTTATGGATATAATCCCTCTGTTCCATTTTAAAAATACTTATACATAAGTATATAAAGTGAATATAATTTTGTACCTGCTTTTTCACCTGCCTAGGTCCGTTTTAAGGCAGTGTGGATGTTTTTCCATTTTTTTCTACTATGTATTTTGAATACATACAAGTAGTTTCAGTCATCTCTATGATGCTGTTTATATTTTTTTCTCCTGACTGATTTGGTTCATAAATTATTTTCAGCATTTCTAAGTTTTCCCTGTTAAAGTACCAAATCTAGAACATACTGATTACACGGTTACAGATTTGATCCGGTTTCCACATAAGAAATGTAAAACAGACTCCATCACTTCCATTGAATTAAGCCCCACTAGCCCAACAATCAAGCACTTTCTGTAGCACTCAATGCCCCCAGGTCAAACGCTCTTACAGGTCAGGAAATGTTCATCTGTAGTTTTACAGTTTCCAGGAGCAGAAGAGTAGCTTTGCTGAAATATCTGTCAATGGGAGAGAAAGGCCAAACGATAATTATTTCCCCTCCCTGCACATTATTAAAGAGTATTTTTGGAGCCCATTCTTCTCCTGAGCTTTGATGGAAGGAGAAACATGGAGAGGCTGAGGGAGCTGGGGCTGTTCAGCCCAAAGAAGAGGAGGCTGAGAGGAGACCTTATTGCTCTCTACAGCTACCTGAAAGGAGGTTGTAGTGAGGTGGGTGTTGGCCTCTTCTCTCTAATAACTAGCAACAAGAGGGAACAGGTTTAAGTTGCACCACGGGAGGTTCAGATTGGATATTATGGGAAAATTCTTCACCAAAAGAGTGGTAAAGCATTGGAACAGGCTGCCCAGGGAGGTAGTGGAATCACTGGAGCTGTTAAAAAAAAAGGGTAAATCACAGAATCATAGAATGTGTTAGGTTGAAAGGGACCTTTAAAGACCATCTAGTTCACACCCCCACTGCAGCAAGCAGGGACATCTTCATTAGATCAAGTTGATCAGAGCCCTATTGAGCCTGATGCAGCGCTTCAGGAGATGGTTTAGAAGGTACAGTGGTGTAAGGCTGACAGTTGGACTTGATCTTGAAGGTGTTTTCCAACCTTGGTGATTTTATGGTTCTATGAGTGCATATCTACGATTTAAGAAGGGGAAAAAATATGATCCACAAGCCCCATCACCCTTTACTTTCTGTTAAAATATAAGACTGTGCCATTCACACATATGTCCATACCCACTCCCCCACAAAAAGTCATAAGTTATAAAGAATGTTTGTATATATGACAGGACAAGGGGTAATGGTTTCAAAATAGAGGGAGGGAGATTTAGATTAGATATTAGAAAAAAGTTCTTTACTGTAAGAGTGGTGGAGCACTGGAACAGGTTGCCCAGGGAGGTGGTGGATGCCCCATTCCTGTAGAAGTTCAAGGCCAGGTTGGATGAGGCTCTGAGCAACCTGATCTAGTTGGAGGTGTCTCTGCTTCTTGCAGGGGGGTTGGACTAGATGACCTCTGGGAGTCCCTTCCAACTCAAATCATTCTATGATTCTATGATTCTATATTGTTTCTACAAACCTAGAAACCTGCAAGCACTGAGCTTGGCTGAATTCAAGAAGAGTCTGGACAATACACTCAGTGACATGTTCTGACTTGTCTGGCCCTGTGTGGAGCCAGGAGTTGGACTTGATGATCCTTGTGGGTCTCCTCCAACACAAGAGCTTCTGACATTCTGTGTGGGTCTCTAGATCTGTTTTTCTTCTACTTTCTAAAGTCAGATTCTCTCCTTATAATTTATATATCCAAGGAACAGGATAATACTTTTATGCAAAAAGTGAGCTTCAAGAACTCAGTGAACTGAATATTGCCTACATGGAGCACACGTTTTGAACACCAAACATATATTTCTTAGAAAACAGAATGCTTTATATTAAGGCTTATTTAATTAAATTCTCCATCAAACTGTTTACAAAATGTCTTCCTAACTGTAATGAAGGCAGAGAGAATGGATAATGAAGATCAGGGACACACAGAGCTTTTCTCTATGTTGAAAAAATGTTAAGCTAAAACTAATTTAATTCACAATAGCATGATACTGTCCCTGCTCATGAAAACACCTTTATCATTTGGCATTTTTGTGTTTCCTAATAAAATAAAGATCCTTGCAAAATTCCACTTACTCACGCTTGAAAGATTTTAATATCCCAGCTCAGATAGATTAACAATGATGATTTTAAAAATATTAAGCATTAGTAATGAAGTGGTGTAACATCTTGCAATCCGAGGCCGTTCTTGTGGAGCATTGTTTTAAGATGTATACAAACACAGTGAGCTCTGAACAGCACATAAAATGACATTTTGGTGATAATTTTAAGATATATTTCTATGTCAGTATTTATGAAATATGCATTTACTCAGTAAAAACAAGTCTAGGAAATGCAGTGTGGTTTGGTGGCTAAGATGCAGACCTATGAGTCAGAAGTTTGCGTTCTATTTCTGGACATGCCAGAAGGCTTTTTCTATAATTATCAGCATCTATATTTGTCGGGGTTTTTTTCTCACTCTCTTTTGTCATATATTTGGAAATTCACAAGAAAGACAAGAAATTATTTTAGAGAGAGGGTGTCACCATCCATTTTGTGTGGTATCCTGACACTTGGAGAAAGCAGCACAATTTGCCTCAGTGCTTTCAAATCTTGAAATGTTAATCCTGTTTGAATCCTATTCATTCACCTCTGACCGCATAGAATAATGGTGTGTGTAAATAGATACCAAACACCCTGGCTAGAGGTACAATATTTATGAAGACATTTAGGCAAAATATAAAAAAAATCCCATTTTTCCTCATGCAATTCTTCTACTGTATTGGTAGTTTGGACAAAATTAATCAATCAATCAATGAATCAGGCTCCAGATGAGATTTTATTAAACCTGAAAGCCAAATAATTGGGATTTGAGTTTTCTTGCTGGCTCCTGTACCTTTAGTAACTACATCTCTCCAAAATATTTTAAGCCAGTAAGATTCCAGTAATTGTTCTATGTTTTCACTATGAATTCAGAGAATTTGTATCTGTTCTTCTTCCAGGATAGAGTGAACTGCTGAAAGTTCCAATGTGTTCAATTAAATTCTATTAGGGATTTTTACAAATCAGTATTCATTAACCATAAAGAAATTCAGATGTTTATGATTTTAAATGGGATATCTGATTGCAGGGGAACAAAAATCAAAACATCAGCGAAAAGCAATAAGCTGCTTGGTGCTAAGCTGAAAAAATCTCTATGACATTACAACAATCAAATATCTTTTCAATGATGCCAACACAATGAAAGCAACGATGTTATACCCACTGTTGCATGAAATAACACAATTTATTGAGGCAATTTGTCTTCAATCTGTGTTGTATGAATAATATATCGATAAAAAGATGGGCATAGGTGGCATAGCTTCAGTTATATTTTGGAAATTTCAAACATCTACATTAGGACAGAAGAACTAGACAGGAGTAATTTACAGTGAGACATTCAAATACTTTGGCTTAGCTCTGGTATCTTAACCTTCATATGCAGCATAGTTTTCAAGGTATTAGTCTGAAAATCAAGCTTAGTTTCAGAGTGGAGTGTGGAAAGGATGACCAAGCCAATTTACATAATCTTGCAGGATTTTGCTTCTCTTAATAATCAACTCACAAATATTCACACTAGAAGTAGGCTTTCCATTGTAAAATGTTAGATTGACCACCTGTGTTCCACATGACTAGGTTTTCTTTTCAATTTATAATTGCAATTTTGATGTGTAACTGGACCTGATGTCTACTGTCCGATTTAAAATTAACACATGCTCCATTTATATTCAAGTTGCTCTTCCTAATTCTTCCACTAGAAAATCCTTAGTGATGCTATTATTATAATGATGTTGATGGATACTGAATCTCTTTCTTTCTGGAGAACATATACAATTTGGCCCTTATTAGTCCATTTTATTCTTGTTTTAAGCCTTTTTGAAAATGATTTTGGTTTTCACAGATACAGAAACCAAAAAGCAGGTTATTGCTCCAGTCGGCATTTGCTTACACGTTATGTGTATGTTCTATTTTTCACTCTGCATTTTAAAACATGTTAATAATCTTTGTTGTAGCTCTACGCAGCTTCATGAAAATACGAATTCTTCTTTGGACCTTTCCTCATTTACTCCTGCAGTTGTAGGTACTCTAAATATACCGGATTCCTTAGCTGTTCTGACTATTGCCTTTTTTTTTCTGTTTTTCTTGTTTCCAGGTGCCAAGTGAAGTTCTCCAGTCATAAGATATAATAAGCTATTCTTAAGCTATATCTATACTCTCAGAGCTAAAGCCAAAAAGCAAAGATCGAGAATGAGGCTTCTGGTAGGATTTTCCATGGATGCCAGACCCAAGTTCTAAATGCTTTCTTTGTCAAATATCCCATCTTCTGATGGAAGATATACAGTATTTAAAGCACAGCAGCCCGAGTCAGTCTCTTCAGTCTTGTATTCCTTCACAATAGGTCCCAGGTTTTATGTTCTGGACAGTTTTATGCAGGTCATTCCCTCATGGTTGTCTGATGCACTGGGTCATTTTTGAGTCATTCTGATTTGCTGTCTGCAGGTTTGGAGTGCAGCTTTTTTCCTGCCTTTGGAGGCCTATCTGAGAGTGCCTATTTCTCCTGCTGATCTACCTCTACTTGCTGCAGTAAGTGAGCAGGTAACATCTTTGAAGAGACACTTGCCTTTTGCACCCATGTTTGCTGTTCTTTTTATATTCACCTACTTTGGGATGAAAAAGATTTGTCTTATGATGCCTGCTATCATGTAATCTGCTTTGTTCAATAAAAAAATTCAATATTCTTGTTAGCAATTGTGACTGCAGTAAGAGACCCGCAACTTTCTATGGAACTGCATGAAAGTATTTTATGTAATTATTCTACCCATTCCATGAGACTCTGTGGCACCAAGCACGGATTTGAATTTCTTTCTAAGGGTTTTGAAGTTTAGGGTTCTTTTAAAAAACTTTGGTGAAGCTTTTATAAATGCAATTCACTGTGGGTACACCACAAGTGTTTAAAACCATTTCTTCTATCAGAACATCAGAAACACTCTTAACAAATCATATTGTGGTCTATTATTTGCCACTACCTCACTTGGCATGCCATATTTAGCAGGTATTGATTTTGCATGTGAGAAGCAACTGGAACAGAAGTAGCACTCAGAGCGCTATTTCTGGACAAAGGAAAAAAAAAAGTAATTCCAAAATAATGTGTAATATTTTCCAGTGTAAACAAACAAATTAATGCCATCCTTGATGGCAGTGTTTCCAGTTTCAGTGTCATCCTCTCTTTAGCCCCTTCACATTACAAGTATTTCTTTGCTGTGCAGCTTTTCTCCTGTTCCATGGCATTTCACCTTGTTTCCTTTATGGCATTTCTCTGTTTCCTGGGGAATTTAGTGTTTCTTGTGAATGTCTTCAATTTCTCCCTGCCTCTGTTTTTTTATCTTTTCAGCAGCACTTCTCTGTGTCTCCAACAGTGTGAACACTTATAATGTGTAAATTCTTTCAAGAAGACATAGTACACGTAAATGCAAATTGTAACCATACTACTGCATTTCAGGGTGGACCTGCTGATTCTCTGATGAAAACCTACGCTAAAAGATGTGTTCAGCTGTGCAAGAGTTAAACAGCTTCTATGTTAAAAGTTCCATGTTTATAGCAGCATTTACAATGTGTATTTAAAGGACAAAATATTTGTAGCAAGGGATGAATTAGCATTTAAAGGTAATTACTTAGCTGTATTTTTAAAGTAACCTTTCTAATGAATAGATGCCGCAATAAATTACATTTATTTTTTTTAAAAAATAGTCAAACTACTCTTCATAGGATGATAATGGATACCTTTAATGACAAGTCATATAACATGTGCATTCATGAATGAGTATTCATGCTGCAAGTGTTCACAGATAGTGATAATATTTCACTTATTCTATGAGGGAGCAAAGTAATCATGTACCACATCTAGTGAATAATCAAAGAGCAAGTAGATCAGAGACAACTCAAAGGATGAAACTTTTTCAGATAAATCATTTGTTAAACAATTACAATTAATGAGTGTATTCATAAAAATCAGGCTATTCATTGATAATATATCAAGTGACTAAAAGTCTGTTTGATGGCTACATTATTTGCTTTGAATAGTTCATCCATCTTCAACTGTAAAGCTTTCATTTTTCTTTTAAAGTGTGAATAAATATGGCTGAAATTATCTCTGAAATTTGGAAGAACTGAGCTTTCTTAATTTTTGCGCCAACAGGTTTCCTACTTGACTTTGAACAAACTGTTTGCAGCCAGAGCCTGCTGCACTCCTTCACAGTGGCCATGATCCCTCCCCTGTTTTGACACTACTTGTGGCAGCAATGATTTTACAGGGATCCAAGGGTGCATGATACCCCTTTGATGGCTTCACAGGAAGCTGGGTTTGAGCTTATTCTTCAGTTGCTTGAGCAACTGGCATGCAGGCTGTCTGCCGTAGCTTACACGGGGTCCAATCCAGTCCTGTCTACTCCACACTGTCCCCAAGCACCCTAACTCTTCAAGACTCTATTTCTCCTGCATAGAGTCCCTGACCATGCTTTTCTAGCTCAGTTTAATCCAATCCAGGGATCTCTTTTTATTTTTGTGGTGAGATGCTGAGAGTGGGATGGCATGGAAGGAGGGGCGAGTCCTGCTGGGGCACCCTTTTAAGACTGGGTGATGAGTCATTTTGAGCCTGGTCAGGGGCAACTGCTTGTCAGTGGCACTTTCAGAATTGAGGCATACTACAGCCCTGCACATAAGCTCCCTTGCTTGGAGGGCCAGCTGACCCACGCTAGATTGCAAATCAGCTCACAAGCAGTGTGGGTGCTCAACAGGTCGAACTCCAGACTGGGTTCTGAGCTCAAAATTAAAATGGCATGCCCTTCATTCCAGCTTTATCCAGAAGCTGTGTTATGTTGCCTTGAACTCAGTTTTCAGAACCATGATCTTGTCATCGGTTTCATCTGTGTTCTATCGTTGTCTAGAAAGGCACCCTAAGAGACAGACCCGTGAGCCACATCCTTCCCAGCTGCGCTGCTGCTATTCTGACAGCACTCACACTGAAAACACCCCTTCCAGCCCTTCCACACAAATTTAAGGGTGAATTGAGTGTAAACAACTGTCACGAAGCCCTGGAGACAAATCACAGCATGGAATGACAAAAGAGAAGGCTAGCAGGAGAACAGGGCCATCTGGGCACACTCATAGGCTTGGACTGAGAACCACAGGTTGGGGAGAAATTAAATAATTGAATTCTCTGGCCTTGGGAATAGGATTCTCTCTCCTCCTGTGGGAAGTGAGGCCACTGATTGCCAGCTGGGGGTCATTCCCTTTTTCAGATCTGGCTTCACACTGTGAGATATGTTTTGCAGGTGTGCTAAATATTTGTTGATACAGCAGAATCGGTGGCTCTTGGTTTTGAACATCTGCAAAGTAACTAATAGATACCAGCCTCTACAAAGAGGATGGGATGTTTAATACAGGGTTGAAGGCAAAATGGGGAAAGGAGATCAGAACTGGAAATGAGCTCATCTCAACTGGAAGCAGCATACAAAGACACTTTGAGCAGCGCACTTTTGCTGCTGTGGTCAGGTACATTGTATGTTGCAAAATACAGAAAGAATCAACAGGTGTTTGTAAGTTTCATAGCAAGGAGTTTGAACAGAGCTAATATCTTTTGGGTTTGTGACAGAATAATAACAAACACAATAAAAGTCTTTGAGACAAGTGTGTGTGTGGGGGGGTGTTAATTTGAGGTTCATCTGTTTGGCCTCCTAGACATGGTACGTCTTAACAGAAATGTTTAGGAAACAATAACTAAAAGCATAAAGGAAGAAAAAATGGGATAAAATATAGCTTGATTCTGCAGAGGATGCCTTACAGTACACTGACTTCACACCTTTCTTTGTCAGGGAATTGATTTTACAGATTAGAGATATTTCATTTTCTTACTCAGTCTTGTCTTCTGTCTGATTTCACATAGGAAACTATCAGTTAAACTGTAGAAGATGCAGTTATTACAGAAGATTTGTAAGATTAGTAAGGAAAAATTAGAGATTGTGCTGAAAGAGCATCTATCTGGCTGTAGGGTGATTACTCCTCAAAGACCAGTCTTGAGACAGAACTCATTAAATATTTTTTATTAATGACCTTGACACCAGAAGTAGCAGTGTGCGTAATGTGCTGGTAACAAGCAGTTGTGAGGCACTGATGATATTCAAGAGTTAGTATCATTCAGGGTACACTACAGAGTATCACTGACAACTAGAGTGGCACAAATAGGGTTTAGTACAGTAGGTGACAGTGGGATTAGGTATGAATAACACAAATTTCATGAATAAGTTTGGAATTTGTCAACTCTTAAAAATGATGTGGATAAAGAAACTGGGAGTATTAGTGTACTATGAGAATACATGAGACATCAGTATGACATACATAGCCTCAAAAATGTATGTGAAATGTTAAGATGTAGCATCTCCTGTGCTGAAAGGAAAGTATTAGTGCTAATGTGTAAGACCCTGTCTGCAATATTTTGTTCGACTCTGGATGGTTATGTTTAATGAAGATGAATCCAGAGTTGAACAGGTACAGACCAGGAGGATTAAAATGAATGGGTAATTGAAAACTTTACTTAGAGGAGGGAGATTAAAAGAGCATGGTTTATTTCTTGCTGTCTATAAGGACATCAAAAGCAAAGAGTATAAGCTGAATCTGGTTAAGTGCGGCCAAGAAGCTAGAAAAGATCTGGGACAACTTTCTAACAGGAAAGCAACAGTATTTAATTTTTTTTCTGGAGTATGGAAGTAGTTTCCTACAGCCAAAAAAGGGCATCTGGGCTGTAAGATCTGTAAATATCTTTGTTCCTGTGGGAAGACATTAGACACGAAATACTGAGTGACATCTAGTTCAGAACTGGGCATCACTATAAAGTATGGGTAGGCAAGGACTGCTCATGAGTCTTGAAAGGGATATTGCTGTGATATACTGGGAAGGCTAAGTAACAGAAGAAGGTTCTTCGATAGAGCCAACAGCGCATAAAAGAAGTGGCTTGGATGAGGCACAAGTAAAAGGAGAAGGTGGAGTGCCAGAGCCTAGAAGCCTGCGGGAAGACTGAGACAAAGATGAGGAGACTGGTTGCATGTAACAAGGATGTGGATTATCAACCTGAAGAAAAGCAAAAGGAACCAGAAGTGGGAAAGAAACAGGGATCAAGACAGACATAATAGACTGGGGCCAGAGTAGACCAGTTCTGCTCAGATCCCAGAAAGGAACCAGCAGTTCCTGAGTCCTGCCATTCCTCTTTTGAAACAAAATATCTTTGAAACCTCATGTTGCTTCATAATGCACTACAGGTCTTCAACTAATACAATTTATTAACATCTTTAATCCCAGAGATCTGGACAGGAGTTCTCATTATCATGTCCCAATCAGTGAACATATCTGGGTGATACTGAAAACAAGCAAAAGCTAACTGGAGACTCGGAAATTAGCACCTGAAACCCTCTAGTGACATACTGAATAGTTGTTTCAGGCACTCTGAAATCAGGATGCTCTGATAAAGTCCTAGATATTGGTGGAAAACCTGGTTTAAGAAAAATAACTCTCAGCAAATTCTGGTCTAATTAATGATCTGTGAAATCTATATATTTGGTTTTGACTTAATTATAATTATATTCGTTTGGGATAAATTCTTTCCTTCAAGACTACGAGAGTTAGGCATTATGGTCCCATTTTGTTTTCAAAGCAAAAACACGACTAAAATTATATAGCTTTTATTTATGCTATTTTATGTTTACATTTCTTTAGCACTGTACTTTGGCTTTAGTTTGAGGCTCCTAAAATACACTTAATTAAAAAACACACAGTTTTCATGGGGCAGTTAAGTTCTACAGATGATCCAAAATGGATGGAGTCTGGGAAGGAATAAGGCTAGCTGCAGTTTACTTCAGGATTGTGTTCAGAAAACACAAAGCCACTGCAACATAAAATGACTGAGATTAAAATATAAAAACCAAATAATTGGAGAGATAAAAAGGTGCTGTAAAAATTCTGAACATTTGGTTCTTACTGCATTTTTATTCACAGCTTTAAAAATCATTTTAGATGTGTAAGGAGGTTTATTTTTTCCACGGGGCAGGCAATATCAGCAGGTTGGTAAATCTTTCTAAATTTCAGCATGACTATAAATAGCCAAAAGAGAATTACTGAATATCTCCAGTAAAATGATGACAGTTTATCATATGTCAATATCTACCTTCCTTATATTTCGTCTTGTAAAGAAACACAGAGGTTTTAGCGAGATAAAAACTGACAAATTACTTGGCGGGCATTTGTCCTTCATCCAGCAAGGCAATTTGTGCTGGTAGCAGGCATAAAGAAATTAACATTTTTGAGATCTAAAGAAATTATAACACTTGTATTCAGGCAGACCAGGTTCTGATATTAAGAATCAACTTAATGTATTAATTTTCCTTTGAAGTTATTTAATCCCTTTAATAATCTGACTAGGAATTGACATCTTGCATAGAGAGTTATTTTAGAAGAATTTTATTTCAATTCTACTTCCATCCTTGCAGTGTTTCCTACCATTTCAGTAATCTCCACATACTTATATGAGACACTTTTAATTTTTCTAAATGATTACCTGGAGGAGAACAGGAATATCTAGTTGCTATAGGTACCCATATTACCTTTCTGTGCTTAGAGAAGCATTATGGATGTCTCCATTTTACATTAAAAAGGATTTTTTATCCTTTTTCTCCAAACTTATCTTCATTTTGGAGAAACACACTATTTTTTGCTATCACTTAATACAGAGAGCACACTGAGCACTCATGTTTCTCCTGGGCACCTACTCTCACGCAGTCTTGCCAGAATCCTTTGTCAGCCTTTGATTAAAGCAAATTAAAACTCAAAGATCAAAGGGCAAATCAAAACTGTGCTGCTTTTATGCACAATAAAGTGAGACAAACAACAGACATATGTCATGAGGCTTAGCACGGGAAAGAATAAAGGGTGGTCGTATGGTACTGAAGGATAGCAGAATGCCATAGGCTGCCTGGTGTAGTATTTACTATTACAGTTAGTTACCAAAGGTGGGATATCAGTGAGTGGAAGTGACATCCTAAGAGTGGCACAAATGTAACTTGCATAATCCCATGGATATATGAATGAATTTATTACATAAGACTTTAAATTTGGGGGAGGCGGGTGGGAGAGAAGGGAGTAGAAAGGGTTAAGGAGCCACAGAGACATCTGATCTGTTCTGGTTGGGTTTTTTTAATTTATTTTTCACGTTTCATCTGCAGAATATATGTAGGAAACAGGTGTGGTTGCATGGAAAGTAGACACATACGTAGGAGCTCTGCTCCAGGAAATGCAGGTAATAGTAGTAAGGGTACTCTGGGAGGGGTTGCTCTGTTGGGTGGCAAATTAAATATAATTCCCCTGGGAAACATAGTATTGCACTTTGCTTGCTAGCCCCTACCCACATAGGTAGGAGCTCTGCTCCAGGAAATGCAGGTAATAGTAGTAAGGGTACTCTGGGAGGCGTTGCTCTGTTGGGTGGCAAATTAAATATAATTCCCCTGGGAAACATAGTATTGCACTTTGCTTGCTAGCCCCTACCATCATTAGTGTGACCTGTGCTAACCAGGTAGAGTCTGTTTAGTTGTTTTCAGCCTGAGAGCTGAATACAAAATGGAGTAAGCTTTTTGCAAGTAGCTTGCCCTGCCCCGTCCCGAGTATTTCTACTTATATTAAACCATATAACTTGGTAATTCTTTGTAGTACAGAAGTGCTTGGGTTCCTCCCTCTCCTTATTTTGTATCTTTATAGCTATAGTATTCAGCTGTTTAAGATCAGAATGTTTGTTTTGTCATTGACATCACCAAGAGGCAAGATCCGTTCCTATAACTTCTTTTTCCTAGCACCAGGTGTGCCGTTTTAAGCCATGTCTTCTTCTACAGCTAGGCGATTAAAAAGAGGTATCCCCTGTGCATTTAGGCCATGAGATTCAGTATTAGTAGTTACAGACAGTGCCAAAGGCACAGAAAATTGGATGGGAAGGCCACCTGGGGAATCGTCTTCTGCTCACTGTCTGAAGGCTCTGGGGCTTAGTCATTTGCTACAGCCATGTTTGCTGTTTTCCCTGTTTCTTGTTGTGCATTAAAATTCAGGGCAAAATACTATAATGCCAGGACAGTTCCCAAGCACGGACTGGGACAGATGATCACTGCTGTACGGAAAGAGTGGTGTGCCCCATCCCTTGTTACTACATGTTTTTCTGTTGCACAAACTTCTAATTAATAAATGTTACAAAAACAAAACCAAAAGACTTTAAAAAATATGATGCATATGAAGATTTATCAACCCAAAGATTTATATTCTCACAAAGTCATTATTGGCAAAAGCTTCAAATGTGGCAATATTTATTTCTCAATTTGAAAAAATCTGATGTTCAGCTCAATTTCTACTCACTATTTAGACGCATCCACTGCTGAAATCCAATACTTCAGAAGAAAAAGCATTATAAAGACAGCAGCAACAATCAAGTTTCATGTTATCATTCCTACTGCATAATTTTTCAACAGTGAAAGCTTTAACAAAGCCTTTTGAAAAATTAATCACTGCTTCTATGCTGTGCATAGATAGGATAAGTTTGGGAAAACTAAACCCTGTGAGTGTCACACTATTTAAAGAGAGATTATTGAAGAATATGGAATTAAATAGGTAGTCATGTCAAGGGAATACTCTTATCACTGCTACTTTGTAATCACATATGGTATGGAAATAAAATTAGCCACTGTGGAGTTCTGATTATTTTCATCAAAATTATTCTCTTTTCCCAAGAAAACAATAAACAAACCCCCCATACTTGGAATCAAAATATAAATTTCAGTGCAAAGGAAAGCATTTAAGGGTGGTAATATTAAATGTATGGTTTTCTTCAATTTCTTTTTAATGCTCTTATTTTCTTGCTTTTAACATTGATCTATATTTTAATGTTAATTAATGTGAACCCTAATATATCAGGGAAAAATGTGCAACTTTAATAACCTCGGAATTTGGGAGGTTCTGTTATGTTGGAGATTGGATTACAAATTTAGAAGAGATGGCTTGGCTTTTCTCTGGGAATTAGCAGGGATGTGTTGAGCGAAACAGAGCATCGTATGCATCTGGCTGTTCCTACAGTGATGTCATTCAGACAAAAGCTTTCAACAACTCTGCTGCTCTCAACGCTTCTTACACGAGTGAACTGTCTAATGCATGCCGTGAACCATAAAAAGCCAGAGACAATAAGTTTGATATACTTATAGACAGTAAGCTTTACCAACTCATTTTATATATAAACTGTAGAGATTCACACAGGTTCACTGTGCAATGTACATCACCAGACACCCACCAGAGTGGGACATACTCTTAATGTGGTTATCAGTAAAATGGCATCAGTGGCTGGTTTTTAGAATTCAAACATCTGTTTCCTTGCCCATCCAACACACATAGCCAGGTTTGAGTGGTGGAAGCAGTAGTTAATTCAGGCAGTTAGTGACAGAGATGGAGGGACTCTCCCCGTCCTCCTTCAATATTCAGTGAATCTCTGCTTGAAAAGTCCTGGAAAGAAATAGAGCAAGGAGAGACAAGTGTGCTTAGAGATATGCACGTCTTACAGAACACATCTTCATCTGCAAGGGACAGATCCTAAGCATCTGCCTCAAGATACGCCTCCAGGGTGCTTATAAACTACATTACTGACGTTTGTGCAAGTAACTTAATGAGATGAATGAATGAATGAATGAATGAATGAATGAATGAATGAATGAATATAAATGTAGTGGTGGCACAGCTCAATAATTTCACCTCAACACTTCAGTTCTATTTATTTCTTGTTAAATTGAATGCTTCCAAGAAAATGACAAGAGAAGCCGGTGTTGGATAACATATCTTCTGCTGAGTACCCCTGCACTTGTGAGAAGGTCGTGATTCTTTAGGATGACATGGTCTGCAACTACAAAAAGATCCAGAAAGAGATAAATGATCTCATTAAGATATTTTTGTATGACTGTTTTTCTTTCTACAAAAGGACAGACAATACAGTTCAGGAGGGTGATATGCTGCGGTTTATTATTAGAGTAGAAACAGCACTGAAAGTTCAATGGTTAATTTAGCTTGCTACCAGTTAGGAGTAATTCAAGGCTCTTGACCTCTTTTTTTGGTAATTGATGTATCGTCAACAAAGTGTTTGGGCAGAATCTATACAGATTAGGAGATGATGTCCTTGAAAGCAGCCCTGAGGGAAAGGACTTGGGGGAAAAGCTTTTCATGGATGAAAAGCTGAACATGAGCCACCAATGTGCATCTGCAGCCCAGGTGGCCAACTGCATCCTAGGCTGCATCAAAAGAAATGTGTCCAGCAGATCAAGAGAGGTGATTCTTCCCCTCTACTCTGTTCTGGTGAGACCTCACCTGGAATATTGTGTCCAGCTATGGAGTCCTCAACACAAGAAGGGCATGGATCTGTTGGAGTGAGTCCAGATGGAAAGATCCAAGGGCTAGATCACCTCTGCTATGAAGACAGGTTGAGAGAGTTGAGCTTGGTCAGCTCTGGGGGAAAGAAGGCTCCGGGAAAAAGTCTGTGGAAAGAACAGTTCACTGAGGAAGAAATGTTCATAAGGGCATGTAGTGACAAGAAGTGGGGCGATGGTTTTAAACTGGAAAAGGGTAGATTTAGATTGGATATTAGGAAAAAAATCTTGAATATGTGGGTGGTGGATCACTGGAACAGGTTGCCCAGAGAGGTGGTGGAGGCTCCATCCCTAGAGATATTCAAGGTCAGACTTGATGGTGCTCTGAGCAACCTGATCTAGTGAAGATGTCCCTGCTTACTGCAGAGGATTTGGACTAGATGGCCTTTAAAGGTCCCCTCCAATCCAACACATTCTATGATTCTATGATTCTATGAAAATTATGGCCATCCCCATTGTGTGAAATATGTAAATCATAGATGCATCATCTCATACATAGGCAAGACAAACTGGTATGTGAAAACCATCCTGTTCTGAGGCTTTGCATTGTGCCTGGAACAATGGTCTCATCCAAGCTCCAGGTAGCAGTGCCATATAACAGCAGCAATGCATTCTTCCTTTAGGCATTAGGATTTTAGATCAAGAATGTGAAAAATTCCAGTTATTCCCAGTTAAATCCTGAAGCAGAGCATCAGCAAGGCTTTAAAAAATCCCAGTAGACTTAAGCCAATGGAGAGCATAGCTAAAAAAAAAATCCCATTCCTTATTTAAAGCTTCATATGTCTTACCAAATAAAGTAAAAGTCACTTTAGGTATGCACAGTCACATTTAGTATTGCTGAAATACAGTCAACACAGTGGCAACATACCTTCAAAGTAAACCTTAATAAATAGAGAAGTTTCAGGATAAACATCAGAGCAGGGCTGAGCTTTGCTTCACTCTTAAAAGTAATCCATCTAATGGCTGTGTCTCTGAATCAGATATTTTAATCCTCTTAGGAGACTTGAAATGATCCACTCTGAGAGTTACTCTGCCATTTCTATATTTAACTAATGGCAAAACTTTAATAGGAAATTCACAATGTTCACAAAATTCTGATCATGCAGTCTCTTAATGAGAGAAATTCATCCATTTTTCTGTGGCTCGAGGAAATATGACTTATAAAGTTTAGATTAAGACTTTTGATGATAGGTGATGGATTTCTTTACCTTGATTTGAAAACTCTGATTCATTGGATGTATTGGTAAATAAATAAAATATAAATCTGCATGGACTTCTCAATCCGATATCTCTACGCTTGACAGAACAGGTTCCTACTTTTATATGCCTGGTATTAACAACGAAGTCACAAATGCAGTAACAGAAATAGAATAATTACTACGTCAGCCAATTCCATGATCACCTCACTCTGCCCCCAGTGTCAATTGATAACAACTAGACACCAGCATGCCACCTTGCTCAGACTAATGGATTTTACTCAGGTACTCAGGTGCGCCCTTTGTCTGGTCCACATTGCTTGTGAACATTTATGCCTGCTTTTTTTCTTTTTCTTTTTCTTTTTTTTTACAGAATAAATGCATGACAAGGAGGATAGATTCAAGCTGCAAAGCACAGCCAGCCTTGAAACTGAAATTTTCCTTCAGTCACTGGTGTAACAGAGCAACAATTTTTCAAGTAGCATTTTCTTAGTTATACTGTCACTATCCAGACCTTACTACCACTTAAAATAGCAGCCTATGCCAGACTCCTGACCTACCAACCAGGACAGCGGTCCTTTGATTTTGCACCTTTGATACACTAATGTCATACTGTTATTTTTAAACACTTGGAACAGATCATGCCACCCAATCTTGTATTTGTAAACCTTTCCTAGGCAATTTCTCTTCTGCTGCTGCTCCAGTGGAGCAGTTCATGCTACTCTTTCCTGTCTTTATCACAGCACTAGCATGTGAGATACAATCAGGAAAAATGTGGCTTTGTTTAAAAATGGAGTTCTAGATACTTTTAAGTGTAGTCATTAACACTTGTTAGAAATAGCAGATATCCCCCTCTAGTATAAAACAAATAAGGTTAAATTAGAGGAGAACAATTTTCTCCTCTTCAAGAGAGTACTAGTTTGGTAATGGAAACAGTACAACATTCACAGAAAAAGATGAAGCCTTTTTTATGTTCATTACCGAAGCCTGAAGGTGCTGCAGAAATTTTACACATTGGTTTTGGAAAATAAAGTACACAGTCATTCAAATACAGACCCATAATGCATTCACATAATTCGACTTGTATACCCAGACAATTTGTGACATTGATTCACGGCCAGATCTGTTTAGGCTAACTTGTAATGACTTTATCAGCCGAACCATCATGCACAGCTCCCTTCCTCTTCAAATAAAGAAGTCAAACAACCCCATCACCTAGAACCAGTGGATGACTGATGGGGCTAAAGCTATGCCTGTTTAGCGAGCCTGACCTCAGCCCTGTCTCTGGCACGAGAAGCATGCTCAGCTTGCATTCCAAAAGTGGCATCCTCAGATGCACTGACTCATCTCTAAACCTGTGGGTAAAGATGATAGTGATGACAGTGCTCCTGGAAACATTTCTAACTTCCCACTCAGTGAACAAAGTTCCCTGTTTTGTTTGGCATATGCTAAGTGAGGTTACATTAAACCTCAGGGGAAGGAGGCTCTGGGAAACTGACATTTGAGGTGAAAATGTGTTTTTCTTCCCATCTCAGAGAGGTTTTGAAGCTTTCGCTCATTCATCCTGCAATCAGCTCTGCCTTCTAGCCTTCTGTGACAGGGTGACTCTCTCCTTATGCAATAAGAGGTTAGTACTCCTGCTGTCTCCATCTTGCAGTGATCTATGGTACAGTTTGGGTCTGTTAAGGGAATTTATAGCAAGTTCAATAATCCCTTTCTTCCCTTGGCCTGTGCCCCCCTTCCCCCATTTGCAATGCTGGGGAGGCATATCATGGTGAATAGCAGCTGTTCATACAACACATTTTGTCTTGCAGAAGGTGAAGATAAGGTATCTGCATGTGATGGGGCAGACAGGCACCTCAAGAGAGGGAGCTACACAGAGATGTTGTTACACTCCCTCACAGCCTCCCACAGTCTTCTGAAAATCATCCCTCCCAAGCATCCTAATAGTCTTGTGAAAGGGGTAACAGATCTTACTGCAAGTGGCCTTTGATCACAGTGCTGGTTGAACTTTTTTTCATTCTTGCTGAGGATGGCAAGTCCTACGTGGTGGTTACTTCTACAGCAGTAGTTCCCTTTCTCCCGTATTCTCCTATTTCTGGTGACGTTCTTACTAATGCAGCAGACTCTGCAGCAGCAGGTCCAGTTCCATGCTTTAAGGCATTGACAGCAGTATCATGGAGCTGCTTGGCTCCCTATAGACAAAAAAAAAGACTACAGTTTGCAAATCAACATTGTAGGTTTAAATACTGCATTCATGCCACTTGCAAACATGGGACTTGTAAATGAATCACTGAAGCACAATAAAACCTCCAGGGATTGGAGAAATCTAGACAGGAACTGCTGCAACAAAATAATCACAAACCCTGTCATTTTGCAGTCTCTACAGTTTTTATTGCATGGTACAATACGCTCAAATAGATAAACTTACTTTAAAAGTATTTCTTTTTTTTTTTTTACAAGGTACAGCCACTTTTCTTGTAAAAGAGCTTCCCGATAAAAAGTCTGGAATATGATTCTCTCACATCATCTATGTCTGACTCCGTTGTGAATTTTAAAAGGGTAGGTCTTGGTTTTTTAGACACCTTCCTAATGAAATAACTAAATTGTATGAAAAATGCTGCATTACTGAAGTTTAAGTCATGTATGGCTCTAACATGCCAGTAACTTCACTATCCATCAAATGCCTAGACAGTGGATACCCAGATGAACTTTCAACATATAGATGTGCTCTGCTTGCTGAGACACTGAATGAAATACTCAGGGCTACGTTTTCTCTCTCTAAAGTAGGGAGCTTCTCACACTTGGTCAGTGCTGATAGAGGGATTACACAGTAGAATAAATGTAAACAGATTTACATGGAAGCAATGGCTAGTGTTCCTAAAGCAATGTTTAATGTTCCATGTTCCTAAAGCAATGTTTAATGTTCCATGTGAACTGCAGAAATGTAGGTTATTTCAGATAGAGCACTGTCCGATGTTCTCCATCACATACAGGAAAACACTGGGTGACAGAATTCCCACTCAGGAAAGCAAAAGGAGTAGCAGACGTTGTACTTAGCCTCACCTTTAGAAAATATGACATGGGTATAAAATTTCTAAGTGCTTGTGCTTTACCCATAGGGCTTAATTAAATCTGATGAAGGTTAATAACTAGGAATAGGTAAATCTCAAAATGTACAACATCTGGATTTTATCTAAATGAGCACATCTTACTTCAGAGGACAATTATTCCACTTTCCTAAATGGAGATTAATTGGGTGACCTTCTTCCAGGGCAAATAGTCTAGTGACCCCTCTGCTCAGCTTCAAAAAGGCTGTCTTTCAGGGTACATCATGAAATTCTTAATTGAAATCTGGTGCTTTTTACAATTTTTAGATTCCACAGCATTGATGCATCTGGTGAAAGTGTTTTCTCTCACATCTAGCAAGTTTAAAGCATGTTATTGAGATAGCAAGGGCTACTGTGTCCTACTGCAGAAGAATGAGGGAATGGACTGTCCTCTTTCCCTGCAAAGAGCTTTGCCTTTGAGCTTTTTCACGAGTGATTTATTTTCTAATCAAATGGGTTTTAGTAACCTGTTTAAATTCATTGCTTCCCTTGAATATATAATGAAGAATGCCAGAAAGCAATTGGTGTCAGTAGCCTCCGTCCTGGACACTTAGCACTTTCATCCATAAAGCACTTCACAAACATCAGCTAATCCTCATAATGTTCTTATAACGTCCTGTAGGTAAAGCATTAGAGCTAGGTAAATAACTCACTACCAACAGTTTCAAGAATTAAACCCCTTTTTGCATGTAAAATGTGGTCAATCCACTCTGATGTTGGGTTTTTTTTTTCCTCCAGTCCCCAGCTGTTGGCTGCACTGTTTGTGGGACATCTGGAAGTGGGTGCTCTGGTGCTCTTTCTTAGGAGACACAGGACTATTTGATGCCTTGACTACATATGGAAATTTTCTCCAGCAACAATGGATACTGTTGGTGGCTCTTGTTGAAATTCTTTGTCAAATCTTCTGCATCTTAGCACACAGTTTTGCAGATCAGTTGAAGAACAGCATGCTGTTCAGCAAGGGATTTCCCACTTTCCCTTCCATTTGTCCACCCTGTTCATGCAATGTATTCCCATCAGTTGCCTTGGGCTGGCTCTGATGATCATGAGTCCTACCTGTGAGCTTCCATGGACCTCCCTGACAACAAAAAAGCAAAAGCAGTGACAACCCTGGCTAGCTCTCTGCTGTGTTAGCACGTTGAACTGGCCTGTGGAAAAGAGTAAGGAGTGCCAGAGCTGGCACAAAGGAAAACTGGAGACATGGGAAGTAAGGAAAGAAGCCAGGGAGTGAGGAAGGCAGGGCTAGCAGTGGGTGGGAAGATGGTGGTCCTTCTGACTGTGTCTGCCAGTTATTCCTCCTGTGTGGGAATGGGAGGAAGGGATGCTATTGTACTGCTTCCTTTGCAGTGATGGGGTTGAGTGGTCTTAGTGCTGAAGGAAATAACAGAGAAAGAGGGAAATAAAGTAAGAAAAAAAAAAGGGGGGGGGAAGGTTAATATAATTAGAACAATTAAAATGAGAACAATTATATTGTTCTAATATTTGACCAATGGGTCTCTTATCTCCTTTGTTAGAAGTAGGAAATTCTTTGTTGTACTGTTTTTTAATGTATTTAAGGAAACATTGACATCTGCTGATTTCCCATGATCATTCAAGGCCCTCAAGCCTTTGTATCACACCATCTGTGGTAGTTTGACCCTGGCTGGAGGCCAGACTCCCACCAAAGCTGTTCTATCGGTCCCCTCTTAGCTGGACAGGGGAGAGAATACATGTTGAGAGGCTTTGGAGTCAAGATAAGGACAGGGAGAGATCTGCAATTAGAGTCACAGGCAAAACAGATTCAACA
>VXBZ01007951.1:178994-377867 GCA_013399135.1 Heliornis fulica | reverse complement strand
CCTCACAGAGTCACAAGCCCCCCCCAGCAAATCTGCTCCGGCGTGGGCCTCCATCTCTCTCTCTCTCTCTGCCTCTTATCTCTCTCCGTGGCCTGCAGGTTCTGTCGGGGGCTTGCTCCAATGTAGGTCACAGATTCTTCCATATTCCTCCACCTGCTCCATGGTGGGCTCCTACCTGGCCCAGATGCCTCTCCATGGGCTACAAGTGGGGTCTCTTTGTCCTCCATGGGCTGCGGGAGGACACTTGCTTCACCATGGTATTCTCCACAGGCCGTAGGGAATCTTCTCTCAGCGCCTCCTCCCCATCTTCACCGACCTTGGTGTCTGAAAAGCTTCTTACATCTTTTCACTCCCTTCTCTGGTGGCAAAATGCATCTATTTGTGTTTGTCTCTCTCTAAAATGTGATTCCCAGAGGTGCTGTGACTGGCGCTGATTGGGCTGCCCGGCCTTGTCAGTAACAGGGTTTGGGAGTTTGGCCTTGGGAGTCCAGCTGGGATTTACTTTGTTGAACCCTTATAGGAACTTTCTAGCTACTTCTTAAAGAAGCTACAGTACAAACCCACCACACCATCTCTGGTAGTCCTCAGACAGAAAATTCATAAATGCCAGACTGATGGGACAGTCCAGAGCTGAAGAAAGAAGGAAGTAGTAAAGTGGATATTTCCTAACTCTTCACCGTGTTGTGAATATAATTGAAAATCCAAAATGTAGTTATGCATAATGTGAGGCCAAATAGCTATCATCTATTGCTCTCTTTAGGTTTTTGCATGAGATTTTATTTACTTTTCTAGCTTATCAGCCTAAAGGCCTGCAGAAAATTACTTTGAAAATCCTACAGCCATTGCATGACAGGAAAACAATTAATTATATATTATCCAAATATGTTGCTCTAGATTGATTACCTTTCTTTGGAAAGCACTTGTATATGAAATATTTGATAAACAATAACAATAGGAAGCAGGTAAACCAAAACACAAGAGAAGAAATAAATCTGAAGAAACTAGAGTGCAGAAAATAAAGTACAGAAAAATAAAAAACCTTTCATCTCCAGGAAAAAAGGGTGAATATTTTAGTCAGTTGACTCATAGTTAGATAAGATTACTAGAAGATTTATGATTTGATTCAGCAAGTTGCTTAAACATGTCCCACTACACATGAGTAATCCTACTGGGCTACTTATATATATTAAAGTTAAGCATGTATTTAAACCACTTTCTGAATCAGGCCCTCCTGAAAGATATGGTACATACTTGCTGAATCTTTCAGTATCTGTTCAGATACGCAGTATCACTTGGTGTGATGCTAAAACAGCCACATGTTCTGTGCCAAATACAATTCTTAGAATTGCCACATCTGGTCACATATGTATGTTCTGGTTTTTGTCTGCATTAGCAACATCTGCAAGTTTAGCTCCTTTTAGCTGGGAGTGAATCCAGTACTCTATTTTGGGAATTACTTTGCTGCCAAAACACCCCTAACAAACTACCTCCATTCATAACAGTAGAGTTCATATTCTGTTCTTCTGAACTTTTTCTTAATTATAAACAGCTTAAAACTCTTTGAATGGTACTATTAAGTCATTGAATCTCACTCTTTTTTAGTTAATTACTAACATTATTTCTATTTTGGGGGGGGATATTTTAATCTTTGGAACTCAATCAGATTTTCTCCTATAAAGCCAAGTTTCATCATTATTCTGTGCTAAAGGCTGAATTTTCAAGCATGCCAATACAGCTGGCATGACATTGGCCTTCCTAATTCAAGGACGCAAAGGATTACACTAAACTATAAGCAGAAAAGATCCACATTTGTTCTGTTAATCAAGGTGGCTTTTTTCATTAGACCTGATTTGTACTTGCCTCACAGCTAGGTGTCTGTGCGACTCCGTGCTTCCTAGAAGCCCATCGGTCAGCAAGAGCTGAGCTTTGAACCGTGCAGTTCGTCACCTGCCACACTATTTACAGAGCCAATGGATGGGAGCAAAATAATGCAGAGCAGTGACTGTCAATAATTCACCCAGTAGTGACTGATGACATATAAGAGATCACCTGGACAAATCACCAGTTCACAAGGTGTAACAGGCTCTCTTGATCTCAGCTTGTGCTTCCTCCACAGATTTTTCTTCAACTGTCAAAACGATAAAAAATTAAAAAAAAAATAATTATCAAAGCCAAGTTCTGGAAACCAGAATGCATCATGTTTCCTATAAAACATGTGAAATTGTAACGGTTGATGTGTCAGGAATGATGGGGGTCCTGGCTTTGGGAACAGAAAGAGTGGAACAAATACTTCTTTGGGAAGAGGAAACAAAAGCTCAGTTTTTAACATATCTCTTTACTCATTTCTCTCCCTCAACTGCTTGAGTCTCTGATTGCCTAAAAATTGGTGATCTCAGTTGTCTTTTTCACAGTGGGGAGCTAACAGCCTTTCAGCTTGCCGCCTTTGTTAAATTCACAGAATCTTTGTCAAATTTGATTGAAATTCAGCTATGGATTAGAAAGCAGGAGGCCAGTTTGTACCTTCATGAGCAGAACAGGTGATGGAACAAGCCTCATTTCAGTGGGAGATCAAGCTAAAAACCTCCCACTTAGCGAAATGTCTCTGAGATTTTACTTAAAATTATGTCAGTCGGCACTCTCGTAGAGAAAAATTCCAAAATCAAACCCAAACAGAAAATGTCACCTGGGGCAGCCCTTTAGTTCATAAAATTAACATTATGGGTATGAAATTTCAGGTGGTGAAAGCAAATCTGTCATCTCACAGTGCTCTCAGGAGCATTTATGCCATATGGAAGGATGAGCATGGCTGAACATGGCTGAGGGCAGCAGGTCCTGTCCTCCAAGGTTGTCCATGGGGGTTGTCAGGGTGTGGGGGGCTGGAATTGTTTGAGGCTCTGTGCAAGACCACAGCCCCTTACATTGCTATGAGACTTGCCCAACCTCATCCTCATTTTCTGACAGTTTAATAATGAATCGTGGACAGCACTTGCATGAAAGATGCTTTATAATATCCTGCAAAGTCCTGAGTGACTCCACTGAAGGTTTCACGATGTCTTTGATGAAAGATCCCTGGCTATGTAAAAATCTTTCTTGATTAGTGAAGTCAGATGCTGTTGGGATAATTTGGGTGGATTTATTTCCTCTTTTAAATTCAAATTACCTCCAAATAAGTTTTTCAAGGCACTGCCTATAGATTAAAGGATAGGAGGAATGTGACACAGAATATTTCAGTAGAAGATTTTCTTCAGAAAACTAATCACTTGGGACTCTAGCTCTGCTAAATAAGTTATCTGAGCAACCCCAGAAATTTTAGCTGCAGTATATATCTGACCCAAAAGTTACTGAAAGTGGTCAACATCCCACAGACAGCTCTGCTCAACAAGGGCACTATGTGCCTCAAGAAAAGCATTTGGAAGCTTGGAAATCAGACCTTTTGCTGCCATGTGCTGCAGTGACTCTCCGTCCCTTGTCCTGGCTCAGCCAGGGACATTTTCCCATCAACCCCTGGGGAAAAGGAGAGACTCTGCAGGACGTGGGAGGTCTCATGGCTGGTTAACGTGGGTGACTGCCCACTGGCAGCCCTTAGTACCACACTCTGAGGTACTTGCTGGGGTAGCTGGGCTACTGCAGGTGCAAAAGAGGGTTCTGCTGCGGCTGAAGGAATATCCGGAAACAAGAAAGACCCTTGGCAAATGTAAGAAAAGTGTGGTGACAGAGAAGTGGGGGAGACACCCCTGTACCACAGAGAGGCAAAGAAATGAAAGGAGGGAGACTGGTGGCTTGAGATCTCAGAGGGAGAAGATCAGGCAGAGGAAAAGCAGAGGAGCTCTGTGAGCACCTGAAAAGGAGAAAGGAGGTTTCAAGATTGCCTCGCTTCTTCAGTCATGCATGAGAAGTGACTCACACTGCATGTGTGAGTCTCAGACTCATTTTGATTTTACATCTTTGGAAAGTCAGAGCTGTGAATAAATTTCTCTGTGCTTTTCTAGCCTCTTGATTTATTTTCTTTAAAGGAGTGGATTAAAGAAAGGCATCTCTTTCAGTACTTCAGTATGAAATGGAATAATTAGAGAAAAAGAGAGAGATGCATTAAAAGTATGTTTAAACAGAAAGGAGGTAGTAAACTACAAATGCATCCATAGGTTTGGGCTCCCTTATATAACAGAAATATTGAGCAAATTTTTGTATAGGTTCAGAAAGAGTGCACTTTTTTCCTATCATAAAATTCTCTTCCGCCAATTTAAACGTGTTTTATGAACTGATTTTAGGACTCTATGTAAATTTGCTCAGGATTCTGAGAAAGGAGAGGATTATTAATCTGGGAAAAAGAAAAGTGTTGTTTGCTCAGAGCCAACTTTAGAAACTGTTTAAAATAGGAATTTTTAACAAGTGAATAGTATTCCCTCAGTTGCCCTTAGATTAGCTTCCTTTCATGGGTACTGGGCAGAGTCAGTACAATTTCACTCCTGGTAAAAAGTTTTTACATCCCTGAACAGATATTAAACACAATCAGCATAACATCACTGAATTTGATGAGATTCAGCCCACACAGTTTGTTCCTCCAGAGTTGACAGAGCGTTTGCTAGCCCACCAAGATAATAAAAAAGAAAGACTGAATTAACTCCCACAACTGAAGCAAACAAAGCCAAATACTAGAGATTCTTAGCAAAAATAATGTTTCAATTGTTAGTGAACATTGCAATTCTGCTGAAATGAAATGTTCTCAGTAAGCCAAGTGCAAGGTGCATTTAATTCAATACTATTGCCAAATCTTTTCTGGCTATGGAAAACTCTGTCTTAAAATGTTTGCATCTTACTAGTCTACTCCAACCTCATGTAGGGATGCAGTCATCTTATAGTGCAAAACTACCCACTTTTAAGGGGTGCTGCCTGTGCTGGGCTTGAGTTTTCCTTTATAAAAATGAAGCAGCAGTCATGAATCTGAATACATGTTATACTGAATTGGTGATTTCAGTTTGAGCCTCTGGATCTACAGATTACCTTTATGTTGGTGCATGATATTAAATATTTGATAAACTAATTTACTTAGTGAAATTGAAATTAATTTTGCTAGATAGACATTTATGTTGAACCATACTTTTAATGGTTTAATTCATATAAGTTAGGCAAGTAAATGGCCTTTAGCTGTTCCTTTGGATCCTTACTATTTAGGCCCAGTAGTTTCCCACTCATGACAGTTGTGATGGTAGCTAATATAATGTTGACTATTGCATAATGTTGCATTTTCCTTTTAGTTTCCCCCAAACTTAAGCTAAAGAATATGCAAGAGGTAAAATCCTTCCTGGTCAGAGCTAATCTCCCTTCTTTCTTCAGGCCAAAGCCACTCTGGACACAGAAACCATCACAGAATGGGAAGGTGCACAGAATCACACAAAATCACAGAATCACAAAATATTAGGTGTTGGAAGGGACCTCGAAAGATAATCTAGTCCCCGTCCCCCCCCCGCCCGGGCAGGATCACCTAGATTAAATCACACAGGAACGTGTCCAGATTGGTCTTGAATGTCTACAGAGAAGGAGACTCCTCAACCTCTCTGGGCAGCCTGTTCCAGTGCTCTGTCACCCTCACAGTGAAAAGGTTTTTCCTTACATTCACATGGAACTTCCTATGCTCCATCTTGGACCCACTACCCCTTGCCCTATCCCTGGCCATCACTGAGAAAAGCCTGGCTCCATCCTCCTGACACTCACGCTTTACATCTTTATAAACATTAATGAGGTCACCCCTCAGTCTCCTCCAAGCTAAAGAGACCCAGCTCCCTCAGCCTGTCCTTGTAAGGAATATGTTCCACTCCCTTAATCATCTTGGTGGCCCTGCGCTGGATTCTTTCAAGAAGTTCTATGACCTTCTTGAACTGAGAGGCCCAGAACTGGACACAATACTCCAGATGTGATATCACCAGGGCAGAATGGAGGGGGAGAAGGATCTCTGTTGACCTACTAGCCACCCCTTTTCTAATAATAATGGCAAGTCACACAGCCTTCCCATTAATTAAAGCACCCAGCCTTCCCATTAACATCAGATCTGAAAAATCCTGTGTGGAGTCTGACAGACTGGTTTATGCTATGTATTTTCTGCACTGGTCTTGAACTTAAGTCAAAAGTCCTTTGGACAAAGCATGTGCAAGCTGCTTGTCTCTGATTCCATGAGACCCAGGTCCTTTCCCCCTTTTTCTTTCACTCCCATGCCCATGGTTTCCTATGCTTGTGTAGAGCTCTTGTCCATCTTACCTCACAGAGAATCAGGGAAACCACCAGGGCTAGCATGTGTTCAGCCATCAACGTCACTTCTCTGGCCCTTCCACATAGTCACCTTATATCCATATTCAAAACTTTACAATGCTTTCCTTTCCCAACATATGTCTTGCGGCATTGTAGGACGTTTCACTCAGGTATCCCTTTCTGTTCTGCATCTACAATGGTGGCAGCTGAGATATTTGAGTTTACTGTGTTCTAACATATAAGGAACATCTATCTTTCTGTTACATCAACTTCACAAGGAAGTGTAAAATCTAACTGCTGTTGTTCTATGTCCCCTTTTCAGAAGATCTGTACTTCCTCTGTTCTTAATGACAAACGGATATGGATATGGATATGGATATGGATATGGATATGGATATGGATATGGATATGGATAGTGTTGTTTTGTCTAAGGCTTGCTTATATTGCCTAAAACCTCATTTTAGGGTGGTGCCACATCTATTAGGTTAGCTTTTCCCTTTATACTAAAATTCATAGAAAGGATGAAGATTGACTGAATGATTGAGTGTTTGATTGCTTGGTTGATTTCTCCTTTGTTCACAGTTATGAAGGCCAGGTCAAGTGTAGTGCCTAGCAGGGCAGAGCAGATGGTTCATCCAGCAGCTGGGCATATGAGGGTGGAAAAACTTCACAAGGCAGCTGAGTGGGGCACGAAGAAGAGCTACAGCATAGAGCTGGGAACCTGCAGCTCAGGAACAGCAGACAGACAGACTTTGATGGATGGTGGAAAGGACTTCCTATGGATCAGGAGGGATTAGTAAAGTTTGTGATAAACTTAAAAAGTTGCTGAGTTGTCCAAAATCAAGACTGTAACATAGGAAGACATTTATAGGAACTTTTTTTTATTATTTTTATTCTGCTTTAAATTTTTATTTTGAGGTTTTTCTATTTTTTTCCAGTTCTGGTTCAAGCACTAATATACATTGCTTTCTAAGTTTCAAAGTTTTTTGGTTTTCTTTGGGGATCTCATAATTAAAAGGTCTGGGCGTTTCTGCTGCAAAACCTTGGCTGACTTTGGCTTCTGTCACAGTTATGTACTTAGGAGACACTAAATATCTCCCTTGCTTCCATGTGTCAACCTGCTGACCACAATGAACTACTTCAGTGCAACAAAAGATGGAATTTGGTGAAATTCAGTATTTCTACCATTGCATAACTTAATTATGATACCTTACAAGGCCCATGTGGACTGAGCTCTATTCAGAAGTCTGTCACAAGCAGCAATTGCAGCAGTACTGCCTTTGGACTACCTTGCCTGGGATTTGGAAGTTTCTGCAGTTGGAACCTCCAGAGAAGTCTTAGTTGATCTAAGACTGGTTTATGTTGTCATTTAGATCACTTGCCCTTTGGGGCTGGCAGTAACAAACCTTCACTGTCTTCTTCCTTAATAACTAAGTGTAGGTAAACCTGAACCATCAAGGCATTGCCTGGCCTTTACTTATTGCACCTTTAGACTGCAAGTCTGCCCCCAATGTCATGTTTGCTCCTTATCTTGGATCTTGCAGTGTTGATTTAATCTCCTGGTGTTGGAGTGCTGGTGTCCTGATTATATCTAGCTCAGTTGAAAGAGCATGGGGAAACTTAAACATAGAGGTATAAGTCACAGTACTACACCAACACAAGAACTGCCTGTACCAAGCACTTGCCTCTGCCCAACCACCCCTTTATAGGGGCTTGACTGATTGATGTCAGTGGATGTGGAAAACAGCCCTGGCCAACTCACTTCACCTGTGCTGGCTGCTTGGGAAAATTAATTCTGGTCTGGTCAGAGCCAAGACAGCTGGCCACGCCTTTGTTTTGCTTTCTGGTTTCACCTAGGTCCTGATGTTGGCCATTGGTGCTGATGATGCAGCCACCACCAATTCCTTCTTGTCATGCAGCTAGATTTTAAATATAATAATAGTAATAATAACAACAATGGTATAAAACTACATTGTATTGTATGTTACAGTGAAAACTACCTCATCTGGCCCATCATTATCATATTTATGAAACATGTAAAGAGCATTTTCAAAATAGCATTAATTTCGCCATGCACAAGGTTTCCTTTCCTCTTTGGGTCCCAACCCTAATGTGCAGTTACTGATTCCCTGAGAGAAAGATCAGTTTCTCAGTTTGAGAAACCATCCTTTATGGTTTGATTATCTTCTACCATGCTACTGAAAACAGAAGTGACCAGCCCTGAAATAATAACCTGGAGTTTGGTGCTCAAGCCCTCAGCAAATGTAAAGAAAGGCAATCCACAGAGACTTTGTAAACATCTGGCAAAGAAAGAAATGCAATGATACAGGAGTGGGAAATGATAACAGCAATAATAATTTCCAGGTGGTTCATCTAAAAATGATATGTTTGCAGTCTGTTTTTATGTGAAGCAACCCTCAACTGGAGGAGAAATAATCCAAGCTGGGGATTCTGAGGAATAAAAGCAGCAAATGTTCCATGACTGGAAACAAAACAAAACTAAACAAGTAAGCTCACCTGCAGAATAAAAAGCTGTAATTGGTGTTTAATGCATCCTGCAGTCTGAGATTTATGCTGGTTGTGATGAATGAAGTAAGAAATGGATTTCTGGCTGAAAGATGCTTAGAACACAAGGGGATGGACTAAAAAATGATAGGTAAGTAGGTATGTAGGCAGATAGATATACATATATACACGTACGTATGTACGTGTGTGCATATATACATATATGCACACACGTATATACAAATACATCTAGGTGTATTTCTTAATGAGATTCTGCTGTAGTGTTGTGTTTGTGGTATGTACTATATCAGTTAAGTCCTATTGAGATATATGTGCTCTGAGAAGCATTACAAGTACTATGTCCATATATTTTGTTTGAAACATGAGTGCTTTGTGAAGTTTTCTTTATTATGCAAAATCTTATGAAGAAGCGTGCTTATTCAGACCGAAGTGCTGGTTGAGTATTCCGTCCCGGGGGTGGCCATAAGTTGACCTCTAGGGAAAAGAACAGGGTGAAGACATAATAGTTGCCCTCATATTCTACCAGCATCCAACTATTTGAGGCTCTGAAGAATTCCCGAGCTGGATAACCTTCAGTGGAGTTTTATTCCAAATACTTGTTCAGCCTCCCTTTTTACTTATGTGAAATTTTGGTGTCCAAAAATTTTTTTGAGAAGGAGAGTAAGGACTCTGCTGCATTCTGTGTGAGGAGCTACCTCCCCTGGTTTGTTTGCATCAAGCTCCTATCAGCTATTCTTCATGACCCCAGCTACATCAGTGATGCACAGCACTACCATCAATTTACATATATATATATATTATATCCATATCTCTCTGTGTGTGTGTATTTGTAATAGCGTTATGTTTCTTTAAAAAGCCTGAATCAAGTGAAATTCTCAGGAGGGAGGAGAGATTGATCCAGTGTGGTGGGTATTGAGTCTGTCTCCATCCCCAAAATATCTGGTCCCTCTTCATGTGGCAGGAAGGAGGGTGGAAGTACGGAGCTGGGAGCCTTCAGGTCATTCAGGAAGCAGACAGACAAGTCCTCCTGAAAAACATCCTGGGGACCAGGAGTTACTAGGCAGATTTTGCTGCAATTCAGTCTCCAAATTGTCATTGAAAGTAGGCTTGGGGAAATGACTCACCTGCAAGGACACAGTGGGAAGGAGGAGTTATTTATGAGCCTTTTAATTTAATTGTTGATATTTATACTCCAGCTGGCACAGTCACTTAGGATTTTCTCTTCAGAAAAGTTAAGGATCTTAGCAAAGATCTTGGTTAAGGATCTTAGCAAAACCTTAGCAAAAACTACAGCAAAACCTGGCTTCTCTGACTTTAAAGCCTTTTGTCTCAGGGGATGGGAGAGTTTGTTGCAAATGAAAGTCTGGACAGATCCATCTCAATGCTGTGGTCAAAGTCTATTTCCTCCATAACGCTTATTAAGTTGTACTGTATCCTGCTTTACGGAAAATTGCTTTGTGTTCCCCTCAGGGAGATGCCTGATATCTGTTGCTTATAGCTTTTTCTTAGGCCATCTCTGAGAAAACCTGCTCATGTTAACCAAGTTATAAGTATTTCCAAAAAGCCAGCAATACATTCTCAGTGGGCACAAGGATTTTTCGAAAGGATGTTTTATGCAGACTGTACTTGAGATCAAGCAGAAATTCCTTGCACTTGCATTTCTCCACTAATGAATCTGAGTGGCTGATTAAAGACTAGAAGTGTTATTTTTTTCTGGCCTCTTTCTGTCCCTCCTTTTCTTTCCTAAAATAATGTAATATTTTCATGATTTGTAGGGACTATCAGGCAATTTGTGCCTAAAGGCAAAATCACCTGTGGTGTAGCAATTAATATAAATGTCACTGATGACATTTTAAGGTTGCACAAATATTTGAAGTGAAAAGTAATTATTAGGTGGTTCCAGCCACCTAATAATGTTTTACTGTGTCAGTAAACCAGGCTGTTTCCAAAGATGCTTGTCTCCCAAATGCAGCACCCCCCCACACACACTTAATCTAGATGAAGGTAAAAAGACAGCCAAAATGTGTGAAAATTTAAAAACCAGAAACTTTGCAAACGATGTAATGGTCACAGTGGATGAGTATTCCATAAAGGGTTCTATAAACATTCTGTGACTAAAACACCTTAATGTGATGCCCAGCTGTACAGATGGGCAAATACATGTGGAATCAGTGCTACTTCTCTGTAGTGCGAATACAAATTGAGAAGCGGTTCCTGACTACTCCAGCACTAGTGCATCCAGATCCAAATCAATCTGATACCAACTATTTTTTGTTTCATTTAGATCAGTAATATCAAAGTGATACTTTTTAGATCTTTTCTTTTTCATTGATTTCTAGACATTTTTTCTTCTTAAAAGTTGAGGAATCTTTCTTCTCGTATTTAGCTACTTGCTGAAACCATGGCTACTCTTTTCCTTATTTTATTGAATGTCCATGTTTGCCACCTTCTTGGCTGCTTGCTCTATACACCAGACTGTAATTGGTATTCAGTATCTTACACGTATCCAGCCCTAGAACTTTTGTAACCATGCCTCACTTTCTCTTTCCAGCAGTGTGTCTTACCTTTATGCTCCATTCACATCCACCTACTCAGGGAATAATTTCTGCAATGTATCATTGTTATATCTTTCCTTAGGCCAGCGTTTTCTCGTCAAACCTTTCACTCAATCGTCAGATACCACTCTCACTTGTGAGATTTCCCAAGTGTTGAAGACTCCGGGTAGTATTCCAGTCACTGGATGTGACTCTGTTTTGAGCAATTTCTACAACTAACTAATCTACTCCTTTCATATAAGTACCTTTTTTCTCCTCGGGTGTTGTTAGTGAAGGTGTGCTCTGATGGCTTTATTTCTTCTCAGAGACGGAAAACTCTGCCAGATGCAGGTTAGTGCTCAGCTCTGTGCTTTTCTCTCTCCTTTTCATATTCCGTATTCGAGTCTGGAAAACACCATTGCTTCTCATTGGTTCACTTTTTGTTTTGCTTCTGCACTTCGTTTTACTTCGCTTTAAAACCCAGTCCACTGTGGCACCAAGGAGAAAAAAAAAAAAGAGAAATCAAAACTTGTAATCTGATCTGAGCACATTCTGCAGGCTGGCAAATTTCAGTTGCTTATTCTGTTATCTGTAAGCCTGTTTTCAAAAGTATTTTTTATCTCTGTTCCAAGTCTCTGAGGCCCATTACAATCTGATCTTACATTAGAGATCATACAAACCCTCCAAACAGCATGTCAGACTTGATGGCCTGAAGTCTGCTATAAATGCTTCAAAAATTTCTCCCTTTTTGATGTCGTGTATGAAGCCAATTATCTTGCAAGCGAGTCGTCCTTTCTAGGAGTGGAGTGTTTTCTATATCTGTGTCATGGCTTGTTCTCTTTCACAAAGTTTTAGGCTGGTGATTGAAACATATGCCCTGGATCCTGCAAATATAATGTGTTTGACCACCCCATATACTAAGATGGATATATCTTCATCTTGCTATGCCTTTCCATAGTTCTTTTAAGAAGAAAACAAAATCTCGCCTGAATGACTGCCAAGAGCCTTATGAATCTGTGGCAAATTCTAGATGCAAAGTAAGTTACAATGCTTTTGCACTTTGTCATTTGACACCTTTTGTCTTGTTTTGTGATGCTTTTACTCCTCCACTGAGCATGCTAGCTAATAATTATTGCTCGTAATTTATAAACTGTCAATGCAACTAATATTAGCCAAGGCTAGAGCCAGAGCCAGAGGCTGGATTGCATCTGCCTTGTGTGTGAATTCTTGTGCTGCTCACAGGTTGGCTTCAGAGAGGATGGACCACTTTGCCAAAACTCACTGACATCTCAAACCACTCACCTCAGTGGGCTCAAGAGCATGGGCACCAACGACTGCACCAGTCCACAGCCAAACAGTGTGTTAGGAGTTGCCCAAGATCTGTAACTTGCCCCGTGTGCAGAGCCTTATAGAATCATAGAATCATAGAATTTTAAGGCTGGAAATGACCCCTAAGATCATCCAGTCCAACCATTAACCTACCGCCACCAAGTCTACCCTTAGACCATGTCCTCAAGCACTGCATCTACCCGTCTTTTAAACACCTCCAGGGATGGGGACTCAACCACCTCCCTGGGTAGACTGTTCCAGTGCTTGATGACTCTCTCAGTAAAGAAGTTCTTCCTAATATCCAACCTAAATTTTCCCTGGCACAGCTTGAGGCCATTACCTCGAATTCTGTCGCCTGTTACTGGGGAGAAGAGACCAACCCCCACCTCACTGCAACCTCCTTTCAGGTAGTTGTAGAGAGCAATAAGGTCTCCCCTCAGTCTCCTCTTTTCCAAACTAAACAACACAAGCTCCCTCAGCCGCTCCTTGTAGGGCCTGTTCTCCAGACCCTTCACCATCCTCGTTGCCCTTCTCTGGACACGCTCCAGAACCTCAACATCCTTCTTGAAGTGAGGGGCCCAAAACTGAACACAGTACTCGAGGTGAGGCCTCACCAGTGCAGAATACAGGGAGATTATCACCTCCCTGAACCACTTATCTTATACAGTGAACCCCATTACATCCCCCTTTCAGCCAAATTTAAAATAGGGCTTATTTCCAACAACTGAATAGAGGATTAGGCAGAGTCAGGAGACATTCACTCCTTAAAAACCAAAAGGGAATAAAAAGAAAGTGTGGGTTTTTTTTCCTGAACAGATATTAACCATTATCTGCATAACCATAATCAGCACAATGGCTTTGATGAGACTCAGCCCACACAGTTTGTTCCTCCAGAGCAGACTGAGTTTTCTGTCAGCCATTCTGTATTCATTACATCTCAACCTAATAAAAAAGACTGAATGAACTCTCATGATTGATGCAAATAAAGTCAAATGCTGCTACAAAAGAAATGAGATTTTGGTCATTATTCGTCACTGTTATTCCACTGAGAGGGAATATTCTCAGCAAACCTCATGTAAAATATACCTAAGCCACAACTTTTTTTTTTTTTTCNTCTTTTTTTTTTTTTTGTTTTTTTGTTTTTTTGTTTTTTTTTTTTTAAATAACTGGTAAGGAGAGATGCAATGTTGCCACCTTTTAAAGAATCCTTCAGGAGCCCATGTAATACAAATTATATTTTAGTGTTTACTGCTCACAACCAGTATCGACATAGCCAGTTCCTTCATCTCCATGGGTGGTTTCTCTTGATTTCTTTTATAAATTGTAAGATAAATACCCAGGCATTTTAGCTGGGTCTGTACAGTTCAGCTCAGGTTCAAGCAGGGTTCACATTACCAGTGGAAACTGGAGAATGCACTTGTGGGCTTTGAGAACAACAAAAAAAAAAAAGGAAGGTAACTTTAGAAGCTAGAAGCCTCTAATTCAATCCCAAAGCATGTTGTCAACTGTTTTATACTAGCCTATAGGTTTAATGGTGGGACAGAAAGATTTGACCAGAGGGAGACTAATATCTGCTAACACTGTTGCTAACATATTGCTTTACTCATGGGTTATTTCACTTTGTACTTTATTACCAGTGGAGCGGTTAGCACTGCCTATTATTGAAATTGGTGGATGTTGCCCTTGAAACTCCTCTCAGATTTGTATAACTTTGCCAAGCTTTTAACTAGTAAAGTTTAAAATGTTTATGCTGATAAGGTGCCTGCTTCTGGCTGCTCTTGTAGGGTTTATTTAGGTATTTATTTTTTCCATACATTCCATCTGTTTTGAAGAAAAATGCTTGAGAAACATAGGTTGTTTGACCTAAACTGAAAAGCAAAATGATACTTGACAATCTCTTTTTCTGTAAGCATCAGTAATTTTTATTTTCTTCTCCTCTTTACCTGGAGCAAGGTCAAGAAATTCGGTGGGGAAAGACTGTTATGACAAGGAGGTACACCTTGTATTTGTACATGGAGTAAGCTGTTTAAAAAGGACCTTTTAAATATGGTCATTGCTAACAACTGAAATTCTCCAGACTTCCTAACCATGGTAAGCACAATCCAGAGTGGTTCTGTACAGCACCTGCCACTGAGTACAGCTGTAAGCAGCACTGAATCCGCTTAATTTGGCCAACTGGACTATGAGTAACCATGTTGTTTCAATGCTTGACATGTTACAGGTTATGCTGGACCTCAGAGGAAAAGGTTGCTTACTTGAAAGCAAAGAAATAAGAAACAGAACCTCTGGAGAAAAGTGGAGTTTGCCAAGCAGCTCCTTAGGAAAAAAAAAAAAAAAAAAGAGGGGAGGATGCCGATAAGCAGTAGAAAAAAATAAAAATAAATGATGTTTTGAGTGGGATGGGAACAAAGACTTGGAACAAGGAGCAACAGAGCTGGATTTAAAAGGTGAAGCAGGCTGGGAAATGAATACAGCAAGGTCTTAGGAACCAGTGAGGAAAATGGAAACTGATGAGCAAAGAAGTGAGAGAAAAGAGCCCAGACTGCACAACCTTAAAAACAGGCTTTGTATACGTGTGTGTCAAAGTGCCTTGTGATATTTGCAAGGCCTAGGCTTTCCAGTTTGTAGGATATTGTAAAATTTCATGATTGGGGCTGGAGGGAATATTTTGAAAAGGAAAAGGAAACTGAAGAATTAAAAAAACCCACACAAAAATTTTTGTATGACTAAATTGTTGGGGGAAAAAAAGAAATCAAGTGAGATGATAGGTTTCTCATTCATAATGTTCAAAAAGTGGGATATAGTTTTGACATTTATCCTTTTAAGCACTGTTGCACCATAAAATACACCTAAAATAAGTGAACTTGAATTACAGATATAATTGTATTATTCTGAAACCATGAAACCTAAATCTATGTGATTAAGCAATAATAAAAATAAAATTCAAAGCACTCAAGCCAGTGCATTCCTCAAAAATATTTGCTTTCAATGCATCACCAATTTACAAGACAAAGATTTCCATGTAGGAAAGCATCAATTAACTTTATGTTCAATTTTCAGTTTCCTGGTGGTGTGCAATTTTTTTTATGAATGCGGCTTCCTTTTCTGCAGGATTCCCGACACAGAATTTGGGACACAGGCAGGATTTGGAAGAGGTGCAGTTAATGAAAAAAGACTTTGCAAAAAGAAAATGCAGGAAAAGACGCTGTGGAAAGGAGATAATATAAAGCAGGTATTTCACGGGTTGTCTTTTTACTGTGTTTTCTTCATTTTCTGGATATCTGATCCAATACCTCAGGGTCTCATTTGCAGAAATAGTGATAACTTTCAAATGCTGTTGAAATCCATGGAAACTGTCTTTTGATACGCTAGCTGCTATATACAGTAAATCCTTTAAAAAAGTAGGTCCCAGGTATTTCAAACAGAGCAAGCAGAATTAGTGGGTATTTTTTACCTTAATGTCTCTGTTAGAATTTTTCCACCTGTCATAAGGCGATACTGATAAAGTGATTCTCTAATGGGTGGCAAAACTGGTATCTCTTATTGCTGGAGTGCTGAACTGTACAACTTCAGCGGTTTTCTTTCAATGCAAGTTTTCTTTTCTGGACTGAGCATTAAAGAATAATTGCTTTCTCTCTATGATCATAATTCTCTGGGAGAAAGTCACGTGAACAATCTTGAGCCTCTCACAGAGGAGACTTGGAAAATATTTTTAAACTACTGAACTCAAGTCACTTAATCTTTCCTGCTTGCTGCAGTGCATTGAATTTTTTAGACCAAACGGTGTAGACTTTAGCTAGCTTTATAGTCTCGGCTGTTTATAGAGCATTTATCAAATAAAGAAAAAAAAGAAAAAAAGTAATGTAATATACATGATTCTTAAATTTACCATAAAATTAATAACTTCACAGGAATATTAAGAATATGTATGTGAATCTATTCCATAATGGTTAAACACTCTCCATGAATTAATAAAATTTATGAACTTTATTCTCCAACAAGGTGTATATTTGCATAAAGACAAAAAATTACAAGAGTTCTGAGAAAAAAATATTTAACTTAAATATGAAATGAGAACCTTCCAGATGTCTAACAATTGGAAACTAGAATCTACTCTCTGAGAAAACGTAAACCTAAAATATGAGAAAACATTTTAGCCTTGTATTTCCCCTCAAACAAAAGCTTCTGTGGGTTGATTTAAAAAAATAATAAATTATAGCAAATGGTGTTGCCATCATTTTTCCTCTTATTCTATCCATGTAATGCATTAAAACTATCAATAATGACTCTGAAATTGTAAGAAGCAAAGCTAATTTGTGTTTATCAGGCTTCTCAGTTGCACAAATTGCTGTGAGATATAGCTTAAAACTTTTCCAATTACAGTCCATATTTTCTACAGTAAGCAATGAAGCTGGAGGCTTGATTGCTCCTGACTTAGCTCCCAGCCCTTATCGTTTTCTTCTGCTGTATCTTCGTGGCTGCCTTTTAAAAAGTTTCTTTTTGGATTTGTGTCAGTACTCCTGGTACCATGTAAAGATTGGTAATAACTCTGGAGCAGACGTGATACCCCAAGCAACAATAAGGGCCTGTTCTTCCACTCTCGACAGCTAAGAGGGGACCGCATGGCAGCGTCCCTTTACGCGAGGATTGTCCACCTCCCTCAGCACACTGAAGCGCGGTGCTGTTAAATACTCTCCCCATCGTGTCCAGGGCTGGCTAGTGCTGCAGTGCAGTCAGAGACGCACAGGTTGACGGTCCTTTCTTGTGTGACACAGTCAAGAGGGAGGACAACATCCACCTTAGCTTGGACCTACGGCTTCCCTGGCATGGGTGCATAGGAGTGGCCATATTTATCTGATCTGTTCCCGTGTTGCTAAGATGCTTTTCAAGAAGTACCATTTATTACCACTGTATGTTTATTTACTGTGTGGTTTTAACAAGAATCAGAGATGCAGACTCATTTGGAAAGAGGACTGTCTGAGCAACTAAAGTAAAGGCAGAGTCTGGTGGCAGAAAATGCACAAAGTGATGAAATGACTTGCACATTGTCCTAAAATAAGTCAAAGTCTGGGGCAGAATCAAGTCTGTCCAACAGCTGTCACTTTTATTTACCATCACACCTCTACTGAGAATTTAGACTTCTCTGTGGGGTTTTTTTTAATGCGAAACTATGGTGGAGTTAAACAAATAAGCTGAAAAACTGTATCTGGGAACAAAAATAAGTTTGTTAGGGCTGTCTGCTACATTGACACGATACCTTTTACAACTGCTGCCTGGGAAGAGTGTGTTTGCAGTGTGTGGCAGCAACAGATTCTGCCAAAGTATGGTCTGTTTGACCACTGTGGTTGGCAGTGTTTCTGTCAAGTAAGTGCTGGCAGAGAATATAGGGTGCTTCTCTGGGAAGAGACTTGAGACATTTTATTCTGCTTCCAGGGTTTCTGTATTTCTCCGTGAGCTGCTCAGTGCAGTCCTGTTAAAACTTCTTTTCATCAGGACAGTGCTGGTACCCAGTAAAAGCAAAGCACAGTGCAAGTCCCAGCCAAAAGACTGAAAGTCTGTTCCAATTCATGCTCTGACCCACTGACAGCATCCTGCCAGTGCAGGGGAGGTATGTGCGGGTTTATTTCTCTTTGGTACACTCAGAGGTCCATTCACACATGGAGAAGAATATAAATCAGCCCCGGGGCACAAGAGAATTAGGTCCATTACCTATGCTGGTGACAGTCCCTTCATAACTCTTTTTGTCTCTTATTTCTTGTGCAGAGCATTCATGAGCCTTAAAGATTCTGGGAAAAAGGTGGGGGTGACCTGCACAGAGTTCTGTACTTACCACCAGCAAAGAGGACTGGTTAAGACCAAGTGCCCACATATTTTGATGCATACTGAGGTTATTGCTTTACAAAGGCACCTGGCAGTGAGCAGTGTTCTCTGTCGGTGGAAGTGGGTCAGAACTGATCATTAAGGCGAACATTTATTCCATTTACAAGGAAACTAGGAATTGAATGAGGCAAAGATAGGTAGGGGAGGGAGAAACAGGATCTAAAAGTTTCCCCGTCCTTTGGCAATTTATACCAACTGATATCTCAGTTGGTGTAAATGTGTTGCTGTAGATGTGTCTGGGATCC
Source organism: Heliornis fulica (assembly GCA_013399135.1). Taxonomy (NCBI): domain Eukaryota; kingdom Metazoa; phylum Chordata; class Aves; order Gruiformes; family Heliornithidae; genus Heliornis; species Heliornis fulica. Next base: position 359,110 of record VXBZ01007951.1, on the reverse strand, counting down.
CTGTCTGAGGAGTTGCTTGTTTAAAATCTCCAGTGGATGGAGCTTATTGCTTGCAAGCGAGTGAGTATTGTTCATTTTTGAGAAGTCTCCCAGCATAGTTTAAGTTCTCTGACTTGTGGGACATTAGCAGCAGTTTCAGTGAGGACTCCCAAGAAAATGAGCTGATCTCCTTTCTTATGACCTATCTGTTGTTCTAGTCTGTTGTTAATAGAATTTCAAAGGCTGATTAGACTTCTTTGGGTATATTCCAAATAGGACAATGTTTTCTAAACTGTGTGTATATATATGCAAAGATTGCTGGAAGCTTTTTTAGACTCTTCCTTCTAATCTTTCTGTTCTGTTCCTTCACCCCATACAACTTCTATTTCTGCCACTGCCTCTTCCCATCATTTTGACACTGCTGGCTACAGAAAGGAATTGAGTAGGATGATTATCTCTGAACTAACTGCATCATAAATCTCTTCTAGTCAATTCTACTCTTTTACAAATGCACTTCATGGAAAAACAAAACAGGAAAAAGAAATGTGCAGGTGCATGTTTTCTGATTCCATATGATAAAAAAGAAGCATATTTGCATGGCATATGATTGCTGATGAATGCCTTCAGAGGAAAATTACACCTGAACAGGAAAACTAATGATGTGGGAAAGCATCAGTATAATTCTTTCCAGTTTCCTATGGACCCCCTCTAGATCACGCTGTCCTTCTCTCTCTGCTTCTCTATATTAATACAGTTAATAATCCTGATCTCGCATTTATCTTTTGTAGAAGAGCACAGTGATCTCAAGGCCATACCTGTATGGAGGCGCAACTGATGCATTAGCAGGATTTAGCCAGCGTACCTCCCCCTGAAAGCTGTTCCTGCAGAAAGGGGTTATCGTATCCTCTGGCAGTAGGTGATCTCCTCCGAGTTATTCTCATTGGAGGTCCTGCACTTGGCCTGGAATATTTAAATACTTGCCTTGATAGGGGGCTCAGGCCTGGTTCTATCATTTAGGAATGTGGATCAGGTAAAGCTGCGTTCCATTCCCAGCCCCATTAACACTTACTAGTTTAACACCAATGAAATATTGTAAATTTGAGAGCTAACACAGCATTTGTTGTGGACTTTTAAAGACATCACATGAAAGGAAATAGCTCCACCAGGGAAGATGCGCAACATTCTGTGGTTAGCTACTATAAGGTATAATGGCTAGCAGTTGCCTGGAGTTGGACTCAGATCCCCTTAGAAAGAGGACTGAATATAGGTCTCCTACATCTAAATTTTCTACCTGTAGAGCTGTTTTCCAAAAGCAAAGAGGTGCCTTACAGGTGGCACCTGCAGCTGCTCAGGGCATCACTGGAGGATTTGTGGGATCTTTGCTTTTGAGAAGATGAGCATCTCTGTTCTTCAGGTGTCTTCAGGGTGACTTGGCACTTAAGCAGGATGCGTAGGGTTTGCATTACTTCTGTAGGTGCTCCTTATGTAGTTTGGCAGACCCTTTTGTAGCTCAAACAGCATCTAGGACTTAAGAGGCTTGCCCATCGGTGTCACCAGTGAGGTTCAGGACATGTAACTTCCATGCACATTTGCATCATGGCCCTAAATATCAACTGTATCTTGCCAAGGGACCTGGCTGTGGACAGTCATCCTGTCTGGGAAGATTCTCCCTGCATACATCACACTTGCACCCTCTGCCCAGCTGCCCTCGGTGCTGCGATGCAGTGCCCCTCTGGTCAGGGAGGCTTCAGACAAAGAAGCAAACAGCCATGCTGTGCAGGGCTACCACTTAAGATTCAGCCTTTCAAAGTTACGGTCCTTGTAATTCAGTTGCATTTAAGTGCCCATACCTGTGATTCCATGTATAAATCAGTCAGCATCAACCAACGTGGTAGATGCTGTCAACGAAAAAACGTAATTCCTGACTCAGTGGGGATTTCAATCTATTGATGCTGCAAATCAAGCCCTCCGGCTTGGCTGAAAAAATGTATGACATGCAACAACAACAACAGCAGCTTTCTTCTCCCAGTAATGATGTGCAATACTTTGAACTGTTTAAATTAATAACTGTGGCTTTGGCTTTGTCAGATGCACCCTATGCTTCAAGCACACATCCTCACACTTCACATTTTTCAAGGAAGTTGCTCATCAGACACCTTGGACCCAGCACAGACAATTTGCAGTACAGAGTGACCCACTGAGCTAATGAGGCTGCAGAAAAGACAGTGAAGGCAAAACCCTGATCCAAAAGACTGTTTACGGATGGCCAGAGGGAGTAGTTAGGCAAGAGCCCCTTATTTGTACAACCCAGTGCTGCCCGGACCGTGTGGCATGTGGGGAGGAACAGCTGAGCTGGGCAGCCCCGCTTTATCTGACTACGTCCAAATAGACTTCAAACAAATCCCACACTTGTAAAAGTTGGCTCGACTTCCACCGATCTTAATAACAGCTACATGAGAACATCAAAAGAGCAGAATTTGGCCCCATGAAAGGCAAGAAATAACCCATTTATGGGTCTCATTGTAAGGTATTAGCAGTTTAAAATTACAGTCATTGTGTGGCACAAAGAACATTCTGAACAATCCATTCCCTTATGGATGTGATTTAAAATTAATTCATTCTTCCGCCTCACTCCATTATTGCCAGCAAACCAGTGATGTGGAATTACTTATTTCTAAGCCATATGGTCTTCTGAGGACAGATACCTCCTTAGCTTACGCTAATTAATACATTTCATGTATCAGAAGTTCACTCTGATTTTTAATTTTATGTTAACTAAACTGAGAAAAAGGAAAAGTCGATTTTGCAATTAGAGGTTAGGAATGCTTCTTGTTGTTTTTCTCCTTTCCTATTTACTTTAAAATCAAAGGGCCTCACATCCTGGCATGTCAGTGCTTCCCTTGCAAAGCACCTGAGTGTGCTGGAAAAGAGATCAAATTGTGTTGAAACCTGACTTTTTATTTTCATGCTTCTACCTAAAAATGTAATTCTTTAAAAGGATTTCTTGTGACAGAGTCACTTCTGCACGACTGTGTAAAGAGCAAGGATCTAGACCTTGCTGAGTCATGTAGCAGACGTTTCTTAACAGCTCCGGTTTTTATTTCTTTCCCTGTTGTTTTGTTTCCTGCTGTTGAGAATACAGAACACGTAGCCCACTATGTTTCATCTAACCTATACCCATCTGAACAAAATAGAGGCAGGCATTGTAAGAGGGGCAAAATACTATCTTAGCATGTTCACTGGTAACGTTTTCAAGGACCAAATTCAGTGTCCTAGATTAAGAAACATTTTAAAATTATTTCCTGAAGAGTTTTTCTGGATGTTTTGGGGGGTTTTTTATGTGAAAAAATAATAAAACTATGTCATTCTCGGGTGGGTCTGGTATTATAATGATGGACCAGCAGAACACCCTGTTAAAATATCAGTGGATGTTTAAACCAGATCAAATAGGCCCCACATGAATTCGTATACTCCTGTTCAAATGTATTTTTGCCACTTTTCCACTATTTCATATCTCATTAATCAAGTACTGCTTCCATCTTCCTTTGTCTTTATCGATGTAATTGCCCTCTATGGGAGTATATTGCTTCACAGAAGACCTTTCCCTGCCACTGGGCAGTAGTGACAGCACATTTTGAAGGTTACACCAGCAATTAGAAGAGGCAAATGAGAGGTCCTATTGGAACTGCAAATGGCCTGCTAGTCCAGCTACCCTCCACCCCTTTTCTTGCCTTTAAAACCAAATCAGTTTGATGTTTGTCTGTATTGGGTACTTCTATACACAGGTAAAACCTTCCTTACCAGTGAAAACCAAGAGTTCTTGAAAGGGCATGAGAAGTATGCAGAAGATGAGTGTGCAGACAGGCATTTCTGTCCTCTCCATAGACCCACATCAATGATCATTTGTTTGTTTGTTTGATTGATTTTTATTTTTTATTTTTAAGGCAATCACTAGTTCTGCACACATGCGGAAACCCTCAAATCTGTGATACAAGTGAGGGCAAGAGAGGATCCTTCCCAGTGACTTTGTCTAACCTTGGCAGTTGCACTGAAGAAGCTTAAGAGCACCCACTCAGTCTGCTAATGCAAGTCATCCGTGCAACTCATAGCATCCTTCTCAGAAGTGGTGGCTGCCGATATCACTCCTCCTCAGTCCCCAACAGTTCCTCTGGTTAATCCCAGAGCCGAAAAATTCCTCCTTACTTCTAAATATGAGTGCCCACAGAGAGAGATAAAGGAACAGAAATAATGCAAGCTGAGTTTCCATATTACCTCATAAAGACCTAACCTCCAACATAGACATGGCCCTATAACACATCTTCTTTTCCTGCCAGCCTTGTGCAAAGATTTTACACCACGTGCCATTTTGGCTATCATCCCCACCTCTAACAACTCATTCTCTCACGAGGTGTAAGAAAATACCAATGAACTTAATACTAAGAAGGAAAACTGATACCAGAACCTGCAGGGAAAGAAATCATATAGCTTAACATGTGTTTGGATGCCTCAAATGACAGTAATTTGGTCATTATGCCTAGCTGCATACATGTGCATATTTATATTTATATTTGTTAACATAATTCCCTTAACCATTCAAAGGTTACAGTTAGTGTTCCACATTTCCTTAAAGCATAATTTATTCCTAAGCTTGAGGCAAGTTCGTGAAATAGCTGACAGCTTTCTGTATATCTAAAGCACACTTAGATCACAATGCCATTTTTAAGAATCATCTGTACCATCCTCAGTATGTTCATAATGATGAAATAATTAAGTTAGTATTAAAATTCATCCTTTGCCAGTAACAAGCTGCAGAAACCTTGAATGCTCCCTAGGCTAAGGTTCACAATCTGTTTAAATTGGCCTTTCATGCACAAGTAAACAGCTTTAATTCTCTGGGCAAATAATCAAAGTATTCTTAGATCTGGAGGTGAGGTTATATTAATCATAGCCTTCCTCTAGAGAAGGTCCAATTCTATCAAGTGCTTTATGAAAAGGCAGGAGTGCTTACTCCATACTAACACTTATTAGCCTTTACAGATTATGAAAATATTATGGGTGTCATAATGTCAATTCTGTGAAGCCAGAGCTTCCGAATAACAAATCACTGAGGTTCAGTTTATAACCATCAGCAAAAAGCACTGAACATATACGTACCACCTGCGTTTATCTACAAACAAGAGCTCCCACTAAATAATGTGCATCTATGCATCCAGATATATGCATCTATGATGCACATCATATGACAGGGGCAGGCAGAGCCCCAGTGTAGCTGGTAAGGTAGCTTTGGACCTACCCTGAGTCTTCTGAAAAAGAGAGAGGGCATTGCACCACTAAGATTAATGGTTGAGACAAAAAACCCTTTCTGAGTTCTCTCCCTTCCCCAGTAAATCTGCCCCAGAACTCATTTGCACAATATTTAAGCAGAGGAAACGGCGGTAGTCAACAGGTTCTATTCCAAACCTGAGATTTATTGAGGGCTACATTTATGTTTTTGCCTTGTCACAGGCTTCCAAGTATCTTATGCAGTGCTGTATTTATTACATTACATGTCTGCTATAGCTTTCCAGTTACCTCTATTATGTGAACTCAGAGGAGAAATAAGGTGGAAATAAATATACTGTCACTTTTCCAGATGAATTGCTCAAAATGCTTAACTTGCCACCTGAAATTTATGTCACTGGGAACTAAATTACATAATAATATAAATTTGGCAACTTGGCTTTTTTTAACTTCATATATTGTAATATACTGCCTGGACAACATCCCCATGGAGTTCAAACAATGACCATGCTGTTATATTACCTGTAACAACTTTGAGAGGAAATTAAGTGAAATGTAAGCTCAGCATGTTCAAATTAAATTGATGACTTATTATAAGATGCCTTTGGGATTGATAACAAATGCCTGGATGAAACCTCTCTTCCCCACCCCAGTTTTTCTTGACTTCTTCCATTAAGAGGCTGGGAGATGGAGATACTTATATCTTTTACATTTGATTTTCAAAGGTCTCGTACACTTTCATGAGAGACAGGATTCCAAAATATTTCAGAGCTTATCTGAATGCCAAAGAGAGAGTTCCTCCTTCACAGGCCGTTCAGTCTCATCATTGCCTTCCATTGTGGTGGCAGATTACACATGGAGATGAGAACCAGCATGGAGTGAGGAGAGTGCTGGCAAGCTCTGGGGATGCTGGTCTTTGCTCTGTGGCCAGCCTCTTCTTCCTAGATTTTCAGATATACCCAATCTGACTGAGAACTTGCAGAGATGGTAGATTGTAAGAATTTGGGCTACATCCCTAGTGGAGCAAAAAACACTGATGACAACAGCGTTCAAAGGCAGTGGTCCTCAAAGTGGTCAAAAGCACAGCCCTCACTATTCAGGCTGCCATGTAAATGGCATCAGTTATGGGCTATGTTTTCCCTGTATATAACAGGGGCATGCACAGACTGTGATTTGGGTCAAACTGATGGGTTGGGTTCACTGCTGCTTCATGTAGCTGTTCTTGAGCTATTTTCAGCTTGATGGACAGTCAAACTCCTGGAAAAATGGCACCCAGGCACCTTTGAGCATCTGCACTTCAGCTGTGGGGCAGAGAAGCAGGAAGCAAAAAGCCCAAAGAGGGTCTGGGAGAAACATTCCCTCCTGGTGTAACCCTCATGTGCCAGGAACCTGATAGGATAACATTCACCTTTGGGAAGGCTGGGGTGTATAGGTAGTCCTCTTCAAAGAAATGTGTGTGGATGGGCCCATGGAAACTTCTGTTTCCTTGTGCAGCCCAGCTTACATCCACAGGAACTCATGGGCCAGTCCCTTTCACAGCACATGGGCTGCCTGGCCCCTCCTCGACTTTCATCACCAGTAGCACCTGCAGCAGCTCCGTAGCAGTAATGATTTCAGTCCAGAAATGTAAGTCAGTGACAATTTGCGATGTCAAAAAGTCTATCCTGCCTTCTTAAAGTTTTCTCTGCTCTTTCACTGTTAAATACCTGTTTGTTAATAAACCTATGAACATATCTTAAACATGAACCAGAAGAGTTATTAGTTTTGGACAGAAAAATCTTAAGACCTAGGTTTAAATTCCCAAAAAGTCAGAGTGGTTTTGTTTGGATAGGAATTGTCTCACAACAAGCCTTGTCTTATTAACTTAGAATGTGTTACGTGCTTCATGATGTAGCTTGTGTTTCGTGGCATTGCTTGTGTTTGATAAAGTACCAGTAGTCACACGAGTGCATAGAAATGTCTGCTTCAAGACAACTTTCTATGTGTAACAGCTGCAGACAGATTTTGACAACTAACATTAAGAAGTCATGAAAACTAAGGGTAAATATATGTAAAAAAACCACCCCACTGTCTGATGTAATTGAGATTCTCATGATTTCCAAAGCAATCTCACGACTGGTTTGGAACCCTATGCATTTGCATGCATAGGGCTGGCACTCACCTGGAGCCTGAACCAGTTGCCTCACCAATCGAGAAAAAAGAAACCGGGAGGTTAGAAGTAATTTTTGTTCAAAGTGATGAGAACATAGATACTAGATTAATAAAAAGTTCTGCACATGTCAGACATGGAAAACAGACATTATATAGATTCTTTATCATTCAGCTTCTTGCTTGTTCTAATGACTTTCCTTTTACCCAGTATCAATCCAATCTGTACTGTGCTGTTGCTTCTCAGCCTTAAATAGTGAACTGTCCTGAAGCAGAGGGAATAAGGAGATTGAGCCCATCTACAACACATTTCAATAAAGCATGAAGGTGGTATTGGTTCTGTCACCTGTGGATTAAAGTAGCTGGTTTCGTTATAATTTGACAGCCCTTTGTTCTTATTCTATTATTTCACTGTATTTTATTTAAAAGAAAAAGAACTGAAGATATTTAAAAATACATTGCCACTGTAGAAGGAAGCAATTACATCTGCTGCTGTACTTCTGTCTCAATGTTAAAATTTCTCAGATTTAAAGTAGCTTTTCCTTTTCACTTAAGAAGATTGGGTACAGACTTTCCTTAAATCACCTGCAGATCTTCCTCCTTTTGTTTCTGTGTTTGTATGTTCCCACCATAAGAAATTAGTCTCAGAACCAATGATGAAAGGCTCATTTATTTCAGTGGGACAATGATGTCTCATCTGGGTTTAATGTTTGCTGCCTGACATCCCAGAGGTGTCTAAACTAATGCAAATGGACAAAGTGAAGCATTTCTTCTTTGAAGACTAAGCTGATGCTTTGGTTTAGTACATTAAGCCTCTTGAGAAATGCCATGAAGGGCCTCAGTGAAAAGTCTCTTGAAATAAATGGCAAGACTCCCCCTTACATCAACAGATGAGCCCAATGCTCACATCCATTAGTAGCAGCATCAGAAGACCTAAATTCAGAATCTGGTATTTCAGAACTCTCTGCAGTACATCTCCAGTTACCTGAGTCAATGTATTTCCAACGTATGAGAAGCTGAACCAAGCTACTGTCATTATCTATTCCTGTAAATTATTGATATCTGAAATGCTGATGCTTCAGACAGTGGTTACAGTAAGCACTGAAGCTTCCTGCAATATTATTTTACTTACTGGCTCTTGTCCCATATTTTGGCCTTGTCCACTTCTAGAACAAGTTTTGATGGGCTGTGATTGACAGGTGGTTGTTGTTTATATGTTTATATTTATGTATTTATATATATTTTTATATATGACTTTTTGTGTCCACTTCAAGGATGTCAGCAAAAATGCAATGTTAATTATTGATTTCAAGTAGAAGGCGGCAATCCTTTCTTTTAACAGCCAACATCTTTGCAACTTTTCCTTTTAAAATCCGAATGCACGTGTTTATCTGTCTGTACAAAGCCAGGATGCTTTTGCTGGGATGCAGCAGCATCCCTCCCACTCTTCTCTCCACTACTCTGCTTGCTTCCCAGAGAAAAGCAGCAGCTATGGCTGTGAATCTCTGCTGTGAATGTGGAGCAACACGTTGAAGCTGGCTGGCCAGGTCCAGAAGAAAGGAACTGGATTTTGTTCTCCCAGGAAGAGAATGGCTAGTGCAGATTGATCCTCCCTCTCACAAAAAAAACAAATAAACCCCCCCAAAAAAACCCCAAAATCCCAACAACAAAAAAACCCCACCAATGAACCAAAAACACTTAACCAAGCAAAAAATACCACCAAAGCAGAGCAAAGATTTTGGAGCCTTTCTGAAATGTGCTGTTGACCCTGTATGGCGACACCGTGGTTCTGACAGAGTGCAGGAGCACTTCTCTGCGGGGCAGAAAACTGCATGTGCCTATGAAGCCTGAAAGCATGGTAATAAACTATTATCATGTGTAAAGCTTCTGGGACAGATTACTCAACCCCATTTTTCTGAGGAATTATATCATCTCCTGTCAAGGAGAATATATTACAGAAATCCAGGGATCTGCATCTGAAAACTGCTTCAACAGATGTGAATACTGAAACTTTGGGGTTGGTGGAGTACTGAGCAACCCATTTCACCGTGTTCACGTCAAGACAGCTTTCATCTCAAATGCCTGGGCTCTAAGTGATTTATGTGAGGTAATACTGAAGTCCATAGGTAATCAATCCATGATGTATTTATGAGGATAAAGCTAGTGTGAGCGAGGCTGCCCTCTCCCTGGTAACCCGTGCTCAGATGGTAGGGAGATCTGACCCCCTCTCAGCAAACCATTTAAGCACTGCATGGAGTGTGAAGGTAAAGCCCATAAACACGGGGTTTGCCTCAATAATTACATCAGGGTTCAGCTTTCAGGAGTCTGGCTGGAAGGGGTATGTGTTGGGCTCTTCTCTCTGCTCCCCAGTTCCAAATTCAAGAAGAGGTGTTCACCCTCCTAGAAAAAGCATGACATCATTTCCTGAGTGCCAATAAACTTTTTTTAACATTTGAGGGGAGTAGCAAGTTGTCTGTGTATATTCCCAAAGCCCCTTGCAAATACAATATTACCGACTGTCCCAGGCATTCTGTATTTTCTTGTTTGAAGCGTGATGCTGCCAGGACAGTGTGTGCCCTTCCCTTGGCATCACCCTGCTTCCTGCTCTCCTGCATCTCTGTGCCATCTATCCCGATCCAGAAACCCAGTAAGCTCTATCTGTGGGCTGTAGGAGAAGGGGGAACGTTGCTGTGAAACTAACAGCTCCTGACATTCAACTCAAGGAGTGGGAAATCTGCCACTACACCTTCTGCTAATACAGAGCAAGTTTTGAGGCCTGACTCTCAGTTCTGAGAGTCAGGCTTGAGCATGCCACGGGAGGCTGGCCTGAACTGCCCCATGGTCACACTACAGGAGGACATCTCGCAACAAAACCATATGCTGAAGTTGACATGGTGGTTTGTGAGGCTGACTCTTCCCTAAGGAGAGTGGCAGATATCTTGAATGATGTCTTAACAGTAACCACACATTAGCTTATTAATCTTGCAGAACATTAAGTTATGTGTTGCTTTATTGGATGTATTGGAACCAGCCTTTAATTCTCCCTGAATTTACCAGCTGTCTGGATACGCTAGTCTCCTATTTGACCACTATTTATTCCACACTGTGCTTTTCCTCTCCTGACTTTGCTCATCCTTGCTCCTGTATATGATTATAAAAAAAGAATTTCCTTCATCTTCTATTTATCTTTTAACTTACAAAAGCTAAACATACAAGGATCCGGGTATTTCAGAACTTATAAAAATATTATTATTTACTATTTTTCCGATACCAGAATTAAGCTGTGCCTTGCCAAGCTTGCTTAGCTGGCACTAGGAAGATTAATACACCCACATTTAGCTTACTCAAGTTACAGACTGTTTACGCTACCAATTTGGAGAAAATGACACCAGTGGTCTCCAAGAAGTAAAGTGCCAACACAACAGATTTTAAAATCTGCAAGAAATAAAAAGATGGGCCTCAGTAAAAAAGGAAAGTCTAGCATGCTGGATTAATAAAGAGGAAATTGTTCATGGTATATAAAATACAATGTGTGTGCAGGACCTGCTTGCTAATTGAAAGCTATATAGGAGCTAAAAAGTTTGGCTTTTTCCATTGCTAAATATCTAGGAAACCCAAACACATTAGTGTATTAAAATGTTCCTTCAAAATGGCATTTCCTTGCATACAAAAAGGTTCTTTTCTAATAAAATCTCCAGTTAAACCCACATACTGTGAATGCTTCTGCACATGCCTAATTCAACTTGCGTACATAAATACCTGTGAGAATATGGCCTGAAAGTACATGTTTTTCAACCTTTTAGTCCTTCACAACTGAGGAGTGGGATTTTCAATCGTGCTTAAGAGAGGCATGAAATTCTCCTCACTTCTCATATCGGCGGCCTGATCCTTAAGAAGGTCTTAAAAATCCTGAGCAGAACATTTGAAGGAGTAAGAGAGTGTCCACAACTGCAAGCTTGAAACCAGTTCTAGGAGAAAGGCGAAACTACTGAAGGAACCATCAAGAGAACAACGACTACGAGTTGTGACTGCGAGATGGAGCAGGCTTGAGTAAGCAGCATAGCTGTACACCCCAAGTTGCCCAATGCAGAACATTTATTTTCATATCCACATATGGGGGTGAATGTGTAGTAAGTGACTCAACCTCACTAGCAACTCCTTACAGACCTGACACCACCATGTTTTCATCTAAATTACCAAGACCATTAGTTTAGTCTACAAAGAATGTGTCCTTTGGGCATGATGACACAACTAAAATGAGAGGATGCGAAAGACAGTTACAGAGTTTAAGAAATATAGTAAATTTTCATTAAAGCCCCGGTGACCCATGTATCAGCAGTGTCCACATCGCCCACGTTTCAACACTGTGTTTGACGGCCCAATCTTTATCCCACTACAGGCAGTGAAAAGATTTTAACTGAGAGCATCATGGGCTCCATCAACTCCTAAACTTCCAAATCAGGAGCTGAGTTGTTTCCCCCAAATAATGTTATAATGAGCAGAAAAAGTACCTTTCCCCTCCTACAACTGAAAAATTCTCAACACCATGAAAAACATAGTTGCAGGCAATAACATGCTGTGAGCTTGTTTCCAAGATTCCTAAAAATGTCACATGCCTCTTCCAAAAAGCCACTGACAATTTTTAACTGATCCAACCTCCATTGGTAGTAATTAAAAGCCTGAATCCGCTTGGGCTAGGGATGGAAACTCTCAGCAAACTTTATGATTACAGCTCTTCCATGGTCTCAGCCATTTCTGAAAACTGCCTTAAGCACCTATCCATCGTGCTGTCTGCACAGGGATAGCGCAACCCAAACCGGGTATGAACTCCCTGGTGAAGTACTTCCCAGACAGAGGTACCTGGGGAAAGGTAGTCCTCAAACCAAAATGAAAGTACACAAAACCAGATAAACCAATCCACAGAATCACAAAATCACAGAATGGTTTGTATCGGAAGGAGCCTCAAAAGATCATCTGGTTCCAATGCCCCGTCCATTGTCAGGGACACCCTCCACTAGACTGAGATGCCCAAAGTTCCATCCAACCTGGCTTTGAACACTGCCAGGGAGGGGGCAGCCACAGCTTCTCTGGGCAGCCTGTGCCAGTAACTCATCGTCATAATGAAAAACTTCTTCCTTATATCCAATTTAAATCTACTCTCTTTCAGCTTAAGTCTATAACCCCTTGTCCTATAACTCCATGCCCTTGTAAAAAGCCCCTCTCCAGCTTCCCTGCAAGCCCCTTCAGTTACTGGAAGTCCACTATAAGATCTCTTCATAGCCTTCTCTTCTCCAGGCTGAAAAAGCTCAGCTCTCTCAGCTTGTCTTCAAAAGAGAGGTGCTTCAACTACCTGATCATTTTCTTGACCCTGCTCCAGACACACCCCAACTGCGTGTCCTTATGTTGGGGCCACCAGAGTTTGGGTGCAGTGCTCCAGGTGGGGGTCTCACAATGCCAGAGTAGAGGGGCAGAATCACCTCCACTGACCTGCTGGTCCTGTCCAGGATATGGTTGGCTTTCTATACACCAAGTGCACACTGCTGGCTCATGTGGAACTTTTTATCAACCCAAGTCCTTATCTTCAAGACTACTCTCAATCCATTCTCTGGACAACCTGTAGTTGTGCTTGGGATTGCTCTGACCCACGTGCAGGACTCTGTACTTGGTCTTGTTGAAATTCATGAGCTCCTCATGGGCCCACCTCACAAGGCTACAAAGGTCCCTCTGGACAGCAAAAGCTGAATTATTTGAATTATTACTGATAAGGTGAATTAAGATGCTGAGTGGAGTCCCTTAAAATCTGTCTCTTTTCTAAGTTTAGTAAATATCAGTAAAACATTGACATTACGTCCAAAAGCTGGCAGAGAAGCTCAACAGGGATATGTGAGACAGTTGGAGTGAAGCTTTTAGCTACAGTAAAGCTCTAGATGAGACAATAGTTCTTTTCAGCACATTATCTGGTCATGACAAATGATTCATAACAAGGGACTGAAATAAAAACATGTCTAAATCTCTCCCTTGTGTGTTGAGGCTGTCATGAATTTTATGGAGAGAATATTTCCAATAAACTTCCCAAAAAACAAAAAAGAGCTGCTTTTACTAATTCTCTTTTTGCTGACCCAGATACATCCACACTGTAAAAAATGGTGAATCTTTATGTGCCAACCATGTCTCCCTGTGCTCTTACTCAGAAAGATCTGAGTTGTTGTTCTCCACATAGGCATACCTGGGCAGCAAGCAGAGTGCCCTGATGGTCTCACAGCCATCCCACAGCCTAGAGACAGCAAAGACAACACAAAATGAGCACCCTTGTAGTTTTGCGCACAGGATTTTGAACTATCCCAGGATCCAAAGAAAAATAAGATACTGAAAAAGCAGTAGGCATGGATACCTCTGTTTAAATAAGACTAAAGTAGAAGAGAAAAAAAAATACAGAAAAACCCACAGTGTCTGAATTTCAGCAACATCTTGCTGGAATACAAAATTGAAGATCAGAATGAGAACTGAAATCAGAAAGAATACAAATCAAAGTGGAGTTTAACATACATTGGAAAAATGGAACATAGAGCCATTTGTTAAGTAATTTGAGATATGGGCTACAAATTTAAGATTTGATCAAACAAAATCTGATAGTGCTTTTTTATTTTGAAAATAAAACAAAAAGGTAACCTTTTAGGCTCCCTCTTCTTCCCTTGATTGAGAGCAGATCTTTGCATTGAGGTTTCTATACGCTAACTTCATTAGGTATACCTAGCAGGCATACCACACCTTCATGTTTCTTGGTGAACTACCTTATTTTTCCATTACCTTTTCAGGGTCTTTCTGGAATCAAACCCTGACAAAGAAGACAGGTCTACACACAGTGCACATTTGATAACTTTTCAGTTTCAATGAGCCATAAGATATACAGTAAAAAGGCATTTGAGCAGTGAGGATAATAATGGATCAAAACAACACAAAAATATTGTGTCAACATAATATGAAAAGCAAGAATGATATTATGCCACATTGTCACTTTTACAAGTGAGAACCCACTGTCCTCACAGAGTTCTTCATTTGATTATGGGTACCACTTCTTTTGAAAGATGCACAAACTGAAGAAAATTTAGAGATAGCAAAGCCTGAGCAAATGGTCTGAAAAATAGTAATGTAGAAAGAAAAACAAAAAGTCAGAGTTAGGCATACCTGGACAAGAAATAAGATAATCAGGGGAAGATATAATTTCTACATTAAGCACATTACAGTCACAGATGATTAATCTACAGAGGAAAATAAGCCAAAGGCCTCAAGCAGAGATGAAAAATGTAACACTAATATTAAAGAATACCTTACAGTACAACACAAAATTGGTAAAGAACAAGCTATCAGGAAAGACTTGATAATTGCTATCATTACCAAAACCTCAAGGTCAGAAAAGAGACTCCCATCTATTTATTACCAGTTAAGTATAACTAAGTCATATCTACTACTTAAGAGAAAACCCCAAAACCCAATAGTCTTGCAGAAGGCTCCTATCAATACCCACAAATAACCTACCTTAAATTTTTGTCTTAACCTAAGCCACAAGCTTTGCTTAGTACAGGGTTAAGTATTTGGAGATACAAGACTTAAAGAAATTAAAGTATTCTTTTTACAGGTATGCAGAGAAAAGTGAAATTCAGATAAACCGGCAACTCCACAAACAGACAAAAAGAACACCCAGCAATTAATAGCCATAACCCACAGCAGTGCTTGAAACTACTTAATTGGGCTTAAGTACAGATACCTATGTGATAGGGCACACCTGGCCATCCTCTGAGCTTTAATAAAATGCAGATGGTGGAGTCCTCTACTCTTCTGTTTCTCTGAGTCTGGTATTAGGTTTGGAGAGCTGTATTACCTGAATGAAAGTATTGCTATGGATTTTTCTTAGCATGCCAGCTGCTGATCTGGATAATGTTTGGTTTACTGCTGTGATCCTGTTCTCCTTCAAAAGGTAATAATTCTCTTTGTTGCTTCTGTCCTTTATTTGTTATGATCTAACTTCAGGACCTATAGGAAATGCATAATGTTGTCTTTATATGTGGCTTCAAGTTTTCTGATTCTGCTTAAGCTAAGTGATTTGATGAATATTATTGTCTTGCTTTTGAGGTTCAGATGCTTTTAAAAGAGGAACAAAAAGAAACATGCTGACTGGAAGTAAAATATGCAGGTATAAATGATAGATGATAAATGCTGAGATTTAAATACATGTAACAACCTCAAAGTGAGTAATACTTATGAAGCACATCAACAGAAGAACAGCTTAATTTTTTTTATAAGTTATTCATGTGATTCCAGGGGTATCCCTTATAACATTATCTCTGTGCATTGAAAGCTTATTTATCAAAAAGCTAATCTAAAACAGGTGGGATGTGTTCTCCTTTAAACTGACCATGGACAATTAGCTAGTTAGTATAATATCTTCCTAAGTGGGGTTTATCACTGCATGCAAAGACAACTAGTGGGCTGGAGCACCTCCTCTATGAAGACAGGTTGAGAAAGTTGGGCTTCTTCAGCCTGGAGAAGACTGCATGGAGACCTTATAGTGGCCTTCCAGTATCTGAAGGGACCTATAGAAAGCTATTTATAATGGCATGACATGATAGGACAAGAGGTGATGGACTTAAGATGAAAGAGAGTAGATTTAGATTGGATAAAAGAAATTGTTTGTTATGATTGTGATGAGGCCCTGGCACAGGCTGCACAGAGAAGCTGTAGCTGCTCCCTCCCTGGCAGTGGTCATGGCCAGGTTGGATGGGGCTATGGGCACCCTGGTCTGATGGAGTGTGTGGAGGGGGGCTCGTGGTGTGAAACTGGATGATCTTTGAGGTTACTTCTGATGCAAGCCAGTCTGTTATTCTCTGCTGTGTCTCTCTGAAACTAGAGAAGTCTGGCCTGTGTTGGGTTAAAGCGAAAGGCTATGTGTATGCTAAGTGGTATGTAACACTGTCCTGTCAAACTTTAATGCTGTTAGGGGAAATGAGGTCTCTGTCAATATTACTCTTTTACTCAAGCCTTTAAACTAAGTCAGACAACACATGGTGTTTCAGGGCTCTGTCATTACACCCAGCTACAGAAGGAGAGAATGTAAATTCTCTAAGGGTAGAAAAGTGTCCCAAAATATCCACGTTAATTAAGTTGTTACAGGCCTCCTTCCTGCTGATCCCTGTAACCTTTTGAATGAAGGTAGGAGGGGCAGGGTTAAGACAGATGAAGTTGAGGTTTGTGTTGACTAGGAACAAGCCTGTGTTTGCCTAATCAGATGGCTGTGTATTTCAGCTGTCAAGATGTTTGAAAATAAGTTGATAGAGGTTTTGCAGAGATTTAACCATTTAATAAATTAAGGAATAAATCTTTCATGCCGATGGAAGCGTTGTTAGATTGCAGAGAATGGTTTGGATTTTACTTGTGGCATTGAATGTCATACGCTCTGCCCACCCTCTAAGTGTCAAACCATCTTGCACCCACTGCTGTGTCAGAGGTTACTACTGCAGGTAGCTGCTACTCACTGGCCAAATGTATGCTGTACACCTGCAAATGTCTATCCATAAGAGAAAACTTAGTGTGATGGCAATTGTGCGTACATGCAAGGCTCCCACAAACTGATCAATTCTTCTTCAGGGAGAAAAAGGCAATTTCTCTTCAAAACTCTCAGAAATTTTATGTTAGGTTTATGGGCTCTCTGAGATCTTTTCTTTTCCAATGTACTTTTATGAACTCCAAGGTCAAATCATGCAGGTTGAATTAGGTAACAGTGTCTAGAGAGAGGATGACTCAGTTTATTTGGGCAGCACAATATGAGCTGCTGCTCATAGTCCCAAGAGCTACTCTCAGCATGTCAGGGATTTGGAGGCAATATTTATGCTTGTCTGTTTTCTCTTGTAGATTTTCACACACTGGAAAAAAAACCCTCTCTAAATCTTTGTCCTGTTTATTTGGGGAGACAGGGTGGGATTTGAGCAGTTGTCAGTAATGCTGGAGGGAGGTATTCTGTGTTCTGGAGATGAAGTATTTCTTTTACTTATTGCTGGTTACTTAATAATCATGTCTGCATAACTCGGCCCTTCACCAATCTCATGTCATTGTCTTTTTTGAGTACTGCATGACTGACAACCTGGGGTGAGTGTCAGGGGTGGCAGCAGGCTGCAGAGGTGGGTTTGTACCCTGCAGCAAGGCTCCCTTCAGTTCAGCCTCTCCAGGAAGGTGATGCAGCCCCAGGTGGGCACACTGCAGCTAGGTGCCTGTAATACCATACCCCCAGCTTGTGTGCTGGATTTATCAGGCTGGTGTGACCTCCTGTGCTGGAGAGGGCTGGTCTAGCTTCCATGGAGCTTGAAACAAGGGTCTGCTTTAGAGCATGAGGAGGGTAGTGTTCCTTCTTCAGGAGAGGTGGCACTGGCAGCAGCAGGGACCTGAAGGAAGCCAGGATAGGTACTTATTCAGCATGGCAACTGCATTTGCTGTAAGCAGTACTTCCTGGGAGGAAGGTAATCAGCATCAATAGTGGCTAAAGTATTTTATCTCATTTCTTGATAGACAGATGTAAGCATGTATTTTTTCTTTTGTGGTTCATGGTTGCTAATGCAGAGCAGACTTCAGCTGCCTTCTCACTCAAGTCAACCTGGAGCTTCCTCTTAACTGAACCTAATACAATTAGAATTTTGCTGACAGTTTTGTTAGGAGACAAGCATCTCAATAAATAATCTGGAGAGTTGCACTATGATAGATTGAGTCACTGTTTTCTGAAATAGGCCAAAGATCATCTAATTTATATGCCTGATATTCCACCTGGCTGTCTTTAAAAACCCTTTAAAACTTAGGCTGCAAAAGAGACTATGCCAGGTCGTGTCTCAGTTCTGTGCAAACAGTTTTGATTCCTGGAATCAGTTGCACCATTAAAAAGCATGTGATAATTCTTTTGATGGGATCAGAACAGGTGGAAAGTCGGGGGGGGAGGGGGCAAAGCTTATTGTCATATGAAATGTGCATCTGTTGATGTGAATTCACATGTTATCCAGACATAGGAGTAGATGAAAAGAGAAAGCCTGTTAATTCAATAGCTTATTTGCAAAAGCTTGTCTATGAGTCTTCAAATAGAACTGGATGCTAATCAAACTCTTCATAAAAATTTCTCTGGACCCTTTTCTCAAACTTTTGTGTGTTCCACATGCCTGCCAGTGATTTCTATGACCTTGACAGGTTTTTCATGAGGGGTTTGTTGTTTTGCTGCTTGGGTTTTTTGTTTGGTTGGGTTTTTTTAAATACCTAACTGCCATAAAGACCCTCACAAGTACCCTTAACTTTGGAAGCTTTCTCTTTGAGTAAGACTCAAGTCATCTGCAATTGTAGTACCATTTAAGTCTCTTACTACAACAAACAGCTCACATCTTTCACATACAGCATCACTGGGGGGTTTCTAAATTTGGAGATAATTGGCTTCTTTCAAGGTGGAACTCTACCAAATCAAGTATTTGGTCCTTTTTTTTCCATAATACTCAAATCTATTGTGCTTTTCTCTTCTCTGGTAACAAGAGGTATTTAGTTGGTCCTTTTATTTCACTCTTGTTAGTTTCATTACTTAGAAGTACTGATTTAAATTTTCATAAAATTAGCAAAGTGAAGGTTTTAATTGTGAAATTTTGAAAATCAACCTGAAAGAACAATTATCATAAAATAGGTTGTGCTGCATTAATAAACGGTGTCCTGCATCAGCACGAGTTAATGCAGTGGTATCTACTGCCTCCTGGATCTGCCATAAAAATCTGTAATCCTTTCCACATAATCAGTTTCCACTCCTTAGGGTCAGCGTAAGGATGGTTTCTGAACTACAGGCAAGCCTTCACCCATTCTGAACTCCTTAGAAGATAACTGAGTTTTTAGATCAAGTTCCCAAAACTTTAATAGATAAATCATACTGGCAAATACAGAAGACATAAACTAAATTAAATGGATCACCCACTTGTGAATCCAATTGTCCTCTAGAAACTAGCTATTTTACTGTCTAGGTTAGGGTTATATTTTTTCCACTACAGTTCAAGTAACTCTTCAGAGTAGATGTGTTATCCAATTATGAAGCAGCCTATGGAGATCTGCATCATGGAACTCAAAATGTGTATGATCTGGCAAAAGGAGATGAGCGAAATAGCAAGGAGTTGTGCTTTAAGTAATGAAGTTTTAAGTATGTTCCCTTAGCACTTTCCAAAACTGCAAAGTAGAACAAAACCAGTTTTAAAACACACTGATTTATTATGCCAACAATACACCTGACCTAGTTGTGCAACTTTTTTCTTTTCTTAATAGTCCTGCAGTGCCAGAGCACCAGCAGAAGTCAGGAAAATGATTAAAGCATTCTCTCTAGATTTCAGGGGATGACTGAGGTATATTGCAGCTGTGATGGACAGGAATGATTTGTACCAGCTGTGATAAGCTTGATGTGGAACTGGCAGGCCACACTTTCATTGGCTGAAATAAGCTGTAAGAAAGGTTTCTGACAATACTCGTGTGGTCTTGAATAAGAGAAAAGGATGTTTTCTCTACATCTCTGTAACAAAGGAGAATAATTTGCATGAAAACTAGCAAAGGAATGTGGTATCCTGAAACAAATAGGAATACTTGGGAACTAAGTATCTTTCAATTAAAATTCCTTTCCCTTATGCCATGCAGGCATTTTATACGCTGAGCAAGTCTTTTCCTCCCTGAGGTTGGCAGAGCTGCTGCAATGAGTAACCCCAGATTTTAATTCCTCTTGGTAAACTCGGAACCCTTTCTAAAGGGTCTGCAATGCTGTTCAAACAAGTGTGTGTACACCATAATCTTTTGAGAAAATGAAACTGGGAATGAACTAAACCAGATTATCAGTGTTTGCATTTCTCTCTCTGTTTAGTGCTACCTTAAGCAGCTAATACCGGAAGACTCCTCCTGAATTTCGATGGTAGTTTGCATCTGTGTTACATTGTTTTAAAAATTGATTTAGTCAGTCGTATAAGCAGTTAAGACATGGACTAGAAAAATAAATACCCAGTTATATGTTCCATAGATTTCTTTTTTCCTTCTGAAGTGAGTTAATTGAAAACAGTATATAGGTATTGACTGGGACACCTGGACACTATATGTTTTAGCAGAACCCATAAAACGAATAATGATTAAGTTTAATAGATCAATATGAAATTTCCTAAAGCACTGTTAAACCTTAAGCAGTTAAAATCAATACTTAACCTACTGCAAACAGATCTAGAGAAGCCCTCAATTCCCAACAGAGTTAAATATCTCCTTTCGAAGGAGCAGTGGGTAGAAAGCTCTTGTGTGTCAGCACACTTGTCAATATCATGCTGTTTCTGGAGATCTTATTAGGAAGAAATGCATCTGAACTGCTATGTTAATCTGATTTTACAAGAAAAGCGTATTCAAAGCTGTGGGCGTCACCAGCATTTTTTGGGCTTAAGCACAGACATTTCCCCTCCCTGCTGGGCTGTGTTACCAGGTGTATGGTTCCTCTTTGCTGGGGCTTCAGGTCTCTGGGTGGGTCCCTGTGCTGTTGATTCTGGATCTTTAAGCTGAACCCAAACTTACACATCACCCCAATTTGAGAAGGCTTGTACCTAGACTTGAACACAATAGATTGTGTATCTACTATTTGTGCTGTTTCTTGTTCTTGGAGACTTTTTTTTTGCGCTTAAAGCCTTAAACACTTAAAAATGCACACAGTATTAAAAAAGTTACGAGCTGCACTTTTCCATGTGTTGCTGTCTCCTGTACCTGTCCTGCTTTGAAAGGTGCTGTGTGCTTGTGCCTAGTGTTGAACTACAGTGGATGCTCCTAACTCTGTGTGTTGCAACCCAGCGTTCACCATCACCTGTGGCGAGCACACTGGGTGAGACCTGTGCTGCTGCTGACACCCATGTCGGTGCCTGACCTCTTTAGTGTAAGGTTGGCTCAGGCTGGTATACAAGTCTTGCAGGGGCTCCCTTTATGGGCTGCAGACCAAATATGTCTGTGCTAATGTGAGTTGTCGCTGATCACACCCATGAATCATAACTTATGAACTTTCCATAATAGCAAATGATGTTGTTTGTTCAGATATGGGGGTTTGCAGCACTTCTAATATCTTCTACGTTTCTCAAGGTCTTTTAGTTAATATGCTGTTAGGCAACAATTTCTTTAATGCTGAAGGACTTGGCTTAAGGCAAGGAATAATATAGGAGTCCCTGCTACTCGAGTACGCTCAGTGTTGCTGGACATTGCAGGCTTTATGCAATCCTGTATGTTTCTATGTTGGTACAGATCTGTTCATAAGGTAACTGGATTAAATTACTAGTGAAGCTTGAGATGGATCTGTACATGATGGACAGATAATGGGGAGGAAAGAGATGCAATGCCTGTAATGGGTATGGCATAACTCTTCATAACTGAGAAGTGTCTAGCTCCAATTAGGTGAAGTGACTCATTCAGACAATGGGCAGCTTAAATCCAGAGAAGGATTTTTGGATTGGCATAGCAAAAAAAAGTCTCCAGTGCTCCTCATTGATCTAATCAACTTTCTGCCACACTGAATAGTTCTGTAATTCATGCCCATACTGGGCTGTAGGAATAGAGGGGGTTTTATTGTAGAAACTTCACCTGGGGGCAGCAATGTCTTTTGGTTTTAAAGTTAGACGAGTGCAGCTAAAGATAGGTGCTGTCCTATGCCCTGCTGGAAAAGAAGAGCTTGTATAGTCTAGTTAGTCACCTTCCCAGGTCCTCACTCACAGTATGTCCCTGTGGATGTACACTTGGGAAACATGGATGCTCCTCTATTATGCTGTTGTATCACTGAAAGTCAGCACAAATTTGCCAACAACTAAGAGAAGGTGGGTTGTAGCAAAACGATAGGACTCCCTCCCTTGGTGTTGTGTGTTTTACAATAACTGGAAGATAAATTCTTATTCCCAGATGCATATTAAATCTTTATAATAAAACCAATTTTCGTGGTTAGTTACAATTTAGCTCTAAAACAAAGCCCTGACACTAATCACTTTTAGAAATCCTTTTTCTAGGACTTGAAACAACTCCCTTTGAAGTCTCTGGAAGTCTTTGAATTTGCTGAGAGTTAGTTGAGGCCCCTACATTATAAACTGGACTTGGTTGATTTGATTTAAAAAAAAAATAAGCCTACTTCTATTAACTGCTCTTACAGCACTAAAACTTTCCAATAACAGACTTCTAATAAAAATCTTAATTCCTAAAACATGTGAGCCTAATTATTATTCATCTGCACTAGCATGCTGTGATACATCTTGCAAGGCTTTATGCCTCATATATCATGTTGTAATTAGTAAAGTGGGAAAACACATTCATCTCTTCTTCAAAGCAAAAAAAAACCATCACACTTTAATCTTAAGTACATCATAATTGGCTAGAAGAAAAAAGGGTGGGGAGGTATCTGGAGGGCACCTCAAGAATTGCATGGGCAACCTGTTTGGTAGAGAATCATTGCTGTGTTGCTCTTTGCTGCATTATTTGTTGGGGAAAAAATGTGGGAGAGGTACAAGGAAAGGAGAACAAGGACAAGCATGGGGGTGCAGATTCAAACCAAGGAAAACCACCCTGTATGGTGAAAATGTGTGCACTCTCAGGACTGAAAACCTGTCAAGAGTACTATTACTATTGATCTCAAAGACCTGTCTACCTGACACCAAGCAGACTGTGGTAACATGGCTTATGGAACCACACAGAGCAGGAAATAAATATTAATTTTTAAAAGATTAAAATGTGCATGACTGTGGCCTGTAGGGCATTCTGAGGTTAAGTGAAAATCCCTTGATCTAAAGTTTGGGAATCCCTGGCTGAAGAGTTGCTCTGTGGCAAAAGCTTCCAGTAAGACAAAAACAAAGTGCAGATTTTTAGAATAAAACAGGAGGATGAACAAATCTGTCCCTGTAACAGGCTTGAGGACAGTCAGGAATTCAAATGTATAAAATCACTTTGAGCTGCAATTTGATGTTAATTTCTCTGATCTAAACACAGTACTGTAAAGTGATCAATTGTCTAAGGAATATGCAATTGGACTGAATATTTAACAATAAGAGCATTGGAAATATATACTTTTAATAGTGTGAAATTAATGCCAGCTTAAATATTGCAAAAATGGGAGTAAGGAGTGACATGGTATGCTTCCCTGGTGTCAGTTTGCAGAGGATTCCAGAGTACTCTAAGCAAATAACTTTTGAGGTCCCAACCCACAAACCCTTTAAGCTTTATAAAGTGTTTCTTAGAAAATAATTAACAGTATTAGCTTAGATTTAGGTCTAAGCTTGAAATCACAGGAAACTGTCCAGGGGCCTACATTTGCTACTATGTACCAACACTTCTGTTTCAAGTGCTTTGCCCAAACTTAAACCCAAAGTTGTCTCAGTTGGAAAGAAGATATAAAAGTTTTTAGTCTTCCCCTACCAATATGTCAGATCCTAGAAACCAGATGCTATAGGGTAGTACAAAGTTTGCACCTTAGTGAGGTTTATTCTGGGCTTTGGCAAAGAAGCAAGCTGCAGCAGAGGAAAGAGTTGAATCTTGTGAACTGAACACACACACACACACCCTGCTTTGGACTTCAGTTTACCTATACTTCAGCACTGTAGATTGACAATTCCAGCAAGCTTCCACACTGTATGGATCTGGCATAGTGTTCTCAAGCTTGTAATCTTTCATCAACTTTATTTATAAAAAATAAACTCTACATTGGCAGTCAGGTTCTCCCTGCAAATATGACAGCTTCTACTAAAGCAGTCTATGAAGCAGAAAGATTTGGGCAGGAATTCAACTGGAGGGAAAGCCTCAGCAAGTAGTTCCCAAGGAACTGGCTTGCTCATTCCCACTGCATGTTTAGCTTTTCTATATTGTAATCAGATCATTGCAGTTTTAGGGCTGACTTCTCCACCTTGGGGTTAGGATGCTTTCTGGCAGATGTTTAAGCATTTTTTTACTCTGGGCATGATACTCAACTGTCTGTTTTTCCCTGCCTCATCACTCTTGGCCACCTTTGCGATAGGTAGCTTGCTTCATCCATATATCCATTGACCAAATGCCAAATTACAGCACTATGCACATAGCATTATCGTTCTTGGTTCAGTGAATCTTGGTTACCAGCTTTACCCTTTTAACAAGATGACTCTTGTTGCATATAAATACCTTCATTCAGTAAAATAAAATGAATCAGTAAGTTTTAGCTCATTAGGCAAAATGTTGCATAAATGAAGAGAAATCTATTTGCTGCTATACATGTTTCAGAGAGTAAATGTTAAATTGGATCTAACGTTTAATAACAGTTATATCAGATATTTTAGAGTATGCAGTATATTGAGAGACAAAGTGAGTAGCTTGGATTTCAGGCCATTGCAGGGTGTAGAAATGTGATGGAATATCAGCAAATACAAAGTATAAAGGTATGCATACTGTACACGTGTGCTTCAAAAATGCAAGGGACTTTACAACAATTTAGGGGAAATAACTTTTCCTGTTTGTTTTTTTTTTTTTTAAAAAGCTGAAGCAATCTGCATGGAATAATGTGCTGAATGAACCCCAACCCATTTCTTCACTCAACTAGCATGAATCTGTTCAGAACAATTCACAGGTTTATAACTACTCTATAAATTTACCAGTATTGTCTGGGCTAAAACAAAGATGGTTGCAGCTTCCTAAATCTTGGGGCTTCTCTGTGTGTGTTTCAGATGATGTTGTATTCGGTGGTCTTGGAATGCAAACCTGGGAACCCTTGCAAATGGCATTTGAGATTAGACAAGGCAGAGGGTGTGGATAGCCTTGATCTGACTGTGATTGCAGGAAATTTTAGAGAATGTTCTAGACAAACTTAAATCTCTGCTAACTTCTGCTTGGAGTATTGGCTCACTGACCAGGGTCACTTCCTGGCAGCAAGTATGGATATTGCTTCTGCATGACGGAAACATCCAAGCTCTATCAGACATCAACTCCCTGCACAATGCTGTGAACAAAAGGAGTCTGGAAACAGGCGTGATGGAAAGATGCTCAACTGCAGGGTTTTAAAAATAATAATAATAAATTTTTAATTCCTGTGCAGATTCAATACGTCACTTGCAGGTTTTACGGATATGATGGAGAAAGGCACTATCACTGCTGAGCAGTATGATTGCCCTTATCACACCCACCCGAGATTCACAAAACGCATATTCTGACCTGTAGCAGACACAGGGTTCACTGTTACAACCGCCGCAGATTCACCAACACGCTATCACAGCTCCCACACACAGTAAACACCACCCGTGTGTGTCAGTCACCCGAGACTACAAACTTAAAGCACCTCAAATGTTCACTCACCGCTCTCCAGGTCAGGGCTCTCAGGGCGTTACCTCAGCAGCAGCCTGGCAGAGGGGAAGGGTCTCCCCGCAGGGCTGGAGAAGCGGCTCCCCCTTCTTAGGCCGAATGCGAGGGGTTTTCTTTGGTTTATGTCTTTGATCAGCGCGACAGTGGGCAGGGCTGTGCCGGAGTTAACGGTGTTCCCCCTTTATCGAATGCTCCATCTCTTGCGTGGCTCCACACTGTCTGGGCCCATTGGCGCCAAATGGTGGCCCAATGGCTGCCTTTGTCTCTTCTAAAGGACGCCGAGTAGGGGTTTGATGGGCATACCGTTTGTTGATGGAATTCAAGGCTGAACTGCAGGTTCTCGGGTCTGTGAATGCCGCAGCACTGCTGGTTCCGTGGTTTACAGACCACCTCAAGATGAGCCATCTACACAGCTCACAGGAGGTGTCTCCACAGAGATGGGGCTTCAAGGCAATTCGAGGCCCAGTTGCTTTTACAACCCTGCATGAGTCGCCTGGTGCGCCAGGTATTACCTGTTTGTGGAGCTCAGAGCCAGGCAGTCCTTAAAACGGGCACTTAGGAATACAGCGCATGAGCTTCATGATTCTGTAATAGGTATTTCAGACACAGGATTTTTAGATTACAAAAGTTATCAAGGAAGTTATCTGAAAGCAATAAAACAGTTCAACACACATGCTATTGTTTTGGTTTGAGTTAATTTATTTGGGATTAAGGGAGTGGAACACTTTTCCTGAGGACAGGCTGAGGGAGCTGGGTCTCTTGAGCTTGGAGAAGAGGAGACTGAGGGGTGACCTCATTAATGTTTATAACTATGTAAAGGGTGAGTGTCAGGAGGATGGAGCCAGGCTCTTTGCAGTGATGGCCAGGGATAGGACAAGGGGCAATGGGTCCAAGCTGGAGCATAGGAGGTTCCATGTGAATGTAAGGAAAAGCTTTTTCACGGTGAGGGTAATGGAGCACTGGCACAGGCTGCCCAGAGAGGTTGTGGAGTCTCCTTCTCTGGACACATTCCTGTGTGATTTAATCTAGGTGATCCTGCTCAGGCAGGGGGTTTGGACTAGATGATCTTTCAAGGTCCCTTCCAACTCCTAATGTTCTGTGATTCTGTGATTTATCCCCAATTAATAATCAAAAAGGCAAATTTTTGACTGGGAAATAAACCCAATATTAATGCAAATCCTAATGGCATGCTAATTTCCCCCAGGGAACATAGACACTATAGGCTTGTCATTATGCAAGTCTTTTCCTAGTGCTAATGAGAAATTACAGAAGTGCTATTGTGGGAAAGCAGCACATATATTGCTTACTAATTGTAATTTTTTTTGGGGGGAGTGGAATTTTTTGGGACATGATACCATGGAATTGTAACCAAACACTTCTTAATAAAGCTCAGTGTTCATCACTTGGATCAGCTCTGCCAAAAACTTATACAGAGAAAGCCCAGAAAAGATTCCTCAGGGTTACTAACCTTATCTCTTATACTCTGGAAATCTTAAGGGTACTCAAGTACATAGTAGGAGCTATGGCTTGGACCACAAATGTCAGAGTATTCCTGTAACTCTAGATGGGATTCCCATAGAACTGTCTAAGAAAATGGTTCCAAAGGCAGAATGTAAACATGCCCCTTTCGATCCAATAAAAAAAACAAAAAAAAAAAAACCACCACCCCACCACATTACTTGCAGGTGGCAAGCTGGGATGCTATTTTTCATCTCAGGAACCTAGAGTTTTAGCAATCTGTCCATTATTGGTCAATAATAGTGATGACACCCCAGCTGGTTGCTGAAGTTTAAATTTATTCTAGTGAGAGATATAAATCAGTTTCGAGACTGTTTTTGTCTCAGTGAATCTCTGTCACTGAATAGGATGAGAAATGATTATTTATGTTGCTAATAGAATATAACCAAAAGTTATAAAGTGCCAATCAAATCCCACATTTTTGGGATCAATATGGCATTTCTCACTAGCCTCTCTCACACCTCTGTGCATAGTCAGCTTCCTGCTCTCCCATTTATCAGCTGAACATACCATAGCCAGTGTCCTAGAGAATTAGTGGAATATGGTTTCTGGCATGTTGCTTCCCTGCTCAGTGAATGCTTCTAAAATGCATAGCCTTTTTCCCAGTACAAACCTTTATAGAATAGGTTATCGCATTTTTCAGGCTTAATACAGCTAGAGACATATGTCCCTGTGATGGGTTGATCCTGGC
Source organism: Heliornis fulica (assembly GCA_013399135.1). Taxonomy (NCBI): domain Eukaryota; kingdom Metazoa; phylum Chordata; class Aves; order Gruiformes; family Heliornithidae; genus Heliornis; species Heliornis fulica. The sequence goes on along the minus strand of VXBZ01007951.1, from coordinate 331,140 downwards.
TGGAGGCCAGGTGCCCACCAAAGCTGCTCTATCACTGCCCTCCTCAGCTGGACAGAGAAAGAGAACATACAGTGAAAGGCTCATGAGTCAAGATAGGCACAGGGAAAGATCACTCGCCAATCAGAGTCATAGGCAAAACAGACTCCACTTGGGAAAATTAATTTTACCCTTCTCTGATTTGATTGTAGCAAGTTATGAGGAATAAACCCAAATCTTAAAACACCCCACCCTCACCCCTCCCTTCTTCCCAGGCTCAGCTTTATTCCCCAATTTCTACCTCTTATCCTCCCTGCTTGTTAGATTCCCAAGCGTACCTGAAGGACATTTTGTGTAAAGAAAAATCAGACACTGGGGAAAAGTGATAAAAATACTGACTGAAACCATCCTGTGCTTAAGCATAGCAAAAGGCAAAAGTTTTGCTGGTGAGAAATACTTGGTTCATGTCACTGAAACTGCTGTTTTCCTGCTCTTTAATGGCTCTTTCGTTAGTGTCACGCTAAAAACAAGAGACTGCTGTCTGCTTTGCCTTCCACAGAAGCTGCCTTCTTTAAACTCTGTAAATTTATGTTCCTCTTGCATCTTTCAGAAGCTAAAGTGACCAGCTAAGGGAGGGTCCCTGTGTGCATGGGAGTGGGTGCAGAGCGCCTTCTCTGGAGTCTGGAATGCAAAACCCCAGTGGTCCATGCTGGAGGGAGGCTGACTGCAGAATGGGCAAGAAGAAATTGCTGAGTAACATTTTACATAGAGATGCCTTTTTTTTTTTAATTTCAGGAAAATTTCTTTGGAATGAAGAAATACACCTAAGCTATGATAATATAAGTCTGCCGTATGAGAGACCGCTGCTTGCCAGACTAAGACATGCTTATTTTCCTTTCTTTTCATAAGAAAAAACCTCAGCAAACAAACAAAAAAAGACCTAGCTTGCCAGTTGAATGCTTTTTGAATTATTATGTTTTTTGCATGTAAAGCAATAACACAGCAGACAGGCTATAAGATAACATGTTCGGTGTGCCATAATCAGATGGGACCGAATGTATTCTTGCTACAACTCTATTAACTTTGATGGGCTTACAGGAGAGAAAAGCACAGACCATTGACATTAAGGGAGAATTTTTTTCCTGGATAGAGAGCTGCAATATCTCTATAGGTAATACTGATGTGATTGTCTGTGTCTTGGAGGCAGAGTCATTACAATTAATGGAGTGAGTCAACATGATATACAGCATTTTGTCGTATGTCGTCTTTTCATTTAGTAGGCTCATACTACATTTTTACGTGTAGTATTTCTGTTCAAGAGTAATAGCTGTGTTTTTCATGCTCCTGCTGCTCAGCGTGCAGTCTCTGCACTGAATAGCAGAAGTGTTTCTGAGGAACATTACTCAGGACTGTAACTGCTAAGCAAATGGTACAGGTGGATGTGGTTTGCTGCTGACCAAGTCTCATTTGAACTGTTTGGCACACCTCTAAATTAACTGAACAGATGGATTTTTAATTAATTCTGTCATTTCATTTTCTGCATTCTTAATATATGTCAGGCTGTATGTCAGGGAGTATTAGCATCAATTGCAGGTGATACAAAAGCATTCATAGCAAGAATAAGCTGATAATAACAATAACAATAACAAAACATAATTACTGTACAAATTGGGAGGTCTGTAGCTTTATGAACACAGTAAACCTAGATTTATGAGACTTCAGAGATTTGTTTAAAATGAAAAATGCATGAAACTTGCTGCAAACCAATTAGTTCTGTGCAGACACAGAGCAGGATTTTTCAGCTTCCAGTTAGTGGGACGGACCTTGCTTATGTGAATTGGCTGGGAAGAGCTACTGAATTTATGCAACTGATTTATCTGGCTCCACCTGCCCCAAAGAGCCAGAGCACTTGCCTGGGCACTAAAGTGCCTTTTAGCTTCAGAGACAGTAGTAAAAATTTAGTTATTCTTTCCTTCCAACCAAAGTGATATTTGTCCAAGTGCAAAATCCTTTGCTGGCAATTTGCAGCCAGGCTAGCAGGGCTGTTTTCAAGGGCAAGGCAGTAGCAGAATCTGGTCCAAGTACAGTAATAGCAGTAGCTGCACTCCTATATAAAATTAAAATGATAGCAATTTCTGCGAACAGATAAAGCAGCACAATATTCTATACTTGTTTTTATTAAGACAGTCTTTCAGAATACTAATGGTGTTGTTTATATGATGGTAGTTAACAAGATGAAGTACAATCTGTGTTAAAAAAAATCCACACAACTGTATGGAATTAGGATGCTGCACTGTTCATATAGTTTAAGCTACAAAGATTGATTTTTATGCGTTTGTATTTTTCCATGGCAAGCTCTGGATAAACTGCTCATTTCCTCCAGATTTATCTCTGCAGGGAATACCTTAGAATTATGGCAGGCACTACATCACAAGTAGTATCAACATCTAAGTTAAAGCAAATAGCTTTAATCATAGATTTCCAAAACATGTTCCTCTTTGGATCTGCAGAATATGGCTAACATGTAAACAGACCTAATCAGAGCAATAACATTTCCAGAAGCAGGATCCTAGAGAAATCAAATAGGAGACACCTCATCAAGGTGATGCAGTGATGCTTGGTAGGATCTCCATCCCTTGACATTTTTTCAGCAATATTACGCAATGTGCACTTAGAGGGGAGTGGTTTATTCAATACACAAGGATTGTCATGACTCATATTTATTTAGAAGCATAGAATCATTTAGGTTGGAAAAGACCTGTAAGATCTTTTGGTGGCTTGTCACTGGTTAAAACCTGTGCAGAAAAGCATTGTTTGTTTTGTTGTTTGTTTGTCTGTTTTTTTCTCCAAGGATAAGGAAATTATTTAAGCCTGAATGACATTATGCACGGGCCAGTAACTACTCTATTTTCTTATTCAGTCTTGGCCTGCTTATTGCCCTTTGAGGCAAATCTCAGCATCATGTGAAAAGCAACTGCCAGCACAGAACTTCTGTTCACAGGGCAGGCAATATGCTGGCTTCCAAGGAAAAGCTGGTTCTGATCTCCTCACCAATCAGAACTGGAGCAAATACCTGCTTCTTCCACACGGCCTAATCGTAAGGTTACTATCTCCTTTTTTGCTTAAACTCTTTTCCACTGGCCATTGACAGCCTCTTGAATACGCAGCCAGCTCTATCTCTAGTGAGACACTTGATTTCTGTCACGGTTTTGTCCCAGACAAAACGCAGCCACTCTCTCCTAGTGTGGCAGGGAAAGGACAGAAAAGAAAACCAGCAAAGAAAGACAAAATTCACAGGTTGGTATAAGGGCACTTTACAGGGACAGCAGAAAGAGATAACAATAATAGGAGTTCATAGCCAAATGTACAAAACTGATGATACAGGATACAATTTCTCAGCAAACTGCACACCTCAGGCTGTACAGCTCAGACCCTTCCCAGAACCGGACTGTCCCCAAGACTGTGCACCTGAAGCTGTGCCTTCCTCCCCCACCAGCCCCCTTTTATGCTAAGCATGATGTAACTGGCATTGAATACTCTCTTTGGCCAGTCTGGGTCACCTGTCCTGGCCGTGTCCACCCCCAGTCTCCTGGTGCCCCCACCTTCTCATTAGCAGGGCAGTATGAACAACTGAGAAGTCCTTGACTGCTTGGCAACAACTGAAAACATCAGGGTGTTACCACCACTGCTCTCATCCTGACTCCCAAACACAGCATTCCACCAGCTGCTAGAAAGAAAATTAACACTACCCAAGCTGAAACCAGGACAATTTAAAACAACAGCACTTGGCAGGTTTTGAAAAATTTATTCTTGGCAATTTTCCAGTCAGATGGGAGGCTGAATAACCTTTGTTTGTACTTTATATTCTCAGAGGACATGTCTGACAGTCTTTGAACACGGAGGGATATGCTGACCCAGCCCTGAAGATTTCACATGTAGTCAGGCTATGGTAGAGGAGAGCTCTGTGTGTGGGTTACCTTTACTCAGCTTTGCATGGTCCTAGTGAAGTCTTTTCAGGATCTGGGCTACTTTATAGCTGATGATTTAACTCATAATGGCAGTGAAGGATCTGGTCTTTATCAGCTTCATCACCAAGAGGATTCAACAGATGGATCTGTGCCCAGGTGTAAGTGGGTTCAGTGTCTCTGCTCTGTGTCCTCTGCAAGGAGTCCACTCTGCCTCTGCAGTGCTTTCCAGCCTGCAAGACATCCAGAGTCATCCTGAGAGGACCCTGAGACAGCCTGACCTCCTTACATTTTGTTATTTTAATGAGGTTTGGAATCTGTGTGCTTTGAGGGGAGAGAAGATGTTAGGGAGACTGTCTTTGGCTGTAAGTATAACTAAAGCTGAAAGGCAGAGATTATGGTCCTCCCATTAGAGCACTGGGCAGGATCCCTGTTGTAGCTCTGCTATCGCCTCTGCCCAGCCTATTCTTTTATGGTCTGTTTGCCTTTGGTAATAGAGATGGCAGTGTCCTCATTGACAGCATGCTTTGTGGTCTGATATTGTTATATAAAAGTCAGCTAATATTTATTTTAACAGTAATAAAAGTCCTTGTGTGTACAAGGACTTCAGGGCATCAAATAAAACTAGCACAGGCCAGCTTCAAACCAGAGCATTGCCCTGTGACACAGTCTGTAGTGGAGCTTTGGGGTGCCTGCCCATGGCATGCTGTGGACTCTTAAATCCTCCGTTTGAAAAGGAAATGGGTGTGTTACTGGAAAAAAAAAACATTAATTAAGGTTATTAAATATTAAAGGCACCACATCCTCTCCGGGAAGTCCTTGAAGCAGGTAGCGCCTGAGGTTAGGAGAGAGTGCTGTGCCAGTGGCACTAAGCACCTCCCAGTAATTCCTCCTTTGGCACTAGCGATTGGCATATGACCGGAGGCAGGTGCTAGTGTAGGCAGACCTTTTTTCTAACTCAGTAAGGGTTTTCCTGTATTTTTATGTGTCTGTATGATCACTGATTTGCAAAACAAAATTTCAGGGCAGAAAAACCTGTTACGTTGCCAAAAGAAGGAAATAAAATTGGAGAAAGAGAAAACAAAATTCCTGAGAACAAACAAACAACAACAACAAAACCCCTCAACAACTAAATACTAAGAAAATGCAGTTCTGTGCCTTCTCACAATCTATTAGGCGATGAGAGTGAAAGGAAAACCAGATGTTGCTAAACAGAAAATGAAGGTGAAATAGAGAGGAGGCTACAGGTGCTGGAGTTATCATGCCACCTCCTTTAAGTTCCCACTGCAATCAAAAGTGTTTTCATCAGCCTGGTAGCCAGGACCCTTGATGTAAATAGCGGTGTAGTGAAACTCTAACTAGCTGGGTGCTGAAGTAGCAGCCAGACTCGTCACCACAGTAAAGAAAACGCAGATTGCCGAGAAGACCTGTGCGACATTATTCACGTAACATAAAAGCTGATTCAGAATAATGGTGTTGTGCGAGGCTTAGCATCATGGTTGTTTGCAATTGTCTGAGGTCAGGAGGCCTCCTCCCTGAGGAAAGGAGATATTTCAAAAGTTTTTTTTAACAGTGTGGAGAAAGCTCCTTATGGGACAATAAATACCGGATGAAGGAAATGTGGGTTCATCAATGCGATTCTGAATAAATAGGCTTGCTTCCTTCTCCAGCTGTTCCTTAGCTGTATTATTTATTGTTTGTAACAGCTGCCAGATACACTTGAAAATGTCTGAGTTCTGGAAAATTCATGATTTCTTGCTGTATGTGATTTCACATTGGACAGTTCTTACCAGAAGTGTGGTGTTTGTTATTCGTTAATTCCATATTTGCTATTTATTGTTTTTCTGTATTTTGTTTAAGAAGTTTTGTATATTTAATTAGGAAGCTGAAATATTGTCTGGTAATTTAGGATTAATGATAAATCATGTAGAGCAAGCAGACAAAATGTAGCAGTTTACCATCAAAAATAGTTATGTCCAAACTAGTTGGCAAATACTTTCCATTAAGGAATATATTAATAGAAATTAGTACCTGCTCATAAACAGTTTGGAGCAAAAAAGAAATTGATTCCCAGTCAATATAAACTCACCCAATTTTAATTAAATACTCTTACAGAATAAGTCTCTTGTTAGATTCCCTGGAAGACGGTGCGCACGCAGATATGTTTAAAAATAAAAGCAGCTTTCTATTTGAACACATTGCCCTGCACAGTGTAGCTTCAAGCTCAACTGAAAGAGACTTTCCATGAGAGTGGCAACCTCTTTGCCTTGTTATAGGGATGAAACAGAAATGCCAGGTGGAGTTTTGTTTGGTTCCTCTTTAATTATGAGCCATGTTATGTAGCTGGAGAGTGGACCCATAAGGAAAAGCTTGAAGCCTAAAAGGATTTATATTTAAGCTCTCTACATGTGTTCTGCTTTGTGGGATGTAAATTTTTTCAGAGACTTCACTTATGATACCCTTAAAACCTGGTTTATCTTCAAGTTATGTCTGGTCCAGTCTGTGAGAACAAGGGAAAGTGGGTGTGATTATTGTTGTATTTCATACAAAGTTTATTAGGGGCATCCTTAAGGCTCTTCTGTGCAGACCGCTATGAAAGCTGGCATACAGCTTACCCTATTGAAAACCTCGGCAAGACCTTGCAGGCTCAGTGCCTCCTTGATGTCACTGTACCATGCGCTATTTTGGTAACCTTCCACGTGCCTTTCTATATTAGTTTCCACCTTTTGCAGGTGGACTGTTGTTTCCTTTTGTCTTCCTTCCTACTCTATAGTCACAGTGACAGGATTTTGATTCCTTACCCAGAGCACCAACATGTGATGTAAATAGCACTTTGCCAAAACAGTATATTTTCCCTCTTTTCCATCCTGGCCCCTCAAATCACCATGTAGCTGGATGTTTTCAATTTCTTGAAATGGGTCAAGATTCAGAAACCCCTGAATTCAAAGCATTGTAACAGAATACTTCTGAGGCTATCATAAGAGAGATGCACAAATGAAGTCACAGGAAAAGTGATGCAGTGCCAGATTGTGAACAAACTGCCAAATGCTTTACAAGAGTAAAAGCAATCAAAATTCTGCTTCCAGCAAGGCATGTGAGGCAAGTGACCTCAGGGTCCGTGGGTTCTGATGCCTGACTTCCCTCTCCACTGCACAACCCCAAGCTGGCGATGAAGTACCAAGGACATCTAAAACAGCTTCTGAAAACCTAATCTTTCAGTCCCAGGCACACCCAGTTAGCAGCACTGTGGGAGATGCTGTTAAGCATCTTCTGTCTTCACTCCCCACCCCACTTTTGGTGATGAATGCTACATAATTTTTTGACTTTGAGTGCATTTCTGCAGTGTAGGAAAAATGGTAAGAATATGTTAAATCTTTCATTCAGTGAAGAATCAGTTTTTCTGGGCATATCTAGATGATCTGTTTTCTCTTCTGCATCTTTCATTTAGAGATTGCCTTTGTCCTTAAGTAGGAAGTTAGAAGGCTGCGTGTCACCTTGGGAACCTGCTCTTCAGAATGGAAGTGTTCCTTTGTAGATACACATTGTAGTTTAGTTTTGCTGTGATGAAGTGGTGAAGCAGGAGCTCTAGTCAACAGGCACTGGGACCAAAAATACCACCCTTGCCTCTAAATTTAGAGACTTCTGAGTGGTGAAGAAGATGAAGCAGCTACCACCGCCTCTCATTTATACTGACAGTACTTTTAACTGCTGGGATCCCAATGGTGGCAGAGGTGCAGCTGCAGCCAGAAGCATGAGGGCTGTGGAAAGAGTAGAAGTACAGTACTTAGCACTGTGATACGGTGGCAGAGTAAGACAATACTTTTGGGGAGCTCTCTGTTTAAGTAGGAGCTCTTTGGTGTCAACACTCTCAGTCAGTTGGGGATACAGAAGGATGAAGGGGGATATGAAGAGGTCAAATGTCCCAGTGACCTGCTGGACCAAGCAATGCTGGGTCAATGGGGATTTACTAAATAACATTTTTGCTTGTGCAGATTCCTTCCCTCCTCCAACAACAGAAATGTGACAGCAGCACCAAGAAATAGAAACCCTGATCCCAAGAGTGGCCATTGTCTGGGTATTTGCTGTTGGTTCTGTCTTGGGAACATGGACATGCTTGGAGACAAGAGTAGGAAGCGAAGTACAGTATAACACTTTATATAAACTAGCATGTTATAGAAGTATAACACTTTAGATGAAGTGATCTTCAGTATGAACAGAAGAATAATATTTCAGAAGGTTGAATTTGAAGCATAATATAGGAAAATGCAACTTGAAAAAATATTACACTTTCCAATTTTAATATTACTTTTATTTCTAAAAGCTCTTGCAGCTAAGGTCAGTGTAACTGTATAAAATAAAAAATAATAATCCAGAGAGATGTTTTTGTAATGCTGAGGTGATGGGACATTTTATATATGTGTGTATAGAGACACACTGAGATCAAGTTCAAATGGTATACAGGAAACTAAAAGCCATATTAATCTTGTATATTTTAATTATTGTTTTACTGGCTCACATTGGCAATAATGTCTTAATAATTCAATAAGTCTCAATTCAGTAGTTCAGCCTTAAATCTTGGGCAGCTGGAGGAGATTTTAATAGAATTCAGCAATTTAGTCGATGTATGAGAACTGAGATAAGCAAATTAAGATCTACCAGAGATCAGATATAAAATTAGAGACACTATAATTTTTGATGGGCCATGACCTCAGCAGCTAGGGATAGTCATTTCTCTGTGAAATTAGATGAACAGATAATGAAGCAATTACCTTGTGAACTTTGAAATGATAAACAAGCAGTCGTGCTGCAGGACAGGCAAAGTAAGCTATTTCTAGCATCTGGAGAACCCGATGCAATTTATCTTTAAATTCCACATAAACTGTTTAAATTTGCATATATTAGTATAAATAAGAGTAAATAAACCCAAATATCATTTTTTTCCTCCCAAAGGCATGCACATGTCTTAGTGACACAAATGTAAATAAATACATTTATAGTAGATCACCAAACGCAAGTCAACCAAGCTATCTGATGATTTATGTGTTGAATTCGGGTGGCCAAGTAATGAACTTTATCGCATTTATCCCAGCCATACCTGAGATAAGAAACACCTCAGCCTTCAAAGAAATTACTGCTTCTCTTCAGCAGGGAATTAAGAGCTTCGGAAAGATCTGAGTGCTTTTATACAGTGGCTTTATGAATGCAAAGTCTGTCTCCCTTTCCTTTACCTTGGGAGCAAGTGTGCGGTCAGCAGATGTGTTCTGGGCTCGTCTCGCTGAACTCCAAGGCGTGAGAACGGTGCTCTCGTAAAGCTCTGACTGATGGGACAGCTGGCAAAGTCAGTTGTTCGACCCTGGAGGGCGAGAGAAAGATGTTCAGCCACTGCAGCAAAGGACAGGATAGGCAAGTAAACGGCATTTTATCCTGTGGTGATTTGAGTAATAGAGACTTCAAGCACTTCTTGCTATGTACAGCAGGTGATTTTGATTGACATGTTGCCGCCGGTTTTAGACACCATTTTACTGCAAGCAGAAGGTGATTTTGGCTGTTGCGCTACCCCTCACCTCCCAAACAGTTAGGGCTCCCGCAATATTTGTTCAAAAGGCTTTCATGCTGTTTTGCAGATAATGCCCAGAGCTGAAACGTAGAAGTTCGTATCTGTACTGCTAAATCTTAACTACAACAACAAAATTGGAAAATACTAATATCAGATTGCACCAATGCCATTGGTTATTTCTTGTACTTGCTCACTATGTTTTTAATGGATAGATGCCTCACCCAGAGAAGGGAATGGGAAAAAAAAATAAGATCACTTATTTTTCTTTTACTTAGCTTTCTATTTATTGTACCTGTAGTTTTTATCTTGACACAATGCTATACTCTCTGAATAGCAAACATTGCGAGGAATTGTTTAGGTACAAATGAAGCATTCCCTATTCATTTTCTGTGATGGAAGACACTTTTGATAATGCTAGATCTTCCAAAGTCCTTTAAAGAAACTCAGCTTTGAGAGTAAACCAACAGCACCACCTTACTGGAAGCCATATGATGTTTATACTGCTAAAGACCTAAAAATATACAGTAGTTTAGGATATTCATCTTAACAATATTAACCTTTCCCTAGAGAGATGGTTCAGTCTGTTCCATCTGCCTATATCCATTTTTATCACACTTATCCCTGCTTCTAAATTAAATTTGGCTCTCTTATCCAGGTTTCTTTTTATTCCCACCCCTAAATATTTTATTCATTTGGTTGCCTGTGTAAAATACCCATTTAGATGAAGATCCCTGTATTATCCTTTAGTTAGGGGCAATATCTCAGTTTTATTCCATTACTTCATGATTTCAAGCTACAGTAGGGCATCCCAATTTGTTTCAGAGTTTGAAAAGTAGCTACCTTCTGTTCAGTGAGAAAGCGTAATCCCTGTATATGGGAACTTTGGTACATAATCTTGATATCCAACTGTGTTTCCATCAGCATTAAAATCCTCCTTTTATGGTACCATTCTGGGTTTATGAGTACGCAGATAATGACAATAAAGTAATAAGTACCACCCTAGTAGATGTTGCTTACCCAACAAGCATCTGTATGACACAGTACTGTTTATATCATTGACCAAAAATAGAAGCTTCAACACTGTTCACTGAGACAGATTTCCCTTGGTCTGCACCCAGACTGGGCTTAATAACTCTTGGCACAATCTAGTCTTTGCTGCACAACTCCTGACCCTTGTCATGTGCCGCTTTCTCCTTGAACCTGCCTCCCTTTTCTGAGTTTCCTAACTCTGATGGGCTGAGTATGATTCAGCAAGAGAATAATGGGTATGACAGTAGAATCTCAGATAACATTTCACAATGGACAGCTTAAGATGTGAATTTACTGTGGTAACAAAAGGAATCTGTCATCTAGCTGGGCAGAAGGCAGGGAGGATCAATTCGCTGGCCATGACCTTTATCTTCTCTTCATTTGAGAAAGAACCTTTTTCATTCTCTAAGGCTGCAGGTGAATCTGCAGGTGATGGAAAGGAATGCAGCTCTAACAGACTGCATAGAGCTATGCCTGAGAATCTCCTCCACCATTTCATGAGACAGTTGTCACCCAGGTTTTCCTTTCTTGCCCTGATCTTGTAATAATCACAAAACGGTTTGGGTTGGAAGAGACCCAAAGGATCATTGAGTTAAATCAGTGAAGAAAGCACAGTGAAGGAGGAGAGAAGTTGTGCAGTTCTTGAGGTACCAAGCAAGAAGAGAGGAATCCCTAGTGAACCTAGAAAGGAGGGAAGATGAGCTGATAACCAGGAGGTTGGACTTTCCTTTTGGCCTTCAGCTTGGTAGACACAAATATGGTCTTGACTATGGAGTCTGAATATCTTATAAAACAGATTGTATGCTGTCTCAAAGTTCATTTGCAGACAGCTTATTAAGTGCCCCCTGAGATTACTTGCCTCTAGGGCATTCAAACATGCAGTGCTTGAGATACCACAGCAATACTCAGCACTTAAATGGAGACAGGGAAGGGAGAAAGTAAGGTTCAGGCTCAGGTAGGGCTGGATTCAGCCAGAACAAGCCACCTGATCAAGCTGCACCACTCTTTCATCTGCTTGGCAATCAGATCTTCAAGAGAAGGAAAAATGATGATAAATTCTGGCAAAAATGGAACCTCTTCCCTTTGCCGGCCACCTCCTCATCCGATTAATGAGATTACACATCTCTATCCACAAAAACTGTTTAGTGTCTTTTTCAACCAAACTTATAAGAGAATAGTTGTCTTGAAGATTTAGTATCTGCAAGCTTCAAAGAAGAGGTGATTGGGTAAGAGAGCTTTACTGTTGTTTCCAGTAAAAGAAAAACTGGAATATAAACTCCTCCTCTTGGTTGCAGCAGGATGTGTGTATGTGTGTCACTCCATAGGTGACTGATGATAGTCATGGGAAAAACTCATGGTAAATCTGTCACCCTTAGGTGCTTGAGATTGTCATTCTGGGAACCAGATGTGCAGGATATTGGGCATCTTGATTGCCTACTCTGTTACTTTGTTCCCTACTCAAGTGAAGGTAGAAGCTTCTGCCTTCCCCTCTTGATTGCAATGGTAACTCTTCCCAACAGTCTGCTCTAATGGTCAGCAAGCACAACCTCCAGTTAAAGAAACTGGGAAAAGAAATCTCAAGAACTGGGCATCAGTTTCACTGCCTGGTGTAAGGTGAGGAGAGCAGTGTGAGCAGGGGAAATTGCGTGTGATAGGAAAGGAGGACTGTGGCTTTTTGTAAGGTGTTAGGGGTTGTGTTATGCCCAAGTGGAAGAGATGGATTTAAGCTAGAGGAGGGAAGGTTTAGATTGGATATCAGTGGGAAGTCCTTCATGGAGAGAGTGATGAGGTGCTGGAATGGGCTGCTCAGAGATGATGGATGCCCCAACCCTGGAGGTGTTCAAGGCCAGGTTGGATGGGGCCCTGGGCAACCTTGCCTAGATCCAGGCCTGGAGGCTGGTGGCTCTGCCTGTGTCAGAGGGCTTGGAACTCGATGATCCTTGGGGCCCCTTCCAACCTAGACCATTCTGTGGTTCTGTGAGATACAAATCTGCTTGGGGATAAGATGTATTTTCTCACAGAGTTGGGATGAATATATTAAGAGCAGGTGTATGTTAGTGCCTGAAGCCTGCACTCCTCAGTCCTCCACAGTATCAGGGGCTGAAAGCTGTTTTTGTGCTGTTTCCAGATGGGCTTTGACATACTGCTTTTTCTCTTGACTCGGTTCATTGGCTTATTGTTGTTTGGGTGTTTTTCCTAATGAGGTAGGCATTTTCCCACCTTGAATGAAACTGGAATGATCCTGTGACAAACTGGGTGCAGTACTGCAAGGAGGAAGGAAAACATCATAGATGCCAAGAGTATGTCAGCGTATACAAATTGAACATTGCTCTGATTACAAGATAAGGAACAGAAGAAAAGCTACTTTTGTTTTTTAATCTATAATATAGATTGAACAATCATAATCATAAATTGGTGCTGCAGCAACTGAGGCTCCACAAGTTATTGTAATCACAGAATGAGGAATACAACCAGCATTTGAAATACTGTTCTAACAAGTGAGTAGTACTACAGCAGCTGGCCTTTATTACTTCAAACATTTTTCTTTTATATAGGTAAAAATAAAACAAGAAACAAAAGAATAAACAACAGATTAAAATAACTGTATCATACACATACCAGGCTTAGCAGAAGGTAGTGGCAGAACTGAAAAAACACTGGATCAAATGTTCCCCTCTGCTTCTGCATGGCAACAGCACAAGCTCCCTGCCAGGCTCTGGTTGCCCACCCAGAGCATCAGCAGACACCGTGGCTCCACTTGATATGTGCTGTAGCAGATTGAGAGAAGGTCTGGGGGGGAAGGAACAATTTGTGGGTATAATTCTTTGCTGAAAAGTCAAACAGAGCAAGCTGTTACTTAGACATTTTTATGGGGAAATCTAATTGTACTTTCATGTGAACAAGCTAAACTTAAAAAATCATATTACTGTATCAGCACACTTGGAGGTCCCACTCCCAATTTTCAGGGTACCTTTAATGGAAAGGTATTGGGTTTTTCAATCACATCATTTTGTCAATAAGGGGAGAAAAGAACAGAACAGGGTAAGTGCTGCAACTTTGAATAACTGATAACCCATACTAGCTAGGCTGATGTCTGATTCTGCATTTGACTTTTTTTTTTTTTTGTAAAAGTATCAATATTTTGTGGAAGAAGCACCGCAAACTCCTCTTGAAACTAAGGTTAACTGGTTCTTATTTTAAGTTAGCTAATGAAAGAGAAGAATTTCTTAGCTTCAACACAGGGACTGACTGGATTATTTTTTTGCTGTTGAGAACAGTATGGTAAATCCTCGCAGGTGACAGGCTGCCTTGTACCACGCACAGCTGAGGTGTCATCAGACTGTCAGCTTCTCTAACCTCAAAGGAGTGAGGTCAGCTCTCATCATAGGTTGGAAAAGGAGTATGGGAATTGCTTATACTGTATCTTTCCACATCTTATCAGACATGTATGAAAAGAAGCTGTAAAATATAAACTATATTACGGACTATATTAAAACCCCAAATCAATATAATTTGGTAAAGCCATTATATGTCCAAATAATTAGGAATTATGCATCGCTGTACATAAATTTAGAGCTGCCTTCTTCACAATGGCATATACATAGCATTTGTTTGACATTTTGAAGTGGAATGGAGCAGGATATGATTTCCTGTGTGAGGAGAACTTCAAATTGAATGACATACTTGTCCCATGCTGGTAACAAAATTTATGTTTAAAATGTCCATCCCCCAAGAATACTTCAGGGTGGATCAATTGAAACATCTCTGTTAAGTTCAAGCCTTTCTTTTTCTGTCATTCCTATGAGAAATGAAGAATAAATTTAGAAATATAAATTATTTTATCTTTTAAGAGAAAATTTCTTGTTAGTGCGTATTAATGCCCCTTTACTTTCCTAATATGGGAACTTGTTACCTCATTAAGTGTCCAAAAGGTACATTTGAGAAATCTGAACCTTTTAAAGAAACAAAGTTTTTCTCCAGAACATTTTTCATGACCAATAAGAATCCTCCCAGAAGGATGGGAAAAGCTGAACAAATCTGAAGATACTATCAAGTTATATTATAACATGATTGTTGCTAAAGCACTCTTCATGACATTTAAATGCTATTTATGTAAAAAGCATCATGTATTCCTGCTGGAGGTGGAAACAGAGACCATTTATATTAAGGCTTCTCTATTACCCTCAATCTATGATGATCACTCTTGTAGAAATGAGCATGAATTCGCTAAATCTAGAGCATGTTAATGAGGGTGGTAGAAATAAATGTGCAGCTGTTTTGCTGACTGTGAGCTTTCCAGGGATTACTTTGAGGGACTCCATTAGTGAGGTTTCACATGTTTCCAAAGAAGGTTGGTGTTAGTGCTGGAAAAATTAGATCATTCTTGAGAGATGAGAAAAGAGTTGTCTCTTGTGATGGCTCTTTCCACTGGAAAAGAGGGAGGAGAACTAGGCTAAGCCAACTCTGTGTACTTGATGAGAGCGGCAGACAGACCATCACCAAGTGATGACATGGTTGAAGTGTTACTAATTAGGGATCTCTGGAGGTTGTCTACTTCAACCAGTGCCAAAGCACCACCTACTTTTATCCACTTAAAGTATGTCTCCAACACTCAGAGAGATTTTTTAGCAGTGGCTTTGTGTAGCCAAGTAAAAAAAAACCACTGTAAAAATTTGCTATTATCTACAAAAGCAACTTATTCCAGTGCTGCACCACTCTCCTAGAGAATAATTTTTTTCCTGTTGGGCAGTCTGAACCTCTCAAACTGCAGGTTTTGACCATTTGCCCTTGTTTTACGACATCTGCCATTGTTGAGAAGAGGTTGGTTCCATTGTCTTTTAACTCTTTCAGACAGTTGTAGGCTATTATCAAATAACCTCTTAGTCTTATCTTCATCAGACTATGTACAGCTGTCTTAGCACCCAGCTTCTGAGGAGCAGCTCTAGGACTCAGCCATCTTGACAGGAACTTAATGGAGCATCTCCAGTTTCTCATCATTCTTCTTGAACTGGGAGGTGCAAAACCAGACAGAATATTCTAACTACAGTCTCAGCAGCAAGGAGAACACTTTTCCCAGGGTTTTTTTAATCCAATGTTAAGATAGTTTATAACTGAAATAGTATTGATTAAAATTAGTTAAGCTCATTCATTGTGCTTGTTATCAGACACCTATCCAGATGTTTCCCAGGACCACTGTGATGAGGCTGGCAATGAAACGAATCATTTCTTACTGATTGTAAACAACATGAGGAGGCAAAGAGAATTAGCCAGCAGAAGAGATGTTTGAGAGATAGGAATCTCAGATTACTCTCTGTTTTCTTCTGCCAGAATGTTGAAATGGGCTATTCCCTCTTTAATGTTGTGATAGGTTTCAAATTTTTACATCAAATGGGATGCTGATGTCACAATTAACATCTTTCCTTTCTTTTTCTGTAACACACAGAGACCTCAAAGATAATGGGCCTAAGTTTTGCCTCATATTGACTTTGCTTTTCAAAAAAAGCTAAGAATGAACTCCAGAAATACTTGTGTTTGCAGTACTTAGTATCAATGCAAACACTGTTCAGAGAAATCATTTATCCATGTTTCCATTTTTTTCTGTACTTCTGCTTGTCCTTAAAAAATTGCAATCTATTAGTGTAAGAGTAACTTTATGAGCCTAAAGATAGTCATTTAGATCTCGAAAAACACTTCTAGTGGGAGAGAGTTATTTCTCTTAAGTATAGTGCTTTTCTGAAATGAACCTACATTAAAGTGGTGGCTTTTCTCACCGTATCTCTTGCAGTGCACTTTCAGGCTCCCATCTACTAATTTGAGTGACGAAAATACACTTTCACTGTGCTTTATTCCTGTTTGCCCTGCAGAGGTACCACTGCTGAGAGACGCTTTGATTTCTTTTTCTTGTACTTTATCAACAGAATTGTTTGTAAAGAACCATTCAGGGAACATATCAAAGGCAAAAGAGAGGATAACTGTCATGGAAAGCACAATCAGAGACCTTGAGGCTATGCAGGAATACCTGAGGATGAGATTTCGCAAAACTCAGTTGTAATTAATGAGTATTCTTGAAAAAGAACCCAGCAGGATTATGAAGAATTGAATAAGCAAAGGAGCAAGGAGAGATTATTTGCAAACCAAGCAAGTCTGCAGTGTATTTGTGGAGATATACTAAACAGAGCTGGTCAAAGAATAGAACATCCATTCTGTAGGAAATGGCAGGATTTATCAAAGTTTAATTTCTTTCCAGATCAGGATGAGAAATTTAAACAAATCAATCCATGATGAAAATGTCTTGTTGTGTCTTAATGCACATTTGACCTTTGTGAGTGGTTATAAACAAACTGGTCTGACTGTATCACAATGCTGTGATAACTTTTTGTCGGCATTTTACAATACTGCTACATGATTTTGCATCTTTAAAAAGTTACTTCCAGGGAAGTTTTTTAATCACCTCACAGATGAAATAGTGCATCATAACTATTTTCAGATTCTTTACATCCTTCTCTGCATGGTGAGTGCTTGTCTCATCAAAATCAGGGAACCTGGTCTCTTTGATTTTCCCCACCCACCCCACCATAGCATCCTGCTTTATCATCACAAATGATTCAAAGGAGAATGAGGAAATACTAGGCTCCTGGAGTAAAACTTTGACAGAGCAAACAGAAATGTATTAAGAATTCATTTTAAGGTCACTTAGAGACCTGAACTATTCCCAGTGGAAGTAAGTCTCTTCTATTTAGGTTTTAAGTGACTTTAACATAAGCTGGCCCTCAAAAATGGAGAGCCAGAGAACTTGTCTGTGGTAGGTCTGTTCTGCTGGAGAGGGAGAGCTCGTCACTGCAGGCGCATGCTGTCAGGCACTGTTAGGAACTTGTGATAAAATTAAATCCTCTGTCTCTTGAAGGCTCAGAAAAACACTGAGATTGGAGGCTGCAAGGGCATACTTCCCCAGATTCAAACCCATAAATAGTTAGCATATGGAAAGACTTTATTCTCATAGCAAGGAGAAAGGACCATTGGTTTTAAACTTGCCACAACACTTTACATTCCTAGGTATGTTAAAATAGCTCACGTTCTTCAAACCTGGCCTGGAGGTTCATGACTGTGCTTTACTGGCAGGACTTCACATTAACATTTCTGCTGATGTTCTTGATGCCAGTCCAAGGAGACATTTGGCTTAATTTGGAAACCTTTCCTGCCACAGGTTTCCTGGAATCATAAATATTAATGAAGTCAATATTTTATATCATCTTCCATCTACAAATCTTCTGGAAAATATTTTTTATGAAGCAGTGTCTAAAGAGAGTTAAAAGACAAAGGTTGTGCTAGATGGGATGATAACAGAGGCAGCATCAGAGATGACATTTCTAATTTTCTGATTCTTCATGTCTGTTTTTTCACAAGCAGTGTGACTAAAGGCCTTGCCTGTGACATTTAAGTGACACTAAGATGTGTAGAATGTTTACCTGAATAGTATCTCATCAAAACCTTGTGTGTTTTTATTACAAAAAGATCGTTTGGACATCAAGAGACTTCTTCAAACATAGAAATTTCATCTAATAGATTTGGATCCTAAAAATAATGTATGCATTTTGGAAAAAGAGTGATAATTCTTGTTCATATTCTATTATGATAGAGTTGATCTGTTCTTTAGTTTTTAACCAAACTTTCCCAAAGGTGGTTGTTGTGGTGTTTTCACCCTGGCTGGAGGCCAGACTCGCACAAAAGTCATTCTATCACTCCCCTCTTAGCTGGACTGGGGAGAAAATACATGTTGAGAGGCTTTGGAGTCAAGATAAGGACAGAGAGAGATCATTCTGCAATTAGTGTCACAGGCAAAACAGACTTAACACAGAAGAAAGGCAAGAAAACTCTCTAATTTCTTACCCGGCACTACACACATGCAGAGAAACCAGAGTTGGATAATGAGAAGTACAAACATCTCTTAAAACATTACCACCTGCCCCTCCCTTCTTCGCAGACTTCACTTTATTCATGATTTTCTCCTTCCCAGGATGGTACAGGGATAAGGGGTAGGAAATAGGGAATGGAGGCTTCAGTCTTCAGTCAGTTTCTCATGAGTTGTTCTCCTTCTTGGGGGGCGTGAGGGGGGGATTTCTCACACTCTTTCCCTGTGCCAGTGTGGGGTCCCACCCATGGGAGGCAGTCCTCCATGACCTTCTCCACATGAGTCCTCTCCCACAGGGCCTCGGCTCTTCACCAACTGCCCCACCATGGGTCACTGCTATAAACTCATAGAATGTCTCTCAGTCCCAGACTGCTGGCCCCAGCCTGGTCCCCACAGAGTCACAAGTGCCCCCAGCAAACCTGCTCCAGCGTGGGTCTCCATCTCTCTCTCTGCCTCTTATCTCTCTCCACAGGCTGCAGGTTCTGCCAGGGGCTTGCTCCCATGTAGGTCACAGATTCTTCCCTATTCCTCCACTTGCTCCATGGTGGGCTCCTGCCTGGCCCAGGTACCTCTCCATGGGCTACACGTGGGTTCTCTTCGTCCTCTGTGGGCTATGGGGTGAAACCTGCTTCACCATGAGATTCTCCACAAGCTTCAGAGAATCTTCTCTCAGTGTCTTCTCTTCCTCTTATTCTTCACTGACCTTAGTGTCTGCAAAGTTTCTTGCATCTTCTCACTCCCTTCTCTGGTGGCAAAACACAGCTGTTTGTGTTTGTCTCTCTCTAAAATGTGATTCCCAGCGCTGATTGGCCTGGCCGGCCTTGTCAGCAACAGGGTTTGGGAGTTTGCCCTTAAAGCCCAGCTGGGATTTGCTTTGTTGGACCCTTAAGAGACTCTCTAGCTGCTTCTTAAAGAAGTCATATTCCAAACCCACCACAGTTGTACGTTGCTATATCAAGGTTGTGCAGAGTTTTCTTTTTCTCTCCAAAATATATTCTTTAGGCAGAAAATGAATTTACTTAGGATTTTCCTCTGGCCTGCGTTGTACAGTGTGGCTATGGGATCATAACCAGTTACATTTGGTCTTATGACCTATTAATTTCCAGTGTATTAGTTTAACCTGTACAATTGGCAGTGTGCCCACACCTCCCAAAAAGTTCTCTGGTGACTTTGAAATGTGTTGCACAGTAGTCATGTCCAATTCTTCTCACAGGGTTGTTGTGACGTTCATAGTGCCAGCATTCACAGCATATTTCAAAATCCTTGGATTGAATTAACGTGAGTTCCGGCAAGTAGGGGAGTGGTATAACTTAGTTGTGAGTGATGTAACTTAATGTTGTGTGGCATTAACAGTAGCCTGAAAGCTGCTGGGGGATAGGATACTTTGCTAACAGTTACCTCATTTCTCAGTCTCAAGCCTGAACTGGAATTATAATCACCTTACGCTCATGTGGGCGCTGTGATACCAGTGTGAGAGAACTAGCTGTCCAGCTTTCCTGATCCATGCTCAAGTAGGTGATAATCATATTCTAAAATGTCTTCTCGGGTTTGTCTTGCTTTTGGTGTCTGATACTCAGATTACTCCTGTGAAAACAGAAATGAAGGAAGACCATTCATTTTAAAGGAGTTATAATAGCATTTTAGAGTGACACTGAGGGAAGATTAAACCCTGTGTTTTCAAGTTCGCTTGTCTAAATCAAGATACTGAAATGTGTCTGTTTGTATGTACAGACAAGTAAATAAATAGCTTAGTGCTCAAAAGTGCTGAGCACATTCAGAAATAATTGAACTCTGTGGGATTACGAGTGCTTGCTGCCCGCATTACTTTTTAATATCTGTCTTAAAGACTTTAGGAAAATTTAGGACCAGGGTTTTATGCCATCCAACCATAAAATTTCCTTGTCACACTGTGATGATATCCCCAGTCTCCTTCCATCAGCCCAGACACAAGTTACTGTTGTGCTGTAGTCCTGGGAAGGGTCATCCTTTCATCCTGAGAAGACAGTCTCCTGTCTTCTCAAATATTTGTGTCTCAGTCTCAAATATTTGTCAGGCTTTCTGGGACAAGTTGATTTTATAAATGTGAATTGTATTAACCTCAGTATGAGATGATTACTCTGCCCCGTCTCTAAAATGAAAGGCACTCTTAAGGCTCAAATAAGGTATGTTGTTTTCTCCATACTCTGCTGAATTTCACAGACCAGTAGTTTCTCTCATCTTTTGTGCTTTACTATTCTTGACTGGGTAATAAATAGATTATATTATAATTAATAATTAAGATTAATTTATTTAATTTTTAGTTTGTTTTGCCTGTAACAGTAATTGTTGAATGATCTTTCTTGGTCCTTATCTTGACCCACAAGCCTTTTGTTATATCTTCTCTCCACTGTCCAGCAGAGGAGGGCAGTGATAAAGAAGCTTTAGTGGACATATGGACTCCAGCCAGGGTCAACCCACCACAACTTGGAACTCACAGCTTCATGTAACTTAAAATGACAGTTCAAGAAATTGTTTCTTCCTGGGGAAGCAGTGCAACTTCCCAACCTGATGCCAGAGTTTTTATTGGCAAACCTCGGCTTGCTACATTTTAGCCAACATCAATAACAACAACAACAACAACAACAACAAAACAATGAATTGCACTCTGGACAGTTCACTGTTTCTGAGGAAGTTTGATATACACAAACATACACAAGTTCATACAAATGCATGAGCAATCTGCAGCCTCCTACATATGCAGATAACTGGATATTGCCATGTTATTTTTCCTGCCACATTTTGACTGCTCTTTTATTTCAGTCATAAGGCTTGGGGTGTGGGGTTTAGTGCCTGTTAAAAGTAATTACCCTTACCATTATCATCAATTAACCCCAATTAATGTCAGACAGAAATGCAAGGATGTTGAACCATTTTCTTATATTTGGTACAGATTAAATTGGGAAAACTGGTAATGACATCTTCAGGCTGTGCATGAGGAACTTAGCCTGCCAAAAATGTAAAAGCTCTCTTTTATTATTGTAATTTCAGAAATTGCCACATGAAATATAAAATCAACATTTTTGCTTTATCTTGGTTTTCCACTTTAGGAATGGAACCTGTTTTAGTACACAACACATAACACTGCTAATAATATTATGAATGATTAACAAAAAGAGAATAATATACAGATCTTTGAGCTA
This sequence comes from Heliornis fulica, assembly GCA_013399135.1. NCBI lineage: Eukaryota > Metazoa > Chordata > Aves > Gruiformes > Heliornithidae > Heliornis > Heliornis fulica. Next base: position 309,525 of record VXBZ01007951.1, on the reverse strand, counting down.
TATATATATAGTAATACTTCAATTATTTCTATGCTACAAACAGCCCCTGCTTACAGTATTTCATACCCACCACAGCTGTGGAACTGCAGAACAGCATTAAGCTTTAGGGAGCATGAGTGTGATCTACTGGTCATAGGCCTCAGAAAGGGGAACTTTATGCTGCAGGTCTATGTTTGTGGTGGTATCTAAGTCTATCTGATCAACTCAAAGGCCGTTTAGTTACATACAATGGTATCTCAGCTATTCCTCGTGGCTCTCCTAACTAAAATACAGAGAGGGAACAAAAATCGTTATCTTATTGACCAAAACATTGCTTGGTCCTTAAGAAAGATCCGTAATATATGCTCTAGAGAAAGGTGCAGGAATACTAAAGCCAAGAGATTTTGAAATAATAATTTGGAATTTCCCTCTGCTGTTCTTTTTGGCTTATATTAAGGCTGGTTTATGCTGTGGAGCACCAAGGCTTTAAATCACTTCTGAATGTTAAGCTTTGTGAAGTATTTTGATAGCTTCAACTGAGAAGCACTATATAAGCCAAAGTATTGTTATTATTAATTGCTTTATTATACAGTACTCGTAGATGTCAAGAAGTATAAATAATGCGGTGTGGCTTTTTTTGGCAGCCGTAGACCTAGCAGGGTTTGCATAACCTGGAATGAAAGACTTGGAGGATTTTGGTTTGTTTTGCTTTTTTCCTGAGTTTTGTTTGCAGAAATGCCTGTTTTAAGAATTTAACTTTCCAAGTTCCTTCAGCATGAAAGAAATTTCCTTCTGTGTCCCAGAGACAAGTGCAACTATTTCTTTCTCCCTGTTAGAAAAAGAGAAAGCATGGGAAGTGAAGAGAGGCCAGCTTCGTCCATTGCTACCACAACAGTATCTCTGACCATTGAAACCTATTTTATAAAAAAAGTTTTCTTCCTGTCTTGTGCAACAATAAGGATCCCACACTTGTATTTTGTCACTTTGTCCTACCTGAGCTTACTGATGAGTAAACTGATGTGGGGATTTATAAATCTCAGATAAGTCCTCATTCTGCATTGCATAGAATTTTACTTGTCCCTTTGTGTAAGGTTATTTTTTTTTCACCATTCATAAGGTTAAAGGAAGTTTGCAAAGGTAGAATAAAGCACTTATCTGCTAAGCCCTTGAGATTTTATTAGAAGTCCCAAAAGTATGCATATCCCTCATGCAATAAACAACCTGTCCTTCTCTTGAATGTCAACTTTACATTGGCTCAGTGGCAGTGGCGTGATCCTGACCTTGATTCCTGTATGTTTGCACATTCTTATGAAAAGGCAACAGCCCTTTTGACTATTCTCTTATAACTTGCTAAGAGTGTCAGTAATTTATTTTTGCATTCAACACCCACATTTTAATTCCAGAAAGCCCTCATATATTTATTTTTGTAGAATTCCTAATCACTGTTGGCCAACAAAGTGAGAGGCTGTGGTTTAGGAAAAATAAACTATTGCATGGTAAGTGCACAGCAGCAGAAACATGGGGCTGGGGAAGATGGTTGGAGCCTAAATCCTTGAATTCCTGGATATAAAGCCAGTGATACTGTTAGTTTTGTCTTTATGGTCAATACATAAATAAATTATGTGTGCCAATGCAGTGCACAGCAATTTCATAGAAGCATAGGCTGTTTTAGGTTGGAAGTGACCTTAAAGATCACCTAGTTCCAACTCCCTGTCATAGGCAGGGACACTAGCCCAGGTTGCCCAAAGCCCCATCCAACCTGGCCTTGAGCACTGCCAGGCCACAACTTTTTGACTGTCACCATCCAGCATATTTTGAACTGACTGTCATTCTTATCAAGAAAGGGTTAAAGAAATCAGTAGTTGCTTTTGTAATTTTTAGTTGTGCTTTATGCTTGGATGCTTGTTCACTGTTATCAAAGGCATGGTCTTGATTCAAAGAGACTTACTGTAATTGTATGACCTAATTAGAATCAAGCTTCTAATCATACACTTTTCATAAATAAATGACTTATATCCAAAAGTGGAAGAAAAGAATGTGCTGTATCCTAAGTTTAAAAATGTAGAGAATGTCTTATTACAAATAAATTATTTTCTTTGCCAATAACAGTTTTACAAACATTGGCATGGTGCTGTCTCTTCTGCTGCAAGCTAATGTCTCTCTTTATTAACCACACTAAAAATTGGAATGAGGACGAGTGACATTTTCTTTATTTACACACAGTTTTAATGAACAAAAATGTAGCTTTTGTTCATTTGCATGGTGCTAGTTCTGATTAGGTGCCTTTATTAACATTAATACTGCACATTGATGCTATCAAGAAATTCTTAGGGTACAAATGAACACAGGCGGCCTTGGCTGCATCTCGTCAAGTGAAATAGATCATCTTTTCAGTCAGTACCTGGCCACAGCCTTCTGACTGAAGAACTCACATGATGTTTATAGAGCGACTTTGGATGACTTGGCTGCTGAAAGATTTGATGTGAAGCTGTATGGCAAAACTTTTTCACAGTGTCAGTAACCTCTGATTACCAATTCAAGAATCTCTGACTCTTGGAAACAGTGGGCTTTTCGTGTTGTCAGCACAAGGCCATGGGCACTGTTGCCAGACCCATGCAGTCCACAGATTTCGCAATCTACGGAAAAACTGAGATAATCTCAGATATGTCATTCAAAGAGAAATCCCAGTGGTAATTCTTGTTCCTGTGGGTGATAGATTGTCATTTATATTCATTACATCTGTGTCATAACCTTGATGAGATTGACTTGATTTTCCCCCTTAGTCTTATTTACAAAGGTTCTCTTCCCTTCTGTTTCTTCATTTGCTACTGTCTAAAAGGGCCTTGTAAAGATAAAAAATATATAAATCTGAACACTATCAGTGTAATAAATTTCTCAGACTCGCCTATCAAGGTCTGACATTAACTCATTTTGCTTATGTGACAGTCGGTGGGTAGATGTCTCTCTGTTGTTTAAAAGAAAATTTGCTTTGTGTTTCTCCCTGGCCTTTCACTTTCATGCAAGATTCTCTTATTTCCTTATGCTATTAATATGTTCTGTGAATTTGAAGGAAGCCAGAAATGGCTCCTCTTTCATTTTATTTTCACAAATCCCCTGATTCTTTGTTGTGTACTATAAATACTGCCTGACTGCTTCCAGTACTCCACTCGAATATTTCAGAAAGCTGAAGAGCTGACAGTGGGCTGCTGCTTGCCAGTCAGATGCTGTAGAAGGATGTGCCCACGTGCATGGAGGCAGGATGAGAGACATCCTGACAGGGTCAAATGTGCATGTTCACTTTGCCAAGTGTCAACTCCAATTACAGAACACTACCTCCCAACATTTTAAAAAAGGCAGCCCCTACTAAAAGTGCATGGAGAACTTCTTAATTGCAGGAAAACTCTCTTTCTTTTAATGTTTTATAAAGTGAAGCATAAAAAATTTAAACAAAAACTTTTAAAGGGTATAGCTTGAAATCTAGGAACGTTTAGATTGTTGCTGCCACACATCCAACTCCAAACCCTAACATGTAAATTGGAACAAGTTTCATTGTGCAGTAATTTAATCTCATTTCTATTATGTATCTTTTCCTTAGACCGAACATGAAGTGATAATTCCTCCCTTCGCCTAGGCAACATAGTTCTTGACTATTACAAACTGCAGACTCGAATCAAACTCTGAAGTCATTAGAGCCCAAGAAAGTGCTTGTAATGACCCTCACTGATGCCAGTGATCTTGGGACACAGCTCTTTTGTTATAAAAGGTACAGTCCTTTTCTATCCAGAAATAGATAATGTACAAAGTAAAAAATGTGTTTAATAGTGAGTATAGAGTGGGAAGAAGGTTCAGGATGCACTGTTCTCTGCAGTTAGATTTAATCCTGAACCAGGTTTAATGCAGTCTATTTACATTAAATATTTTTCTGTGGTACGTGATCTGCCACCAGACTATAAGCACTGCAGGAACCCTTACTGCAGAGGATCCAGTGCACTTGGTGTTTACAGCAGCCCTGTGAAGTATGATTTCAAGTCCCAAATCCTAATCAGGGATTTGGACACCATGCTGAAACCCTATAAGGACTATCAGGGTTTATCACTTCCCAGTGCACAACAGTTCCCAGTTCACAACATGAACTGGAGAAAAACAGTTTCTTTCTTGAAATTTATTTCAAGCATGTCCACTTGATCTGGAAAGAACGTAGTTCCCTATAAACTTAATCTCCCCAATTTCAGTCCACAATTTGCTCCAGTTAGTTTGGATTGCTTCCCAATGGGTGGATTTATGTGGCTCCTTCCTTGATTCCAACCAAGGGTTACAGGAAAGAGCAGATGAGTTATCTGAAGTTCCAACACCACCACTTCTCTTGAGCAATTTAAAAAAAAAGCATTGTGCTGATCTAATTAGCTGAGGTCAAATGTCACACTTGATGGAAAATCTGAGTGAAGACTGGCATTTGCACAACTGCTTTTCTACACCAGCTTTCAAACACCTCCTCTGCACAAAACATCAGGATAACCAAGAAGATTTTCTAACAGTGCCTACTCTGAAATACCTCTGGAGATTCTCTGATTATGTGGAAATATGCCAAGAATTTACCATGTATTTAAAAACTCAAAACTGTCGCATCCTTTTCTACATGCATTAAACCACCCCCCCCCTCCATGAGTCATGAAAGCCAGCTTTTGCAGAGGTCCTCAAGGGTTAAATATGAAATCCATAGGAAATATGGGTGTTCAAATACTTGGAACTTAGGGCCTTCCCTATTTCTGTTACATTTACTTTGTCAGCCCAGGTGCCTCTCTCCCTTCCTTGGTGCAATTTATTTCACTGTGCTGGAGATTTACAGCAACATACTAATGTTCTGTGTTTCCTTTCTCCCAGTTCAGTTTTACCTAACAGATTGTTTCCAGTGTGTGAAACCCTGGCCACTGGTTAGTGTACCATATCTAACTTATGGATCATTGCTGATGGCATATGTTATTGTCATACATGAAGTAAGAGTCCCAAGTACTACATCTAAAGCCATGAATGATGGTTGCAGGCTATCAGAAATCACATTGGAAAACAAGTAAATCAAAATGACCAGCAATAATCACTTCATTAAAACTCCTGATCCCAAACTGGAGGTAATCTGTTCTTGTTTCCAATGTTTTCAGGAAAAACATTAACACCTATATCTAATGTCAAATGCTCTGTGTAGACAGAGTAAGTATTTTTACTGTAGTGAACTGTCAGCTACATATTGGAACCTTTCGACAAGCACAGAAAAGGCCATTAAAACTCACTAAGAATAGTATTATTTTAAATTAGTAAAGGCAATCTTAATTTTAACTACTACCCATTTGCACTTCAGAAACTAAGTGCAATTGAGTTGTCTGAAGGTGTCCTCAGAGTGAAAGCTCTTATGTTTGGAAATGAATATTTTTATGTGAAGATTTTGTGTAGCAAATATTTCTCATGAAAATCATTATTCACAATACCTCAGTGTGCTACCAGAAGCAGCAAAATTGGTTAAAAGCATTGAATATACTTTAGTTTTGTGTTTGAAGAGAGATGTTGAATATATCATCTAACAGGCACAGTGTGTAGCTTAAAAAAATAAAAAATAATTCACAGCAATATGCTGAAAATGATGAAGTTCAACTGGTAACAGCAGCTCATCATATATTTGTTTCATATTGTTTTTTAGTCAGCACAAAAGATTCTGGGTTTTTCAAGCTGAACAACAAAATAAGAATGGAAAGCCTTTAAGAATGGAAAATGGGATGAGAAACTTGTTGCATATTTAGGTACATATTTAAGTCAATTTCAAAGAGAGAATTAAATTTTTCACAAAGTTGCCAGCATGTTACAGCTGAACTGCTGGGATTGTTTTTTTGTATCTTGTAAAAACAGGTAACAGTTGTAAGCTCCGGTTATAAACAACACATACGGGGATGTGTTGTATCTGTTATGCAGTACAGAAATCTTCTCTGTATTTCTGCATGTGGATATATGAAATATTTTGGATTTTGTAACTGTAAAAAGCTGCTTGCCATTTAAAGTCAGGATCACTAAGCCTCGACCAGCAAGATTATGACCCTCCAATCCACATTAATAATTTAGTGTGAAATATCTTCATGACACTTGTAGCTCTGATAGAGATTGAAAGTGTTTATATTTTCAGGATATATGATATTAAAAGGAAGAAAGCATTAGTATGCCACATGCATTTACAACTTCTAGTCATGGTGGATGTGCTATGATATGAAACCTAACCTATCATTTCAAACCCAGACATGCATTATTGCTCATGTAGATTTCTGTGCACAGTACTCATAAAACTGCCCCGTCTGGACCAGTGATACAGGTAAAGACAAGTGGTGAAACATGAACCCCAAACCATATTCACTTCTAGTCTCCATATGGGGCATAAGGTTCTTCAAACAGGTTGGGTTTGGTCCCTCTTGTAACTTTTGTTTATTTGTTTCCTGCAGTTCTTCGGTTTACCTCACATCTCCACCCAACGGCCCCTGCCTGACATCTCTCTGGGTGACAAGGGGTGCATGCAAATATCTTTCAACTGAAATATGCTTTGGACAGAATAACTTGATGAGAAATGGCCTAGCTACTGTTTGTCAAACTCCTGCGTGCTGCTTTTGCTGCACAATCAGCCTCTTGACAGCAGAGGCTTATGTCTTCCTTTGAACTTCTGGATTCTCGTTAGCAACACAAAGCTTTGTCATGCTGTTGCAACAAATCATATTTTAATAAATTTTAAACCCTTTGAACATAAAGCTTAATAGTAACACTTGCAGGCATTAAATATTTTCATTGAGTGTTGATGTTTATGGCCTAAAACCTGTTTGATGCTCACCACATGCAACCTAAGGTGGGGAGTGGGGTTTGCCTTGAAACAGGGGCTAACTGCATCAACACCAAACAAACACACTTGGTAATAGCAGAAAAAAAAGGGTTTCTGTCCCAGAAGTTACAAATTAAAAGCACAGGCCTGAAGAAGTGTGTGGAAACAGTGCAGAACATGCCAGCTGTGCCATCAGGAGACTCCATAACTATCTCATGGCAGCTGCTATTTTTTTAAGGGATGGGGCTCTGTCTAAGGGTTCACCATTGGTGGGCAAGGATCAGCCACATTTAGAGACAAATGGAAGATAGCCTGGAGGAGGAAGGAGGTAGCACACACAGACCGAAGGTACAAAGAAATAGTGAACATTAGTGGAGGGGACTGAGAGGCAACCTGCCTTTCTAGCTGCGTGGCTAGTCCCAAGAAATGACCATGGTACCATGGTACCTGTTTCTGCTCAAGCTTCCTGCTCTGCTGGCTCAGGAGTCTTCTCAACCTGCTGATCTGGATTTGTTTAGAAACTGTGGCACTCCTGGGAGGAGGAGGAATGAAGCAATATGACTGCATGTACACGGCTGTACTGTCTTTTGTTGACCACGTTGGGCTGGAGGATGCAGAGATTTTACAGGTTTATGACTCCGTTAGGGCTGAGTCTCTCCCATTGCACCCTGCAGTGGTGTAAGGGGTTGTTTCCCTGTCTGCTCTCATGTTCTTGTCTAAGAAATGCTTATTCTCAGCTATCGAGGTGGCACTAAGCACCTAATGGGCACGATTAGTCACAGCTCTGACAGTGTTGGGGGACATGCAGTGAGCCAGCAAGCAGGGATAGTTGTCTCTCTCTCTGATTTGTCTGCTAATAAATTATTTTGGAGCAAATCCCAAGTCCCACCAAAGCCCATGGCAATGGTCTTGCCAACATACTTCAGAGCTGGAGTTCTTTGAGTGCTGAAGCATCTTCTGTGATTTGGAGCAGTACTCTCCTTCCACTTATGCCATAAAATCTGTATTTTCGTGCTTGCTTTTACTACAATTGGAGTATAATTACTGAGGGTTTGTGCATGTAAAGGACTACTTTTTTTCTCTCTTTCTTTCTTTGTGGAAGGTCACCAACAGTTCACAATCATCAGCAGTAATTCTGAGAAATATCGTCATTTTTATTTCTAAAAACATGTCGTGCTCAAAGCAGAATGCCAGATGTCAGTGAAAAAGCAAAGTGAGTTTTTCTCTTGTATACAATTTTGGTTTATATTATTTTCCAAAACACACAGGGGTAAGCTAGAAGTTGTAATCTTGACTTTTGCCAAATGTGCCCTAGCAGCTCTTATAACTGATAGGCTCAAAGGGCCATATAAGAAATTGATTTCTTTTAACTGACTATAAACACATAGGGAGTTAGATAAAGTTTCCTTACAGTCAATAAATGTTTACAGTCAGAAAGCAACTGCATTACCGTCTCTGATACTGCACATCTTTTCCAATCAACCAGTTAACTAATCAGACCGGCGCAGTGTGTGCACACATCAGGATGTCTCTGTAATGAGCAAAATAGTCTTTATTTTATTGTTCCGTGACACAACTTGAAAAAGACTATAGCAGGGTGAAAACTCATTTTATTTATGATGAACAAATGAGAAGGGTTATCTTATACCTTAAAGGTGTAGCAAGCGTGATCTGGGGCTTCATTAAGCTAGTAATGCTTTCCCTAAAATGCAACTACAGAGATGAGGCTGTGCCTGTGCTGACCTGTGTGCAATCATTTAATGGCAGTAGCATTCATTTCTACTAATGCTTTCATTGTCAGTGGAGAATCAGAGCAGAATCTGGCTTTCTGCTGGCCTAAATTGTACTTGAGAGCCAAATCTCTCCAACCCAAGGCCTCTCTTGCACTGTTGACATATGCTGTGCTGTCTTGGTTCTTAATATTCTCTGTGCTTTGTGTAACACAATTCCAAACTGCTTAACCCTTTAATACAATTTCTAATCAATCCATAATCTCCAATACATAGTGTTCATTCATTTCTACCTAAGTCTACTACAAAGTAGTACTACTGCTCATACAGTAGACAGATGGCAGAGAGAAAGCCTGAGCTCACAGCTTTCTACAGTGTCCGTATTTTATACTAGCATTGTCAGTAAAATTTTGTCAAATGGGGAGACTCTATCTTGGGATAGTCACATGGTGGTAAAACAAGCTGGGTGTGACAGGGTTCAGGACTGGAAACTGATGATGGTTTCCAGTTACACAACTGAATGTGTTGTGTATAGTATAATAGCTGCCATCATCATAAAACCCAAGATTGTTACTGGAGACCCATGGCATAACAGCAAGTAACCACAAATAAGTGGACCTGAAAGGGTTGGAATAGGCGACCTCCTATTGAGGTCTCTCTCAACCTCAACTATTCTATAATTCTGTTTCTTAAATAATATGGGCATTATAAATAACCCACTGCTTGGTATAATAAGCCATACAGGCAGGGTATTGGCTTTTTCACTTTGAATGAACCACCTTTACTGCATATTTGTAACTGGTAGAGACCCTGCCCACATTCAGGGTGGTTCAGCTGGTTTCTTTATGGGTAGGATGTATTATAAATACAGTCACAAAATGTGCTGGAGGGGACAGAGAAAAATTACACAATCCATGCTCCTGCCCCAGGAACTTTTCTTGTTTGCCAAGCTATCTGAAAGCCACTGCCAATAGTCAAATACAAATTACTTAGAAATATTTTGCTAATATTCAGAATTAATTATTATAGAACCACAGACCTCTGTAGGTCTCCTGTCCAATGTCCTTCTCAAAGCACATTCAGATAGAGGAGTTCATTATGGGCTATGTCCCAGTGCATTCTGAATCTAAGGATGATTCTACACAGCCTCTTGGAACAAAGTTCTCCATTATTTGGCAAATCTCAAGGGATTTTCTTTTTCTAACTTATATTTAGTCAGAATTTCTCTTGTTCCAGATTGTGTCCATTGTCTTCTGTCCTTCCACCAAGCACCATCTTCTCTATATAATTATGTATTTGTATTATGGTAACGTGTTATTATTTGCACTGAATAGACTCAAAAGAACCAGTAATGTAATTCCATTGCTCTTTTATGGAACTGCAATAGGACGGTGCAACCCTTTTGTAGAGAAGCATATTGGGCTTTGAGTTGTTTGCAAGGTATTTGTGTAGAGGATATTTCTTCTTGTTTCTTCCAGAAGACAAAAAAAAAAAAAAGAAAAAAGAAGCTGTGTGTGTGCATGTGTGTGTGTGTGTGTAAAAACCCCACCTTTCTTATTTTGTTACAAGGAATGGCAGTGTTCATTTCTGAATCAAGAAACACACATAGTAGACTACCTGGAGGCATTATTTCACTCTGTTAAAACTTGGAAAGACAAACATAGATTGCTCTGTTTCTCCTAGTGGTTAATGCATGCAATTTGTGTGCCCAGTGCCTGTGCACTGCAACCATTTCACTAACAGTCTTTTATCACTTTAGAGGTTTGTGAACATGACTGTCCAGGCATACCTGTCCATCAATGTATATCATTTAATTAATGTGCTCACATGGACTGATCCCCTGCTACCCCTAATAACCAGAGAACAGTTACTCTGTAACTATAAAACAGTAATGTGCAGATGGAAAAAGCTATGGTTTCTTGATCAAATTCCATGAAATCTCGTTTTTAGCTCAGAAACACAATCAGCAATAGAACCTCGTTACTTTTTACAAGTTATGCTAATTTTCAAACACATAAGCATCTATACTGACACTTAGTGACCTTAATGATTTTTGTTACTTAGAAGATTCTAGTTGGTCTTTATCATGGATGAAAAAGAATTAAGCTCCTGTATTGGAAACTGGTAGCTTCCAGGCTATCAGGGACCACCAAGTTACATGCAACATGCAAAAAGAACACCTTCCTCATTAGTACTATCTCCAGTGAGTTTGTGAAGGATTAATTTTCCAAAATCAGGAGAAAATAACAATAATTTTAAAAAGGAAATTGTATAGGAGTTATTTTTATACAGAAACATGAATGAAAATTAGATCTTTAAGATTAATTTGCTCTAAGATCTGCAAGCTGCATTGTGTCATCAAGGAAAAGGACTGTTTTGGTGGGGAAAACTAGTCTTGGTTCAATAAGGAAGTGAAAACATAAACAATAGAGGAAAATGGTGAGGGAACTATGCATAGCAATCAAGATAAATAAGTTGCTCTGGAAATTGATAACAAGAAGCTAGAAATATGAGGGAAAACCCATGGCAGGGATTTTTTACATATACTTGCTGTAAAAAAAAGCCATAGCAGTGGCATGGGCCCTCCTAAATTCCTGTGCATAAATTATTAAGATTTAAAAAGGATTTGGGTCACGGTTCTGGTTTGTTTTGCTGTTTTGTTTTGTTATGTTTTGTTTTGGTTTGGTTTGGTATGGTTTGGTTTTAAAAAAGGACTACAAGAGATCAGCTAACAGTATTCCTCCACTTGATGGCAACTGTTCCTTTTCATCTCAGGTGTCTTGTTCATCTGTAAGGAAATGTGATGGCATTTGGTTATTAGTTTTGGTGAGATCATCAACTAGACCAAAAAATGTACTGTTACATCTGTGAATAAGATGTGGTACTACATACCTGCCTCTGCCACAAATGTATTCTTAGAGCACTAAAGAAATACTCGTCAGTGTCTCGGAGTCAGTTCTCTGTTTAGGCAGGCGAAAAAACTGCTAATATAGAAAGATGGGAGCACATAAGCATGCTATTTCAAGTCAGGCTTAGTTTATAGTTTTCTACACAGTTTTTATTCTGCACCGCTTTGTAAGTGAACATCTTTATGGTTAATTTGGGCTGAAGTTTGTTCTTGTTAGTTTCCCTATTTCACTGATGACTGATGGATAGTATTTTAAACAACCTAACTCAAGAGTCTGCCTTACCAGAATTCGGATGCAGATCCACCCTAAAATCTAGTTTTACTTTAGTGCTGTACTGGGGCTGGGGGGGGGGAGTCACTTAACACTGCAGATTGCAGAGCTGTGAGTAGAAAAGCTCACTGCAAACAGTATGTCAGGAAAGAAAGAGATTTTTTTTTTTTACAAAAACTACAAAACAAAACCCAACAAGTCCCCCAAAACATTCCTTTGGCTATGATTTTTTTTTTGTGTGTGTGTATGGCTTTATAGTTTATCCTAGAAAGCCAAGGGGTTTGCATGAATTGCTGCCATTCTCTCCATACCCGATGAGCGGCCCATACTGCTCCTTAAGCTTTTGGCCAGCCACAGTCCTACAGATTGACCACAGGACATCCGCACCTAGTAAAGCCGGTTCAGCGCCACACAGGGATATCGTAAACCAAATGTGAGGTGCGAGGAAGATACTTCTATCACCTGCTAGCAGCATCCCACTGCTGGTGGGAAACCAGGAGAATTTGAGCACCGAGTTAGAGTATGGCAGTTAAAAGGGATTCCGTGCGTTTTTCCCGATGCGGGCAGCTTGCTGTTTCAGTGGAGGGGATGTGAGCGGAGACACGCTCGTTAAAGTGAACCCAACCCCATGGCCTCTGTGCTTCAGAGAACTTCACCCTGGACTCGGCTCTACTCGGGTCCGTGCGCTTGGGGATCTGCCTGCCTCGGTGCCCGAGTCCAGACGAGCAGTGTGGGCAGGAGACGCCTCCGCTGCCGCGTGATTCCCGGTTTGTGCGGTACCAGGGCCGGTACACCGGGCCCCCTTGGGACGACCACACCGGCGGGGCCTAGATAGCGCGCCCCCGCCGCCTCCCTCTTCTCGCCCCAGTGACAGTGCAGGGCAGGGAGGGCAGGCGGAGCGCGGCAGGAGGCGGGAGGAGCGAGGTGCGGCGGGGCCGTGCCGTGCCGGACTGTGCCAAGGCGAGTGGGTCACGGTGCACTGCCAGCCCGCTCCGCTGTCCGGGGAAGGCAGCGCCGGTGTGTGTCCGACTTCTCCTTGCCCTCCTTCCCGCCTGCAGCCCCAGGCATGGCCAGAACGCTGCGGGGGGAGCTTCCCCCCNCGAGTACGGGTACGGCGGCTGCCTGCGCGACCTACGGGAACGCGAGTTCCCCCGGCTACGAGGTACCGCGGGCCGTGCGGGCTCGGGGGGGCGGGTAGGACCATGGTGGGCGGGCCGGGGGCGGCCCACCGTCTTCGAGAGGGACGTTTCCGGTGTGGGGAAGTGGAGGTCGCTGACGGAACGCACCGGCCTTGCCTCCGCGTAGCCGAGGGGCTGGAGGCCAGTCCTCGTCCTCTCCCTGGAGTGATCTGAGCTCAGCGGCAGGATTTAGGGGCAAGCAAGATGCAGGGCGAGATACAGACTCCGAGGCGGGCGGGGAAGGCAAACCAAAATGGTAAAGCAGCCCTGGTCTAAGTAAAGGTTTGTGGTTAGACAGGTCATTGCGAACTGCTTTTGCAGGCTGCATATGGGGGTCTCCTTCCCCCTGACATTAACCGTTGCTTGCACGTTGTGCTTCGCATCTCCGTGTGATAGACTAAATTCAGAGAGGTATTGAGGTCTGTGATAGCAGCACTTCAAAACACTTAGGGGAAAAATCTGCGTATGGAGCAAATGATGACCGTTAGGGTATCCTAACCTGTTGCCTACGCAAGTCTTCCTGCTGAAAGATTTTTTTTGCGTTACTGTACTTTCTTGTCGTTTCTGTGAATGTGGGTGATCAAATACAGGTGTGGGCTTTCTCACACGTGGGTGTTGGTAGTAAAGAATGGAGTTTTGCTTTGCCTCTGGAGGGATGTGGTAAAAAAGAATTTCAAGCCACTGTTTGAGGAACTTTTCTTTAAGATTCAGTAAGTTAATTTCACAGCCCAGTGTTAGTTATATTACTTGCACCAGTGTCAGTTTGATAACAAGAAACTGCTTGTCTTAAATTCGGGCAGGATTTCAACTAAAAGGGTGTTTTGTAATTGAAACAGTACCTAGGCATTTAACCACATGACTTCTCCAAACTCCTGAGGTTTGGGCTTGTCCCTTGCAAGGCTCTCCAGTTTTGAAACTAAGTGTATCTGCTAACAAATTACATCTGGTGGACCAGTCCACGTTCCCACATGGAAGTCAAGTAGATAAATCAGAATATTTCCAGAAAAAGATAAAAACAAGATATAAACTAGAATATTTTATATGGGATAGAATATACTATACATCTATTTAGAGTATTGTATTATCTGCCATAATATTAACTAATTAAAATCACATAATAATCCATGGCAAGGTGACCTAGGTTGCAAATTCCTCCTGTCCTTTCTTTTCCCCCTCAGATTGTTAATGTTTTATTTAGTTCCTAAATTGTCGGCCATACATCTTGAAAGCTTTCACCTCCATAAGGAAGATCAGTATCCTTAACTGATGACTTTACATACACATGGTATCTTGTCTGGGATTCTTGTCTTAAAAACAGGGACATGTCTCTTCCAGTCAAGAACGTGTGCCTTAAAGTAGCAGTAAATATAAGGTGTCCAGGGATAGGTTCCTAGGCCAAATGCATGAGGCTAAGTGTCCTCTCTCTAACCTACCTGTGTCTTGGAGCTAACTGGTTGGATTAGTGCAGGACAGTGGCTGACAGTAGAACAGTGTAGATAAGCGCTTCGCTCGTACTTACTCCCTGGTCACCTTTTATTTAGCCATGTAGCTGTATCCACTCTAGCTGGAGGTCTGGACACACTGACGTTATGTGATGATGTTATGACTTTTCAAGCTCTAGGTCTGTGTTGCCTTGCTGAAATGTGTTGAAGGGAAGGTGGCTGTTGTACAGTTTAGAAGAAGCATTAATAAGTGAAATCCTCAAGGGCGTTACAGAAAATTAGTGGGACTTCCAGGCATTTAGCTGCTTAAGCATTTTCAGTGACCTGCCAAAATGGATGTTGGAGGATGAGGTAAAAGTTTTACATCTCTGGTGGCCTCAGGTCAGCTTTATGGGTATATCCTGACTGTAAAAAAAATGATTCACTATGGAACCTGTAGCTCTTCTTAGAGATGATCTCTGCTCCCTACTTCCTGCAATGTAATCCCTTCTAATAAAGAGCAATCTAAACTAGTTCCACTAGGGAGAAGAAAATGTTCTCTATTTTTAGGTAGTGAACAGTAAAATGTCTTCTCTGCCTGTGTGGGGTGTGCCTCAAAGATCCTTCCATCATCACAGTGGATAAAAATCCAGATTTTGCTGCTCACTACTTAGGTGATCAGAATCTTTTGAGTCCCTGTCCAAACAGCCGTGAACTAAGCCTAATGCTGAATTTGGAAAGTGTCATCTTCTTATGAGCAGCATGTGATAATTACTGCATGCCACTTCCTGATTGCTGGTATTTGGTGGCATCGGATAAGGACAGGTTCTGCCAGTGGTGCTCTCTGTGGAAGGCAGAAACCTTTTCTGTGTTACACACCTTTGCTGGCACAGTGCTAGTGCTTCGGTGGTAGCTCTAGCCTGAATAGTCGCACAAGTGCCTGTTGAGAGGAAAGTACCACAGATGTGTGTAGGGAACTGGACATCCTGTAAAACCAGGGTTTTTCAAGGGCTGTCTGGCTGTGATCCTGTCACAGACAGTGGGAGTTTCACTTTTGGCTCCCTCAGAGGGAAGGTTAGGCTTGAACTCCTGGCGTTGGGATTTCCCCTTCACATTCTGGGAAGGGATAAAAGGAACTCCTTCCTCGAATCAGCTGGGGTCCGTCTGTTTGGGGACAGAAGGCTTAAATAGTACCTTTTAAGCAAAAGTTTATCTTCAGTTTTGTGATTCGAGGGCTGTTAGCTGAAGGCCAGAGCAGCCCCTTCTAAAAATATATGTGGAGTCTGTGAAAGGGATCCCTGTTTCACAGGCAGTAGTGTATGTGCAATATGTGACCTTGACTTTAATCTTGTAAGCAGCGTACCCTTATCTACAGTGTAGGATTGTAAATTGTGCTTTAGAAATGTAAAAAGAGAACAGCAGGAGCTTATAGGTTCTGTTGTTAAGTAGGGGAATGAATATGCTTCTGTGATGTTTATCATAGCAAAGAAAATATCAGCTTCAGTTTGTATCATGGTTTTAAAAAAGAAAAAGCTGACATGTGATTTACGATGCAGCATTTAATCCCAAGATACCTTTCCAGTTTCGGTTGTGTGCCAGCGTTCTCCTTGAAGGTAGCGGTAACCACTTCAGTGGTAGCTTTCCAAGGGCGATAAGCACTGGATATGCATCCCCTAAATAAAAAACAGTGTGTATTAGCGATTAAGGGCTACTGACTATTTGAAGATTAGTCTTTAACTGAGGTAAGATGCTCTGTCACATTTCATGTCAAATCAGTCACTGTCCTGTACTTCCAACAGCAGGCAAATCCTGTTACCTTAGTAGCATGAATATTTGTGGTAGGTGTGATTGCATACAACTAGCAATAATAATATAGCTTGCCTATCAAACAGAAAGAAAGGCAAGCTAAGCTTTGAGCAGTAGGATTGGCCTTTATTTCTTGAAACTCAAATGTCACGTGAACCGGTCACCTGTATGAGAACTTATTGTATTGTTCAGTTAAGCAATATCTGAGAACTGAATCTGATATTATGCAAAAATAAGACTTTACTCATATTGCTGGTAATTACTTGTGACAAGATTTTTCCTGTAAGTAGGGAAACGGGAAAAGGGAGTCTCCGTGCACATCAGTAGCCCTCAGTGGCTCAGTTAGCAAAGGTCAGCTCTGTGAGCTGAGAACAGAAGAGCCTACCTGTTATGTCATGTTTGGGGTAATTGGATATTTTGGCTGATATTCAGAGGTAGGAAATGCCTTCTGGTATGTCATTTCGGAGTAATTTTGTTGATAGGCAGCTGATGATCATGTTTTATGAAACTTGTGAAGATAAGTCTACAGTGAGCCAGGAGAATTGTGCTTAGCTTCTGATTGCAAATCTAGGCATGACCTCAGCCTCTCTACTGCTGTGCCAGTTTGCTTGCCTTGTCAAACCAGAAATTCTACCAGACTGGTGCCAGAGGTTTTTTATTTAAAAAAAAATGTATTTGGAATATTTTTTACCTTAAAATAAATTTATTTTTTTTTACATCCACAAAGGATTTGGTTTTGTTTTTTTTTTGTTTTGTTTCTTTTTTTTTTGTTTTTTTGTTTGTTTTGTTTTGTTTGTTTGTTTGCTTTAAGACTATTCTGTTTGCTCTGGTAGCTGTCTTCTGCTTATGTTTACATTACTTTCTGACAAATTCCTATTAAAATATTTTTTAACTGTGGATGATCTTGTTTTTCTTTTTTTTTTCTTAAGAATAAGTGACTTGGTTGTGTTTAGCAAAACCTCTTATAGTCAGCTTCTTTGAGCAATATTGTTCTTTGAGCCAGTTTGCAATGTACAAGTCTCATCATGCCGTTTAAAGAAAACAGTTTGGAAGTGAAGGATAAATTTATTTTGCTTCATTGGTGTCTAAGGTTTGTGCTAAACCAGAAGCAAGGCATGTGGCATTTTTTGCTCAGATGCAGCACTGAACTGTGAGTACCATGAAGCCCAGCCACCTGTTGCTGGCCAGTATTAAGTCAGACAGCTACAGTCCTGGGAGAGACAGCATCTCCTGTAAAGGTAGAATGATGTCACCCATGTGCAGAGATTGGCGTATGTTAGTGTTAACCCAGCATTTACCTCTCCTGCCCAGAGGCAGCATGAGGAGTGTGTAGGGAAAGGATGAGGCTGCTTTCATTCTCTCATTGGGAGATTCTGGGTAGCTTGAAGAGCTGCTGATTGTGCTCTAGAGTAAGTCTTGCTGAATTACCTCATCCCGGGTAGAGGATGAGGTAATGTGTTTTTGTGTCTAAAGCTGAGATCTCCTCTTCCTACCACTGTGCAAGCAAGGCTTGTCTGCTCTTTCCTCAACAGCTGGGAGATCCCTGGCTGGTAACTGTTCTGCTTCTGTCCTCCCTAGTCACTCTCTCACAATGTGATTTGATGTTGTGAAACACTTTTAAAGATTTTTTTTTTTTTTTCGGGAAAAGGAAGCATGAGAAATTACATTTATTGAAGGAAGCTCATGGTGGACATTTTGAAATGCTAGAAGACATCTAGGAAGGTGCATTTAGTAGGTGGAGAAGGTATCGTAAAAAGCAGCTGTGGTATGGGAAGTGTAACTGCACTATTGTGTGACATTTGCTTTGTAAAAAACAATATATATGCTCATGAAAAGCCTTAATGCTTTCTGTTGATTTCAAGTCAGCAGTAGTTATCTAAATAAGCAATTATATAAAGAATTGGTATCAAAGGGAAAACGTGTGTGTGGAAAATAAAGTGGATTTAGTACCAAATACAGTAACAGCAACTGTGTGATAGTTTCAGATGTTTGCCTATGCAGAGGTCACAGGTACTGTTAAGGAATTTCTTACCTTGCATTTCAGGGTTCAGAAGACCATTGGTGGTCTGCTCTGTGCAGGACTGATTATTCAGTTGATCAGCTGGAGCTGTGTGACCTTTTGCTATGCATGGTGGACATAGCTCTTAGTGAGGAGTAGTCAATGATACTGTCTTTTAATATTTCAGCACTAAAATTAAAGTTTTAGTTACTTTAAAGTTTAATTAGTGGAAAAGAATTCCCTGAACAATACAATACAGGTAGTGACTTCTTCTTGAATTCTGTTACAGTAATATATATAATTCCATTTTAATTTCAGATTTGGTGTTATAATACCTATATAAAGACGTTCACTGCCACATTTCATTGGCTCTGTAGTCACCTATGCCACATAGTACATGACATTTCAAACTGTCTGGAATACAGAAATGTTGAAGAAAACCCAGAAAAGTACCAAAACCCTATAAACTTGGTACAGTTGACATTAAGTCACAGTCTTCACGTGTATTTTATAAATACTAAATCAGTTGGACTAGATTCTTTAAAACAGGAAATTATTATATATAGACATTAGTTTTTTTTAAATCAACATGTAGAGATTAAAAAATATTTTATTTGGAAAGATACTCTATGATCTGCATAGATGCTTCAGGGTATCAACCACACATTAAAAAATAGCACTTTTAATTAAAAGATACGTTATCTCTAAAATTAATGTCTGCACAGGGTGTGCATTAATGTATGTAAGTATTGAAACAGGCACATGTTTTATTAGAAAAGCACAAGATGCCTTCTTATGCCTTACTGAAAATTGGAAATGCACCATAATTTTGTTCCTACAAAATCCCACGTCAGTGGTGTTTTCTTCCTTTCACTGCATTTGCCTTCCTCTTAGATTCTCCTGTTGACCTCCTTAGTTGTTATGATGTTTCTAGGTGTGAGAAGTGTATTGTTTTCTTTGCAGCATACTTCACTGCATTTCCATACGATATATATCTGATTTGGTTTGTGGATCATTAAATTTTTATTATGAAATGTAAGATTATTAATTAAAAGAGTATATGTAAGTTTTCAGACAAGTGTGATCTGCTTCTGCTGTCCTTGCACTGATACTGGATTTTTTTCTGCAAAATCAGAGTCTGGCATGTGTAGCTCTTGAAAATTCCATTAAATGTGATGGTAGAAATTCCAGTATCTGAGCTGCTCAATAGAATTTAAGGGTACTCTCTGTCTAAGGACAAAAAGACAAGCGGAAAGGTGAGAGGTCAATTCCTGTTGATCAGCTCGATTCATTGCATACTTGATATCAGAGAGATGCTGCAAAGGCATCGCTTGGGGGTGGAAAGACCGTCATTGAATTCAGGAAGACCGTACTGCATAGTGCTGCATAGTAAAAAGCACTGATATGAGAGGTTGATAAATGGTTAGACAACTCAGTGCATATGCAGGGCAGCAGGCTGGAGGGATGCTTAACTTGGAGGTGATATTTAGAAAGTAAGATGCAGAGCTCTCAACTGTTTCAGACTTTTTATAATAGGTTGTCTTGGCCCAAGTCACAGAAAAATTAAATGAAGATGTTTTCCTTTATGTGACATTAAAATACTTACAAGGTAGTTATTTAGGGTTTTTTTTTAATTTATTGTTATACTTCACTGAACTCAGAAACATAAGAATGGAACTCAAAACAGTTCTTCATATGAATATGTCCACTTGGGGTTGGTATAATTTTTTTTGTTATTTTATTTTCGAGATTTAATAATGCTGATAGTGTTAGCATGTCTGTGTACTGATCTGCATACAAACAATTTGGATTACAGACTCATGTCTGTCACATTTGTCAGGAAACAGAGATACGGCTTCTGGAGTAATGTGGAAAAGGTGGTGTCAGGAGCCAGAGGTGTGGAAAATAGATGCCAGTCATGGAAAAACAGGGGTAGTAGTACAGGGAGGGCTAAAGACAGGCCTCAAAGCAGTAAAAAGTCAGACTTCCTTAGTGTCAGGGATGCTCTTTGCCCCTTCACCTTTGTTGGCCCTGTATGGAGCCAGGAGTTGGACTTGAATGAAGATCCTTATGGGTCCCTTCCAACTCAGGAGATTCTGTGATTCTGTCCTGCTGCACAGAAGTGATGGTTTGAGAGGTGCCTGTGATAGGGATGTGATCCAAGGGAGGCAGATCTGCAGGAAAGTGTTAAGTTGGGTTTTTTTCTGCTATGTGGAACATAGAAAAAAAAATGGAAGGAAGGTCTTTGGTAGAGAAATCTTATTTCATTTCCCCCTTCTTGCTTTCAGGTTTATATTGACTTGCTCCTTTCTTGTAGCAGCCAGGGGATAAGGCTTTTACAAGAGAAGTAAAAAAAAGTTGTGGTTTCTGTGCTCATTTATATTAGTCTCTGGATTAATGGGATTTAAAATGCTTTTAAAAGAAAGCTAAGAACATGACTAGACAGGGTTTTTGTCACTTAGAGTCTTCTTAAAAGAAAGTTATTCAAAGATGTGATCTTTTAGTGACATAGTTAGCTGGGGAAGCTAACTTCTGGCAATATGCAGAAAAGTGTCCTAAATTAAAATTTTGAAAGATGAGAGAATGATGTAGACAGGAACCAGTTTTTAGTAGGCACATGTTAGTTTGACATATTTAGAATTTTTAGTTTCGGCAGGTTTAGCCAAAAGACCGGACAATATTAGGGAGGAACAAATTAGCCAACAGATGTCTCTTAACAAGAGGGCCTCGCCCAGTAACAGGGATGAGATAACAGAGGCTGCTAGAAAAAATAAGCAGGGATATGGGGCAGTTTGAGAGGCCATATCTGCTTACTTATCATGGTTTAGCACTCCATGCCAAAGGGTCAAGAGTGCATCTTGAAGAAGACTACGAGCCTTCCTCCCAAAGACCCCAGCCCACGACCACCGGACAGCAATGCGCAGGCGCCAGGGAGGAGACTTATGATAATGAGCTCTAGGAACTGTTTTAAATACCTCTTGGAACTAATTTAAATAACTCCTGGAACTCTTTAGAATAAGCCAACCTTTTCTCGGGAAATCTTATGTATATGCATAACTTTGTGTAATAAATAGCTGGCTGTTTTGGTGAAACGGCGTGCAAGCTAGGAGGCGCTAGCCCCCTTGTACCCGGCGCCGAAACATACCTGCTTTATAACCTGCCACGGGTTGTGAAGTTTGATTCCGCAAGTCAAGAAGCTCATTTGAACAATTAATTAAATTAATATTGTGTGAATTAATTTCATTAATGCACAATTAAACACCAATTTTCATTTTTCATACTTCTTTGCAAACTTATGAGCAGGTCAGGTAAAGTTATGGAGTCATCAGAAAGTTTGTCCTGTAGTTTCTTACTGGAGAAGAAATTGAAGCCCAGGATTTTTGACATTTTTATGTTCATGCCACACAGTGCATTAAAGTTGTCTTAATTCGTTAATTTGGAGCTGACGGTATCAGCGATAAATGCAAAAGTATCTTGCCTTTCCTTAAGAAAAAGGACTTTGTATTGCTGTTGAGTAAAATATGCTGTTCATCTGCTGTGTAATACATTTCCAAGTAATTTACTAAGGAGTGTAACTTAAGTCACTTGTGAAACATACGTTGGGGAGTCACATTTTTATTGTTTGTATATCTGTGTGTAGTTTCTTGCAATGTAAACAATTGGAAATGTCACAAACCAAACCACTAAGCTGCTCTGGTAGTATGCAACTTTTTAAAAATCTGTCATCTTCTTTGATTCATCACACGCTAAGACAATTCTGGTTGCGGATTTAATCAGTGGGGCATGTGTAAGCCCAGTGAGCAGGGTGGGAGACTCATCTTAATACCCTGTCTTATCTCAGTAGTGGTGGACAGTTTGCCTTGATAATACATGCTGCCTTCTCAGGATACTGGATAAAAGCAGATAAATAAAAGTGGCTAACTAGCAAGAACTCCCTAGTTGATGGACTGAGTGGACTAAAATTAAAGACCACATGGAAAAGGAGCCTTTGCCAGAAGCAGGCATGGTCTTTTCCCTTCTGCACGTAAACTTTGCTAGTATTGCATGGCTGAGAAGCTGACCAAATTGATGCTCAGACAGAACCGTACATAGATTATTGCACTCTGATGTTATTTGATCATTGAGTTTATGTTCACAAACAAATGAAACATTTGACTAATGAATAACAGCTTTTAAATACATTCCCTGAAGAATGTCAGAAAGTAACGTATTGTGGAAGATGGTCACCAAGTGTAACAACAGGATAATAGTCATTGTCTTATCACCTTAGCATAGATGTTCGGTGACAGGTACTGTGTTGCTGAGACAGTCTAATAGTACAAATGCAGGATGGCTGGTTGCCCTTCTAAAAATAAGATAATACAGTATTACAAATGAAGAAATACATAGGCCATTTAAGTTCATTAGAAGTGAATTGAAAGACTTGAAGTTATCTATTAAATAAACTCAAAACTATGCAAGATATGTTTTGTGTAACCTGACATTATATGCAAGAGACATTACGAATGCAAAAATAGCCTTTAAGGGATGGCTGCAAAGGTGTATTTAAAAGGTAAAGAAGCAATGAGAACAGCACATCTTAACATCACAAGAGCTGACTTTCCTGTTTTCCATGGACAGAACATCCTGCACTGGATCATAGTCTGCTTTCCATTCCGTTCTTCACAACTGCTTCTGATTTGAGTGAGGCGTATGTCCATGACAGGTTTTTCATCACCATTCATGAAATTAAACCCTCTGTTTTAAGGATTGTTAAATGTCCAGTTAATGTTCGAGACAATGAACTGTCCTAGTATTTCTTCACTCTCCTCAAGAACAGAAATATAGAGGGTAGGGAGAAAAGCTATGACAATTTTGTGTGATTTGTTTTTATTTTTCTGGTTTGTAACAACAATTTAGGATTTGATACTAAAATATTTTCCTTGAGAAGGGTTGATCATGAGTGGTGATTCCCACTTCAGTTGCATTCTTTAAAATCTCTCAGTGTCTGTAAAACAGAGCTGAAGGAAGAGGATGGGTGTAGGTAAAGGGGGGAAAGGAGACAAATATCTGTGGACAAAAGGTAAGCTTCTTTAATACTTCTTTTCAAACCACAAAAAGCCTTTTCAATAGTAACTTTCACAGCTCATTATCAAGTTTAATTTTAAACTTTCCATTTTCTGTTTATTTAGATGCCTAGGGTGTTTTTTGATTGGAAAATAGAATTTAAAGTTATCTTGATAAATTAGTGCTTCGATAAAAATTGGACTTCTGAGAGTGCGGAAGGAAGGAATAATAATTTCGTTAATAATTGCCTTATGCTCAGGCAAGCTCCTCTGCAGAGCACAAAAAAGCATCACTGCACCACAGGGCTGTGGAACTAGGGCGGTCTTTAGTGTGCATTGCCTTGTCTCTGGCTTCTGATCTACTAGGAGAGATTCAGGGACAGAAGACAAAGCCTTCCTGTTGTGCTGCAGGAACCCTCCTTGAGATGTAGGCTGTGTTAAAACAAACCCTCCCACCACCCCCCGTTTTTTTTGGTTATCCTTAGAAGCCTGTAATAGTGTGAGGTTGGGTACATCTTGAATGATGAGAAATTGTAAATCCTAGTGAGTTACATGGGTATGTTTTTTATAGAGTTTCCATCTGAGGTTTTTCAGGGGTCAGAAGAAAAGAAATCTTCCCATCCCTACCCCTGAAACGTCAAATTTAAAACCGCCTGGTTTCACTGAAATATTTATAATCTGAGTACCTCTAATGAAAGGCAAACCCAGCTTTTTTTAGCTTATGGGAGCTGAAGGGACCCATTAAAGAAAATACATATAAGAACCCCTGTTCCTTTGAATGTGTGGACTGTTACGGAGTTCCCAGGGTGTAACGCTTGTTTAGAGGCACTCGGTCGATTCTCTGAGCTTTTTTGAGTGTGACAGCTCCTGAGAGATTAAATAGCTGTTACCATCAGAACTTTAATCAGTTTTTCTTCCATTTCTCAAGTACAGGGAAGGATAGGTGTAAAGTGTCATGAGGATTACACTGCAGTGCTTCCTGGATAAACTTCAGTGCCATTGAAGTGGGGAAAACTGTACCCAGTTATAATATGACAGCTGTCATGTTTCCAGAAGTGTCTGATCAGATCTTCAAATCTGAAAGCTAGATCCCTTGAGCTGAGTGCAGCGAGCCTCTAATGTCAGTCATTTCTACTTCTGTTCCCTTCCACTCTAGTGGTAGTAACGTGATTACATATTAAAATTAATCAAATAGGAGTTAATTTATAATGATCTCCTTCAGCTTTTGTATTTCAGTGTTACTTGTAACTCTGGGTGATCCTGCTTTGGCAGGGGGGTTGGACTAGATGATCTCCAGAGGTCCTTCCTACCCCTACTCTTCTGTGATGTAAAACTGTTTATAATGGATGGGTATGAGGAAGATATGGTTAAAACTTGCCTTGGGCTAGTTCCCACTTCTTCAAATGCCTCCTAAATGTCAAGTTTATAGAACTTATTGTGCCTTTTAAAATTACCCGTATTCTTACATGGGTTGTGTTGAAACAGCATCCAAATTTCTCAAATGAGCGAATTTAATATTTATAATATAGGTATGAAAAGATTATAGATGTGGGGAGTGGGGCATGGAAAGGAGCTCTCTTGTGTTTTCGTTTTTTTTTTTTTTTCCTTTAGGATAGAGATTAATTTTTATAATACTATTTTTCCCTCAAGTTATCTCCATGACTTGTGGTCTTTCTAGTCATTATGCATATAATAATTTTTTTTTGAGGCTTTAGATGGGATTTCCACATAGTTTAAGAACAGAAATAGCTGAATCCAGAGGAGAAAATTTACTGTTTAGGGTTTAATGTAAATTAGTTGTGGGCATTGTTTTGTTCACATCTAGTTCACTGCACTATGTATTCCTCGTGGAATGACTCAGAAGAAAACAACAGTCTATACTAATGGGTATAGTCTCTGGATGTGTGATGGTTGCACTCCCAGCTTGTAGGCTGGAGTGTGATATGAGAAAAAAATGAAACTCTAGAGAAAAAGCCATCTAGAAAGAACCCTTTTCTATCAAAACTGATTGTTTCTTATTGTCTGTCCACTGAACAGTGGGTAATGCAAGTGGTAAGAACCAACATACTACCGTTGCCTTACACATCCTTGCTTGTGGGAATATAGTCTTATTGTGCCTGCAAGCACAAATGCAACAAAAAGTAGACATTTTCAGGATGTAATAAGAGCTTATTACAGAAACTCAATTTTATACTGTCATGTTGCTTCTAGTTACAGTTTTAGACTAGAAAGTCTGAGGAAGTATTTGAAAATTAACAGCACAGAAATTAGTTCTGAAATATTAGGAAATTGCTATTAATTTCTCTTCATGATAATGCTGTTCATTATTAGTTTGATCATTCATTCTCATAAATAAAGTTCACCTCACTTAAAATTCCTCTCCATCCTCACTTCATGTTACAAAATCAATTTCTGAATTTCTTAGCTTGCAAAATCCTCTACCTGCCACCTGACATCCTTTATCCTTTTTACCCATGTGAGGAAGTATGTTCAGCAAACTCCGGTTTGCACAAGACTGGTAGAGATGCTCAATAAAGAAGGACCAAGCTTTAGCTTGGGCAGGGAACACCGGCAACTCCAGCACTTGAGTGTGTTTCTGATAGTTATGGACACCAAGCTTTAGCTTGGGCAGGGAACACCGGCAACTCCAGCACTTGAGTGTGTTTCTGATAGTTATGGACACCTCAGGTAGGATATTGGTACTCGTACTCAGGATCGAATCCTGTAGTCAGTTTTTGAGGAAGAATATGCTACATATGTTTTATCTCAATAGTATTTTCAAGTATCTTGTGTCATAAACTAAGATATGTTATACGAATGCTGTGCCTGGTCTATTCATGGCAAGAGTCTACATTTTGTGGGGAAAGACCTTCATTTTGTAAGTGCATAATGTTTTCTCAGCTGCCTTGAGGCAAAACACAATGCAGAGTTATGATTTTAAGCTCAGAGTTCGGAGATTAGGGAAACTGTGGAATATTTGTTTTTCTATGTATAATCTTTTATTCATTCTCAAAGCTAGCCTAGTGTTAATGAGGCCATTTGTATTTAGCACTTTGAATAATTTATGGTGAAATTAGAATTGTCTTTCATTTTCTAACGTTGATAGTATTAAAAGAAGTCCTTTGATTGAGAGGAATTATACCATGATTTAGTGAAGCACAGCAAAATACTCTTTAGGTGTATGGTTGTAAAATGGGGCTAAAGTTAGAGTTGTTTAGTTTCTGGGTCTGAAAAAAAAAAAAAAAGGAGCAACTGAAATGATCTGTCTTATTGTAGTGGTTTATTGGTTTGTCTTACTGTAGAGGCCAGATTCCCACCAAAGCTGTTCTATCATTCTCCTCTTAGCTGGTCAGTGGAGAAAATATGTGTTGAGAGGCTTTGGAGTTGAGATAAGGACAGGGAGAGATCATTTCATAATTAGTGTCATGGGCAAAACACACTCAACACAGAAGAAAGGCAAGAAAACTCTCTAATTTATTACCCTGCACTACACACACAGAGAAACCACAGTTGGATGATGATAAGTACAAACAGCTCTTAAAACACCATCCACCCACCCCTCCCTTCTTTGCAGACTTCACTTTACTCATGATTTCTCCTCCCCAGGATGGCACAGGGGGAAACGGGGAGCGATGTGGAAATAAGGAATAGAGGCTTCAGTCTTCAGTTAGTTCCTCATGAGTTGTTCTTCTTGGGGGAGGGGTGGGGATTTCTCACACTCTTTCCCTGTGCCAGAGTGGGGGCCCACAGACAGGAGACAGACCTCCACGACCTTCTCCACATAAGTCTTCTCCCACAGGGCCTCAGGTCTTCACCAACTGCCCCAACATGGGTCACTGCTATAAAATCATAAAATGTCTCTCTGAGCAAACCTCCATAATCTGTGTCATGTGGTAATAACCCTGTAGAAAGAGCGTCATAAGCTATGTGCTAGTTTCAACAGCTCAAGTGAGTTTTAGTTTTCTTTTAGTAAGCTGTTACATGCCAGACATTAGTGAAATTAAAGAAATAGAATATCTGGAAGCTGCATGCTATTGTTGCTATTAAAAGCAGGCCCGTGTTGGGTAGGATTTCTCACATACTGCTGCGTTCAGGCCTAGTCATAAGGAAGCTGATATTGTGTTACTTTTGTCAGAACTAGTTAACACATCTCTGCAGCCGTAGTATTGCATTTCAGAATTAAAAAACATAGTTTAACAGATTTTTTTAATAAATATACTTTTTTATTCCTAGCACATTCCTGGAAATGGTTGTTGAAGATATTGCATCTATGCCTGAAGAGACCCCAAATAACTGGAAAATAAATTATTTAAACTAATTTAGAACAAATATAATAAGGTGTTACCAGAACCTTTACCCAATCTATAATTGCATTCCTACTAAATTATTGACAGAATAATATTGTCTCTGTTAGATATTTGTTTTTTTAAGTGATAAAACCCTATTTTTCTAATTAGGTGATGCTTTTTGTACTTAAATATTACATTGTGGAGGTATTAGGAAATTATACTCAGTCCTGAAAAATTTTACAACATAATTCTCATTTGAAAAAAATCCCCAGATAGGACATACATTTATTTAGGGAGTTGTATTATTGACATCTTTATATCTAATGCAGTCTGTGAACTTCAGTGAAGGAAAAGCAATTGAGCATAATTTTATAATTTAGATTGGTCCAGTTTATAGTTGAATAAGTTTCATTTGAGGTAGCAGCTTGGATCAAATTACTGTAAAGTAGAAGTTAAACTGGCTTGCTCTGTGGGGAATTGATGCTAGAAGATGTTGTGATGGAAAAATGTTTAGATTAACCCAATCTAAATATGCAAACATATGCACTAGAAAAGCTTATGTATAATTTTTCATGCCTACTTCCGATTTCCTTAATAAAATCTCAGTATTTGTCTCTTATTGAAATGAAATTCCCACCAAACATTACATTAAATCTGAAGTAGTTACACATAAGTGATGCTGAAACTCCTGTACTTAACTTTTTTTTTTTTTGCTATATAAAGGACACTGAGAAATTGTTGCTATGTCCTGGTTGTGTTTTCAGTTAATGTTGGTGACTGGTTACTGTTTAAAAGGTGATACAGGAGGTCCTGGTCAGGCATTATACATGAATTTTTCAGGAATTAAACCTCTCCCTGGTTTAACAGTGCTGGTTTGTTTTTGTTATTTTTCTGATTACTAGAACAACTGGGAGTGTAAACTAGGTAAGAAGTAACAGCTAGGAGTACAAGCCAAGAGATATGGATGTATTGTTTTGAGGAGGTATTTTTCCAGTAATGTTAGAGAAAATTTCCAAAATTCTGAGATCTGGAATGTTCATTCTGCTCCTCCACCTAAAGCTCTCTGTTTCTGTTGCTGTCCCAGAGAGAGAACTTCCAGCTGGAAGAGGCACCACTGGGACAGGAATGAGTTGTCAGATTTATTATACATTTGAACTAGAGGAAGATGGCTTTTTTAGACAAGTCAGGTGGAGAGGTGCTGCTGGCTACTCAAGGGAGAAATACATGTTCAAGCCAACTGGGTGAAGATAGGTATTAAAGCAGAATCATGATAACCTAGGAGATAGGAGAATACACTGACTGCAGAAAAGCATAGTTTGGGATTAAGATGTAGTTTCTTACTAGGAAGATGTGATTCTGAAGCGCAGTTTTGGTTTGGGCCAAGTAGACTAACAACCTACCCATGTTTTAGATGGCTTGGCTTATGAGTGTAGTTACCTGTTTCATCAAAGGATGGCCCACTGTGGACCAGGAGAACCGTCTCAGACCTCTCGGCTTACGAGAGTGGGGTTTGGCCAATGGTCCTCAAACCTTCATTTCACAGTCTTTGAATTTACGTAGAGTTCCTCTTGGTAACAGAGATATTTGGATTCACATGTTTGTCTCCGAAAGATAGTCCAAATTTGTGCTGAAGAGAAACTTATGTTCCTCTTACATCCCTGAAATTGATCTTCATTGTCTGTTCCTGGCAGTGGACTGCTTGCAGTATAAATAAATCAGGGGATGTAATCAGGGATTGTCTGTGGGGAATCTTGGGTGAAGAACTTCCACTGGAGAATACCTTTACTGCTGGTCTAGAGTAGCAGCTCCTTTGCCAGAAAAAAGCCACCAGAGAGAGGTACTGTTGGGTTTGCCAAACAAGGTATTACACATTGTCTTGTCATCAGTAAGGAATGATGGCTGGGAAGTACTTCTGAAGGGCCTCAATAGTGAGAATAAGCAATCTTTGCTGTCATTCACTGCTCGTTGCAAGCACCAGGTCTCACATGGGTATTTAACTGTTGTTATGGTTGCACATTCAACCCAAAGCTCTAGCTGCCAGAAGCTCTTAGTGTCTCTGCACTGAAATTAATTTTAAGGGAAGAGGGAGAAGAAAAGGATTACTTTTTGTTTTTCTGTTGGTTTGAGCTTACTTTGTCTTCTCCCACTGCTTTTGGAAACCCATCAAATAATTTAAAAGGCTTTCTGTATGTCACCGCACATTTCATTTGATATATTTTGCAGGGAATCTTCAGAGTCACTAATTTGTTCTAGATTTTATATGAATGTGATTAATTCAGGTCACAGAGCAAGAAACAGAACTGACTAGAAAAGTCAGTTTCAAACATTATCTTGACTTCTTGTTGTAAGCCTGTGGCTGGTTTATGGGAGGTGTGGAAGAAAAGTAGAGCAGGAGAATGCTATTGGAATGTTTAGCTAATTGCCACTATTATAAATTATTATTATTCCTTAAACATTGCTTTTTACCATCGTCTTTCTCTCTCTGGTGGAAGTTCTGAATGTCTCTTTCCCACAAAAAAGTGAATGATCCAGCGAGAACATTTTCCAGTAATAGAAGAAAAACAAAGGGGGGTGGGGGAATACGTTTTCTTTCAACTCTTATTTCATTTGATCGATTACATCAGAAAATAATAATTAAAAAAAGACCGAAATATGGTTGGTGTGAAATCTAGTTTTGGTTTCGGTGAGCTGCAGTTTTTTGAAGACTCACATAAATATGAATCACTTGTGATTTATATTTCATCCAGAGATGGCAATATAGTGTGCTACAGTATGGTATTCACATATAGCAGAGGTACCTCTGATTCATGCCTGCAAGTAAGGCTTCAGCTAGTCCGGAACCCAACCTGTTAAAGGTCTGTAGAAACAACACCACTGGCTGCACTTGATATTTATTCATTCCCTAGAGAGCAAAAAGTGAGCACCGAATAAAGCTGTGTCTCACAGGTGGGCCAAATGGATGTAGGTGGGTGCTGACTGATCCTCTTTCTGCAGTCGCAGTTAGCACGGGAGCTGGAAAATAATGACATTTGATGGCATGTAATTGTTTGGAGTTTTTTGTCTGTACCTGTGAAAGATACATTTCATAGGGTTGGATGTGACTTTTTGATAACTGTGTAATCCTTGCTTTCTTTAGCGCCCACATAGACCTCAATACCAGCAAGCTGTAAATACAGGCTGCAGGTCAGGGCTTATGTACATCAAATAGTGCCCATGCTTACTGGAATAGCCCCAGCCACCTGAATAGCTTCTGTGGAGTCAGTATGGCCCCTGCTGAGGAGTGCAGCAAGCGAGGAAGGGGTGTGGCGTTGACTGCAAACTGGTTTAATGTTCTGGCTGCTTTGCTGTAGGTAATAACGCGATGAGAGCAAATAAGCAGGGCACTACCACGTGGAGAAAAATAATAGGAACTTAGTACAGATAAACGTAATTGCACATTTCATGCTTTGCTTTTTGTAATCAGTCTGTCAAATCAAACTCTAAAATGCATAAATTAAGCACCAATTCCCCACAGAACTCAGTTACTTGTTAGCAGCCTTTAAAATATTGATACCATTATCCAGATTTCTTGCAGTCCAGTACAGATCCACATTTGGCAGTTGGGTCAAGCTGTGATTACTCGAATTGATGAACTTGGAGGACTGGCGGTGGGAAGCAGAACGTGCCCCATGGCTGTGGGCAGACTGCTGCGTTACTGCACCAGGACTGTAGCAATTAAGTCAAATCATGCTGAGGAGCAGCGTCTCCTTTAACTGCATGGTAACTATTCAGGCTCTTGGCAGCTGTGGCCTTGTCCATCAAGCCTATGCTTTTGTGGTCTATTGAAGGGCTCCTTGGCCCTAAGCAAGGGAAACAAAACATTACCTTGTCTAGCAGAACAGGAGTGTTTGGTGAGAGGCAAGTTGTTACTCAGAGAACATACTCTGGTTTTTGATAGCTTTTGTCTAAGCCAATGCCAAAAGGGAACTGAATGTACAGAGAAAAATATTCACGAAACATGCAATCCAGAAAACATCAAGCAAAAGCACATTTTTCCTTTGTTTTGTTTTGTTTTGTGTTTTTTTTTGTTTTGTTTTTTTTTCTTTTTGGGGGGGAGGTGTTTTGTTTTTAAATATTTTTTATTATTATTTTCATGTACTTTATTAATGGTTCTGCAGAACCAGGATCTTTTTACGTCTGTCTGTCAGTACAGTGTATGGACATACCATGCCCTGTATTGTAGCAAGATTTCAGGCACTTTTCTAAAGGTTTTACCTACTGCATAGTTAAAGCTACTTGTGACATTTAATTAAGGAGCATCCCTGGGGTAGGTAAGTTCCTAAGCAGTCAGTGGAAAGGGGGCTTATGACTTACATGGCTAAAATAACCCAAGGTACCTGATGTGGTACCACATGTTAAAACCTCACTGTGCCTGAATGGCATCCCACTAGTCTGCATGTCTGCAGAGCCCTTTCCTCCCTATTTTGTCACTCAGTTTTTCCAGTTTTCACTTGCTTTTGTTTTGGTGTATGAAAATCTCTCATATTTATTTTTTGACAGATAATGCTGTATTTTGCCTTCAGCTTGTTTCCATATAATCTCTTTCATACTGGTTTTGTTAATATTGCTGTACTTAAGATATATACTGTCTCCCCGGGGCATTGGCTGTAACTACTTTCCAAGTAATATTTTGTATATAATCCCACTGAATTGCAATTATATCCGCCAATCAAAATTTACGACTCTCTACAGTTTCTGCCTTGTAACTACACATTTCATTCTTCATTATGAAACTTGTGACAATGTAACTGGCAGCCTGTATTCAGGTGGAGTAGCGGAATTTTGAAGTGCCAGGGCTGCAAGAAGTAATATGTGAAGGCACAGTGCAGGTTGTCATGTTTTAGCTGCTGTGGTAGAATCCTAGCATGGCAAAAGGCTGAGGAGGTGGGCACAGAGCAGCCACACACAGTGTAGGTGAGTTGGTTATTCTTCAGAGTGAGAGTCAAAGCTCAGAAAGGCACAGCACCAAGAAGGAGGCATTTTGGCACCAAAAGATTAATCTGGGATAGTGTCTTTTTGCCTTGCGTGTTCTGCAGGCCATCAGACTACATGTAGTCCAGTGTTCTTACTTGGTTTTAAACTCTTAATTTTAAAAAGCTTCAAACTAATTTTTTTTTCCACTTAAGAGATGTAAGTTTACAGTTCAAACAAATGGTCTCCAAGCATTTCTGAGGTGATACATGCATGTTTTCTCTAAACTGGAGAGACATGGATTTGACAGGTGGACCTCTCAGGGATAAGGAATTGGCTGGATGGTCGCACTCAAAGACTTATGGTCATCAAGTCAAAGTCCAAATTAAGACCAGTGATGAGAGGCATTCCTCAAGGATTTATATTGACACCAGTGCTATTTAACATCTTTATTGGAGACAAAGACTATGGGATTGAGGGCACCCCTAGCAATTGAAACCACATCCTGATAGATACTGCATTTTAATTTTCTTTTTGTTGATCATATTATATTTTCTTTTTCCTGTTCCTTCCCATAAACAGTGTAATTTCACAGTGCTGACAGCTTATGTGCTAAATACCGCAATGAAACAGGAGCAACTGTATTATTGTGTATATACTGACAAATCCCTTTGCTTAATGTATGTTCAATAAAGTTAAAATAGCAAATGTTATTAAACCAGGGGAAGTACACCGTGAAAGTTATTAATGTTCTTTTCTTTGCTGATATTATGCATGTGGCACGTTTGGTTTTTTCTTTCCATAAAAAATGCAGTTTTATTGAAATAAAACAGGAAGAAAAAAACTACAGCATAAAAGTGCAGTAGCAATAAAGATGTTTGTTTCAGTGCAGTCTAAAATGATGAGAGAGCCTGTTTCTTTTCTGGGGGCAGTGGAGAGAGGGTATTAAATGCTGTTCTCAGTTTTCAACTAAACAGCAACATTAAAGATTTAAAAAAAAAAGTTTAAGAATTGATATTTTTTCTTCCTCAGCCAAATGTCCACCCACAGTTTCAATAACGTATCCAGAGAAAGAATTAAAAAAATGACCAGCATGGCTTTTTACCTCCATTTCACAGAACTGCAATATTGTACTTTGTAATTAGCTATGTTACAATCTGAGTTTGAAAAAATGCCTAGCAACCTTTTTGTCCACATTCCCTCCCAGGAGCATTGGTCAGGATAAGAGCGCCTGTTACCTGGTGGGAGGATGGTTTCTGATTGAGAAGCTGCAGCCGCTTGCCTGGTTTTCTCTTGTGCTGTAAGGTTGTGTTACCACCTTGGTGCAGTCAACCTCCTTAGGGACAGAAGGAGCCAAAAATGGCAGTTGTCCACCTGTGGAGGAGTGTGGCTTGGGTAGGCTCATGAAGCCTTGAAGAGCTGGTGAGCCAAATGGAATCTTTATGCGAGCAAGCTTTGCCAAGAGAGCGTTGGCCAGGACGGTCACCTCCATTTAGGACAGCAGTCCTTCCCGTCACTGTAACTCCTCCTCTTGAAAACTGGGATAGACCCCCATATGCATTTTGACCCCCTTTGCTTATATGCTCTGCTTCATAAGGAATTGGAGAAACTTTGAAGGATTTTATAGAGCAAAGTCTTTTTTAAGTTGTCTACTGAAGAGACTAGAGAGTCTGTATATCTGATAAATTGAACCAGGTTTTTGCCATGGTCCAGCACCTCAAACAGATGATTAACTTCAAGCTATCATTAAAAATTCTGCTTTTGCTAGACAGTGTAAGTGAGGAAATCTTAAAGCAGAGGAGGGCTTTTCTCTTTGGAACTAAGAGAAGGGATGGGTGACTGGATCAGTTTAATCATCCACACTGCCTCATGTCTTTACTCACTGAATCACCACTACAGCAACATAATATATAATTATATACATTTTGAAGTGTCAAGGCTTCTTGTTTAAAGCTTAACTCAGTTTTAAATCCCCATGGAAAGGGAAGGCCTTTAAAATACTTATTAAATTCTAATCTTAATCACATTCATCGTTATTAAAATTTGAAATAGGTTGAAATACTTAAGGTAAGTGAAATGAAAAAACTAATAAAGAACATGAAACACATGGGAGAAATGGAAGAATAATTGCTGAAGATTAAGAAATCTAAAATGGTCAAACATGAAAAAGCCTTCATTTCCTATGAGTTGTTTTTTTTTTTTTTTAAAAAGTTTTGCAGTAGCTTAGTAATATAAAAGGAGATTTTAAAAATTAATTGAATGTTAAGTGTAGCAAAGTGGCAAGAAATATTTTAATACATTAAAAGTTAAACTGGTCCTGTCTTTGGGCTTCCAGTATTATTTAGGCCTTTTCAGTTATTGAGAGAGTTGCTTCATCTGTCAGCAAGGATGCAACATTCCTATTGTTTTTGCTATTAATAAATACTGTTATCATTGTGGTAGTAATAGTTTTCATAATAAGTGGTGCTTAGGAGTAACAAGGTACTGTGGCTGAAGACACCAGCATGCTCAGTCTTGTACAGGCAGAAGAAAATGATTTTTCTTTTCCAAAGAATGTGTAATCTAAACATGAAAGGAAGGAGCTCTTCAAATATTTTGGTTTTAATTAAAAATTATAAAGATGGAATCAAAATTTTGAGCTTCTGTTATATCCTCCTTTTTTTTTTTTTGCTTGTGAAGGAAAGATGCCTTCATGCGAGTCGTGCCTGGCTATTGGAACATGTTTGAGTGGCATTTTTTCAGAGCTATGAAGAGCTCTAAGGCAGACAGAGAAATACCATACTCCAGAAAATTTAGGGAAATTGACATTTTGGTGTGGCGTACTTCACTAGGGGCGTTTGAATGATTCACTTCACACTGTATTCTGTGAGAGAAGAAGGAATTAAATATTTTAAAAAGTGAATCCACCAATTTTATTTTTATTTTAGGTATTACTTACCTTGACCATGCCGGTTCAGCACTTTTCCCAGAGAGTCTACTTAAAGCTTTTACTGATGACCTCAGAAACAACGTTTATGGTAAGTGGATAACTTCATTCCCATTAGTCTTCTTAAATTTCCATCTAAATAGATCAAAACTGTGCCTCTTGAGTTGCTGGAAGAGTATTTCTGCAGGTTTTTTAACTTACGCAGTAGTTAGAAGAGCAGCAATTTTACAAACCAGTCATTGTCCCTTTGTGTCATCCCTAGCTTTAGTTCTTTGGTGGCCAAGGACATATCTTTTTAGGATCAGGGAACATGACTTTTTGTCCAGGGGTTAGTGCATCATGCTGAGCACTGTTTGTTCAGTCTTTCTTTCTTTTTGTCATTCAAATTGCAAAAATAATTTCTTAAGCAGAGACCAGAATCCAGAACCCTTCTCAATGAGACTTACTGCATGGAGCTTATACTTTAGCTTAGTAGAAGCATTTTATTTAGAAGAAAGCTTAGCTCAAAAATCCTAATTGGAATTAGATGCTAGACCTTTTCCAGACTTTGGCATATCCTCAGAAAAAAAAAAGGAATTTTATCCCCAGAGTGATCTTGCACATGAGAATGTGAGTAATAGTACCTACAGACCTGTGCAATATCTGGGTGGAGATTTAGCTATTGCAGCTGTGGACGTGGGCACTTCAGCACCACTTCAGCACCACCTACAAATACTTCATCCCCAGATCTGTTAAGCCTCGAGACACGCACTGAATGTGCTTTTATACAAGGCAGCAGCATCCATCATTTAGGAAATATTGTCACTGTATGAGACAATTTACATTAGAACGATTCATGCTCAACCAGAAAAATATGTACTGTGCAGTGTTATAGAGATAACAGAGATATAGAGAGTAGGCTCACTGAAGTAATCAAAATTCCTTATCGCGTGTCACTCTCTGTGGGCTGCGTGTCCTTTTTGCTGCTTTTGTGTCTTTCTTACGCTCCCTAATGTGTGCATAGAGCAAAGTGATTCCTCGCTTGGGAGCTAGGTACCAGTGCTTCAAAAGGAAACTGCAGTGTCCTTTTGAACTTCCTTGCCCAAGTGACAAGCACACTTGTGCAAGCCACTTGAGAGTTCTAGGTAGTTCTCATGTTCAGTGTGCCATCGCACGTGTCATTTCCCCTTCTCTTGTCTCCTGAATGCTGGTGAGGCTGGGATCAGAGCGTGGATTTCAGTTCCGCTGCGAAATTGATGTTGTTCTTGATAGGCGCAGGGCTTTTTCGCTGTTATAACAAGATATGTTGATTTGATTGCATTCAAAATCTCCCATTCAAGTGCATGTCTGTGATATTAAAATTAATGTTCTGTCACTACAGCCATTGTCAAGTGAAATGTATGCCCTCTTAGTTATTTCAAACAACATTGGGCTCAACCTTTATAATAAGTGCCATCTGCGGTGGAAAAAAATTAAATTTGTAAATCAATTGAGCGCTCGTGAATAGAAATAGTACTGCTGCCAGTTTGGAGCAGATTTGCATTGTACCTATAATGCTATAGGAGGACAAATTGTATCTTTTTTAGTGCTGCTTTCATCTAAAATGATAACAAGAGCTCTAGTATGGTCAAATATCTTTTTTTTTTTTTTTTTTCTTTCCCCAGTTATATCTCTGATGCTGTGAGAACAGTAGTGGTTGTATAAAAAGAACTCATTTAACAGACACAGATGCGAGTGAAGGGGGAGTTTGACTTGCAGCTTTTTTTATTTTCTTGGTGATAATCCACAGGCCCAAAAAACTACAGTTTAACTGTTGCATGTGTAAATGAGGGAATGTAAGTAAGAGAGTGTCTCACTTCTAAATTGAGAATATTTGAATTGGAAATCAGAGAAATGCAACATCAGACACGAAAAGTCTAGATATTAGGTTTGGGTTTGAGATCTAAATTTATTTTTCTTTTCAACACCTTCACTCAATAACTTCCAGCAGGGTGATTTTGAAAGTATAAAAAGAGAGTAGCTATAATTTCAGCCTTCTGCAAAAACTGTATTAATGTATGAGTTTCTTTCTTGTTCTCTTTCCAAACTGTTTAGGCATGTTATTTAAACATTTACTAATAGGAAAGTGTGCTCTGCCTGTGTGGATATTGCTGTAATCTTTTTGGCAAAAATTCGTGCCCTTCTAATGTTCTGTCTTAATTGTTAATAGATGGCTGTGCTGTGCTGGGCTAAGGTGGCTACTAATTTTGCAATAAAATTTATATTTTCATGAGCTAATTGAATTTCGGCACTAAAAGCTCGGGGCCAGTCCTGCAAATATCTTTTTTTTGTCTGTTATCTGCAGAGGTTTTCTTTTCTATATGGTTTCTTAGCTGTTGCACAAACATACTTATTGAATGTGCATTCTGTCTGCAGTTTTTCCAGGTACATTTGTGCATGTGCAGTTCTTTTTAAGGGAACTACCTAAGTGTTAGTAAGAGATCCAGCTGATGTTTCAAGGTCTGTCATAATTGCTTTCTTCTGTTACATGTTCCTTCTCTTGACTAACTCCTCTAAGGAGCTTCAGGGCATTGCTGTGAAGTATACGTTAAATCTTTCTTTGTCATCTTTTCAGGCTGGCTTGGTGTAATACTTTGATAAAAGAAAAATTAATAGCAATATTGTGATTAATGATTAACTTCTATGTCTCTGTTGTCTCCTAGGCAACCCTCATAGTCAGAATATCAGCAGCAAGCTGACATATGACACAATCGAGCATGTCCGATACAGGTAGAATAATCTTTCTTTCAGATGTTTTATGATGTACTTCATAGTTTTCATTTTGATTAGGCCTCTGCTGTTTTGATGACTTCGATGTGATGTCATTTTCGGAGGGTTATCTGTTGTAACTAAAGAAAACATCTCACTTTTAAAACACAAGGTACTTGATCAGTCAAGTGCCGGACAAAGTCAGTTCTTTTCCTCCTATAAGCCCCAGCTCTTGAAGGCCTGTAGTTAAATTAGTGCTGTAATTTAAGTCCACAGTTTTAATTAAGATATAGAAGATGGAATCTCAAAAGCGATTATTAATAAGATGGTATAGTAAGATAGTAAGGTGGAACTAAGTATAAGGACATAGTTAAAATTCAGATGAAATTAAATAGGGTAAAGTGGTTTGTGAGAATTTATAAAAACCTTACGGGCATGTATAGTCTGTTTTACAGCAGGTGCTTCTGTTGGAGTAGTAAAATACTTTTTCAAGTTTTTTTGTGTAATTTTTAAGAGCAACAGTAAAAATTGTCTTGGGACTTGTGGGTATGGACCAGAAAGTGAACTTTAAAATAAAGTAAGCCCTTGAAAGTTCAGAAAAGCATGAGCTGATAGTACACTTCTTGCCAGTAGTTTACATACACTATGAAGAAATACACAACTTAGGTACTTGGTTATTGGTTTTAGGGGGTTGTTTTAACTCTTGCTATTTTTAAAAAAATACTTTTATTGAAGAATATATATACTTTGAGTTCATTTCCCTACTTTTAAGTGTCATGGGTTACTCTTTTATTATCTTTGTTGAAAACAGAGATTTCTCCAAACCACATCACAGAATTCAGACCGATAGCAATAGAACTGTGGTGTTGTAATGTCCATAGTTGTAAGGAAGAAAATCTGCCTTACACAGCTCTGCTCTTTTTTCTCTATCTGCACTATAAGGGTGTGAAAACCCAAGTTTTCTATCTGTCTATAACCTGTTTCTTCCAACCCACCCCCCCCCTCCCCCCCCCAACTTTCTGGAGAAAGTATTTAGTTTTGCTTTTTGCCCAACCCTGTCTTGCACTGTGTGGGGTGACTACCTATTACTTTAGGGCCAACTGAAATGAAAGTGACAATTTATGAGGAACAGCTGTTTTCAGAAGAGGATACTTACAGCCAGGTACAGCAGTACCTACAGCCCTGCATCCCCTTGAGCATATCTGTGTGCTCACGTGCAGCGTTGGCATTCTGACTTGGCACAGAGAGCAGGTTTGGAGAGGACAGTAAGACCACTGTTCGAGGTTTTTATGTTTGTTGGTTTTATTGTGGATTTTTTTTAAAGCCCTCTGCATCCAAATGAACATTTTCACTATTCCACCTAAGAGAATTTGACGTCTTTCCCTGTAGAAATTCAGCCATTATCCCTAAGTAAAAATTTAAAAGGCATAGTCATCAAAAATGTGTAGTCATAAAAATTGAGGAAGAAAATGCCCCCAAAACACTGTCAGGAAGTCAGTTATCTAAAAGGCAATAAAAGTATATTAAAAATCTATACTTCCAGCCAATGCAGAAGCAATATGACAAGACAGAGAGACAGTCAGCTCAGTCCTGCATCACAGCACAGACTGGATTTCCTTAGTGAAAGAATAATTCAGTGGTTAGTTTTAGAAATCTTAAAATGAACTGCTTTCTTATAATTTAAATTTTGGCACATGGCTGCATTCAGAAATATGACTTCTTTTCAGTGTTTGACTCCAAGACAATATGGTAATTTAAAAAAAAAATGTTTGCGTTTTGATTTTCTGAGGAGACAACATGAGCAACTAATTAAAAGAAAACCCACAAAGCTTGTCTGATATATATTTGTCCATAATTTGGTGATAGTCCCATGAGAATAGACAGAAAGCACTCCTAAAACATTTATTTGCAAATGCCCCCAAAAAAAATTTCCATATTTGAGTCAATGGATATTTTATACAGTCTACAAAATTACAATAACTA
Source organism: Heliornis fulica (assembly GCA_013399135.1). Classification (NCBI taxonomy): domain Eukaryota; kingdom Metazoa; phylum Chordata; class Aves; order Gruiformes; family Heliornithidae; genus Heliornis; species Heliornis fulica. The sequence continues at coordinate 269,469 of VXBZ01007951.1, read as the reverse complement.
GAAGAGTTTACATCATGACCAGCTCAAGTACAATAAAAGTAAGAATAACTGTTTTATTCTTAAAAACATTCTCTCTACCTAAAATGAACTTCCGAAAGATATTTAACATTGTGTCTGTCTGTACATTAAACATGAGTGAAGCTGAGAGGAGGAAGCAAGAACTGTAATAAACCTTACCTAAATGTATTAAATGTATGTATCAAAAGATTATAGATCCTTTTTATGACTTTGCTTGCGGATGTATGGAAATGCCATTGCTCCATTTCTATACAGCAAAAGAGCATTAGTGCGGTATCTCCTTACAATGCTGCAGAGATAATGCAACTCAGAAATTCATTACGGTGAGTATTAAATAACCCTTTTTCCCATATGCAAGCATTTGGAAATACTAGCTTTCTGAATATTTGAAAACATTGTCCTTGTAGATCTTACACTCGCAATAACAAATGGTGCAGCAGTGTCTTCTAACCAGAGCCAGACTGGTTAGCATTTAGCATTGTTTTGTGTTTGTGGTGTGTTTAAGATATGTCAGGATGCCTTTTTCATTTAAATGTGGTGTCGTTGAGTTTAATAGAGCTTTGATGTTCATCCTTGAACTTTCAGATACCATGAAATGTTAAACGATAGAATACTCTGGGACCTCATATATATATTAGGGGAAAAAAAATAAAGGCAAAAATTGTCACCCAAGATTTCAGCACCAGGCATCTCCTAGACTGTCGCAATATGTGTGTGTTAGAGCATTTCCTCACCAAAGAGAAAAGAATTTGGCGTTGAGCTAGATGCGATCGAGTTTAAATATAGAACCAAAACGTGTATTTCTGTAAAGGCCTCTCTCAAAATATACCATCTAAGTGAGCTGTACAAGGAGAATATGCTCTGTGGCTTGAGCATGTTAATTGAAAAAGGTGCAGGAGGCATGCACAAAATGTATGTAAAGAGCTTAGTATTTTAAATTAATTGTTTCTGTGGTAAAACACACAGGCGGTACTTCTAAGGAAGCAGTCTTATAGACACTGTTTATATAATTTAATTAAATTTGTATTTGTATAAATCATTTGTGATAGCAAGGTAAAGCTTTACAGTCTTCCTATAAGCATTGTACTTTGCTTGTGAAGTAAGTTTACATTCCGTGACTTTTTTTTTTCTTAAATTATCACATTCTTAAATGGTGTTATGTGCAAGATACAATTTTTTTCCTTTATTCCCTGGTTTGAGCAGTCCTGTGTCTGAAAACAGTAACATTAGAACTGATACATACATGAAAATTGGTTGACCTTTCCTACACAGTAAGAAATAGTAGATACAGTATCTGCTTAGTATTGATTCGTCCTTTGCAAAGGTCATCGACAGGAAACTGTAGGGATGAGTGACATCTGAATGCTGCCTCCTGTCCTCCCTAATGGTACCTATCAACTTGAAAACCTTGTTTCAAAATTAGGGTGGTTCAGCCCCTTGTATTGTAACACCATATTTAGTGCTGCTTTTCCTGGTCCATGGCTCAGCTCCCAGGACAAGTCTCAAATGCCACAGGTGGTGAAGTCCAGCAAAGGGACACAGTGCTGTGTCCCTTTGGGTGACGCTGTACATGGCAGACAGGAGAAGCATGAGGAGATAATGATGTAGAATGGATAGCTTGTCTTGGAAGAGTCTGATAATAGGCAAGAGGGTTGATCTTTTTCTTCATGGTTCATGAAATGATTTTACTTAGATGTGTAATGAAACAATCCCAGTGTGCCTACAGTGAGCTGGATGATGTCCTGACTGCACATTATTATGTGCTGAGTGACAACAGAGGAGTGGCTTTGGTGCAGGTGCTTCTTGTTTTCTCCTTGACGCCACCAAGCCTTTTATGCAACTGTGAAAACATACTTTATTTTCATAGCACTAAAAGGAAAAAGCTAGTGACATGGAAAGTAAACTTAAAATGATGACCAAGGACTTAATTTTGTGAACAGTTTTGCCTAGGAGCCAATCCATTACTTTTGGTGGGTCTACTCTGCAATCCTATGCTAGGTAGTAAAAAGCTTCTGGACTGGGTAACAGGTACTGTTACTTTTGAATGAGTTAGGAAACCAGTTTAAGGTCCAATAAAATCAGTCTAGTTTACTATGGAACTTTGCTCCTGGACTGGATCTCTGTGTTAATAAATTCATTAACCATTAACTTGGTAAACTGAAGCTTTGGAAAGGAATTTGCTAATACTGTCTGTTCCTCTTCTGTTTTTCAGCTTTATACCTTCAGGGTTTGTATGAAGAGATTGCAGTAAATGAAATTTGTACATTCATGGTCACGCTCTTTGAGTAATATTTGTTGCAAAGAAAGACAAATCTAGAATGCTTCATTTATTGTAAGAAATAAATATTTCAGTAAAATAAATTAAAATCTGGAGGTCAAGTTTCTGAAGACGAAGGGTGAAATGCTTCTGGGCAGTACCGAGTTTAATTTGTATGGGTTGTTAGAAGGTGTTTTGCAAAGAGCTCTGAAAAAAAGGGGGATACAGCCTTTAATTTTTTTCCTTCCCAGTTAAGAAAAGAAACCCATCGGGACTCTGCTTTTCTAATGTGGCTGTGACAAAGAAGAAATGGAGAATAAGTTTAAGAACGATCCTGTTGTGCCATTGCTCTCTAAATAACATTCAGAGTAGGGAGAGTGATACAGGCTCAGCTGCATTCAGTCATGTGTTTAAATGCACACGGCCTTGCTACCTCCTCAGGTGGTCTTTTGGCAGGGACCTGATGGCCTCTGTGTCCACGGAGAAGCCTGTGAGAGGGCACGTGAGCTGATGAATGGGATACTCCAATTGAAAAAAACACAAAATATTGATGAAAACAGTGAGATTTCCCCAATACAGATTCCATTTCTCCCTTCTCTTCATCTCTCTGCCTCTGTCACGGTTTTCATGGAGGCTATTTTCCCCTCCCTAGGCTGTACAGTACTTGCAGAAGCAATGAGGTGTTCCCTCCTCTTCTGGATTTGCAGTTGCTTCTTGAGAAGTGGTGTAGTGAGGCACTGGTCTGTGACTCTTCCTGCAGCACTTGTTGCCACGTCTGTTTAGTGAGGAGTAACACTGTCCTGTCCAGCTGTTGGGAACTCCTGCAGTCCCTTTGACAGCTTCAAGGGAACCTGACAACTGATGAATATTTGTATTTTAAATAAGACTTTCGGAAGACCGGGAATTTAGTGCAAAAGTATTTTCTGCCAACCCTTGAGTGTACCTGTTGTGCTTAATGACTTTCTTTGGACTTCAGTAGGCTTCTGTTTCTCAGCGTAAGTTGTGTAGGATTGAAGAGGTGCTCCATTTGCTTCAAGTCAAGAAATTTTGAACAACATCTTGAATTGCATATGTTGTCCAAAATTCAGCTGATATTTTTTCTTGTGTCTAATGTTTTTGAAGACTGCAGACACTTTCTGGTTTTCTTCACCATGTGAAATATACTCAATGATTCTCTAGTGAGAAGCCCACAACAGACAAAAGTCTAACCTGTGCTGTTTATATCTTGTGTTTTATTTAAGATCATATCCTTGGGAGAGACTAACTCAGATCTAAGTTTTTAGAAGAGTGCAGATAATTTATCAATGCAGTTTTTTAAGTAGTTGCTAATAATCTTTCTGTGAAGTTAGCAAGCCCAGTATAGAGCTCCATTTTTAACCTTACTTGTTTCCCTTGTAAAACAATCTGAATGCTTCATCGTCTGTTGTTATAACTAAGCTGTTGAAGAGACACTGCGGTATTCCCAAGGGATCCCCTGGTGGCATCTGTGTCTTAATGAATCTGGAATTCCCGGTGTCACTTCTGCTGAAAGGCAGAGCTTTCTGCAGTCATCCTTACATTTGCTACCTGAACCCCACCTTGCTGCAGTTTTAACCAGCAGACTCGAGTCTTTATGCAGTCATCATTTGCATTATGAGTCTTTTTTCCCCATCCAACAATATGTAAATTCTGACTCTATGTAATGTTCTGTTTCCTCAACTCTTTGCTACTGTTTCTGTTGCATGTACTTCATGATTTTTAGCAGTTTAAGGAGTGGTATCCACTGGGATGGTTTTATTAGAGTCCACCTAAGTGAATAGCTGTTAGTGTTGTTTGTATTTTTATTTTTTTTTTGTCATTATGAACAAGAGCCAGTTAATTCATGGTATATTATTTACATTTTGAGTATATGTATTTCTGAACTACTGGTGAGCTTCTAACCTCCTGAATATACTGATGTATTCAGGAACTTCCATTACTTTTTCTCCAGAAGTGGATAGAATCTGTGAGTAACTTTGGGGGCAGGTGACTGCAGTGTTTGATTGATATTGCAATTTTTTTTCCTCTCAGTTACGATGTAGCCTGACAGTTATCTTTTGTTACATCAAGAATAACTGCAGCTGCCTTCTCATCTCTAATAATGCCATTGGCTTTTATGTGTTGTTCCAGACTATCTGTAGCTCATCCAGTCTTCTTACAGAGCAAACACGTTTGCTCTGCCAACAATGGCACATGCCTTTAGCTGTCTCTCTAATGAGAATGTTATTTACAGCACCCATGCTAGATGTTGTAGCAACTTAAAGCTGGTCGTTTGGGTTTTTTCTATTTTGCTGCCCCCTGCAACATGCTGTCCTGCTGAAATTCTCAGTTAATATCCTATGTCTGCTACTGGTTGTTGCCTTTATTTCCTCCCCTCAGCACTGAGAACCTACTTGGCCACAGGCAGTTGCCAGCTAGCTGTATTCATTATATATACAACAACTTGTTACTGAGGTCTTCGCTGCCCTTCTGAAAATTCAGACCTTTCTGTGCCAAAAAGCAGGGCAGCCCCACAGCTCCCAGTGATGCCTGGGTGACGTGTTCAACATGAGTGGGAGCGGAGCCAGCATGAGCATTGCAGCAGCAGTGCAGAGCAGAAGAAACTGGGTAAGCAGAACAGGGAGTATGAGAGGTTGGGTGGTGAATGGCAAGGGGTAATGATGTGGTGCAAACCAGCCACTTCAGCCTGAGAAGGGATGAAATAAAAGTGAGAGGGGCTAGTCAGAGTTTTAGGGTGCTGGATTTCACAGAGCCAGGTCAAAAACCACATCCCAGATGGTATGATTCAAGAGTATGGGAATGCACGTGACCTTCAGGTTTTTTATCTCTTATCTCCTGCTATTGCAGTGTACTTTTCATCTACTACTGATCTTTTCCCCCTGGCAGGGCTAGAAAACTCCCTTTTCTGCTGCCTCATGAGAAAACAGTTTGTTTTCTTTCTATACCAAAAGTTTCTGTTCCCTGTGAGCTTTTGTGGTCTTTTCTATCATTTACCCCATCTGATGTATTTATGTAGAGGGGACCTTCCCCATTCTCTTGTTTTTGTAGGTTCAGCATGGTAAACTCCTCTAAATTCTACTTCCCAATCCTAATGACCCTGCTTTCTGAGCTTGTTGTCAATTACCTTCATCTTTCTGAAATGTAGCCAAAATAGAATAGGGTCATTGAAATATGTCCTGCTGTATGGCAATCAGGGTAATTGAGACAGGATAAAAAATACTTTAAATGACATGTGGTGACTGGATCAATTGTTCTGGGTATTAGGAGAAGACAAAAGGAGATGGCATGGCCATTTCAAATGAATAAAGGAAACCTGCAGGCACAACAGTTTTCCAGGATGAAAGATTTCCTCTAGAATTAAAAAAAAAAAAAGTTGGAAGATGATTTTTCCTGTTTGTTTTTTGTTCTGAAATTCCATGCCAGACCGAGAGTGAAAATGTGGTCCATAAACTGGTTGATACTGATATGAATGGAGCAAAACTGAAAGATGTCCTTGAGACTTTATACAGAGAGGTATTGTGTAGGAAGCCACTTTGACTTGAAGGAAAGAAGATTATTTGATTAACTTGATCGCTTTGAGCATCTAGTTCTTTGAAGTTAAACGCACTAGCTTTCATTGGTGGTTTGAAAATTTGCAGCAAATCAGTGCCTGAAATGCAGATAGAACTTTGTAGTATATACTGGCAGTATTAATGAGTTCCTTCTAGCTTTCTTTAGTGTTTCTTTTGTTTGTCTACCTATTTCATTGATTCACAATTCTCTCACGTTTTGAACTTTCTAATACAAATGTTGTAAGCCAAGATAGTGTCCTTGAAATAAAAGGGTGCCTTTAAGAAACAGGATGAACCACTGTAAAGTATAAGATACAGGAATATGAAAGGTAAATAAAGTAAGGCTTTGAACAGAACTGTCTCCTTTATTTTAAGGTTAATAACATCTAGTGAAACTAGGTTTAATTTGCTAGATTTTATTAGTATACTTGGTATGTGCCAGGGCAGAAGAAAATAATGTCATTAGTATTATTGATTGCCAGCTCAGTAGCATGTTGCTAATATTTTAGAATATATTGCAAGCCTTTTGATGGTGAGACTGGTAGAGGATTAAGACACCTGTGCTTTGGATTTTATGTAGACTCCCTAGTCTTGCAGTGAGTCCAGTATTTTCAGTCCATAGTGTTCAAATAAGCTTTTCAGCATTAATTTTCTCAGCCATCCTCTTCCCACTTCTTTTCATTTGTCTTTTTTACCTTTTTTAAAGGTGTTTAGTATTTCACTACACTTTTTGCACAAGGCCTGTCATGTGATAAAGAAGATTTTAGAAATATGAATCACTTGTTTTGAAAATTTGTTCACACACCTGATGTATGAACGATGGATGAGAACAGCGTTGTCTTGCATGAAGCAAATAAAACCCCCAAAACATCAAAAGACCAGCGGAGATGCGAGGCAGGTGCCAAGTTCCTTGCAACGGGAGAATGAGATCTGCCTGTCAGTAAGAACTTGTCTAAAGGTGCTTGTAATCTTGCCGTAAACTTATAAATTTGAAGGTTGTTTTATTTTGTGCAAATCAGTCTTCATGTGGAAAGTGAAACCTAGAATCCAAACCACTCTGCTAGCCCTGTAGGGCTGAAAACCCTTCAGTCCCACCGTGGTGTGCTACAAACCCTGAAATCCTCTTGTACGAGCTCACTGGAAAGTACTGATCTGGCTTTCCAAGGACTGAACAGCAGGCAGGCCACATAGATAGGATTTTTAATTGTGCCAAAATGATTAATGTGAACTCCATTAGCATCGTGTACGTAATGTAACATGGGTGTTGGTAACATACTTGGGAGTGTTTTCTCCCCTGAAAAAAGTACTTATGGATGGTTTTGATCACTTGATTTTTATATGCAATCATATAATGATGTATTTACAGTAGCTGTTATTACAGCCCACCTCGCTAGCTCTTTGGGTCTCACCATGCTTTCACAGAATCATGGAATCACAGAGTCTCCTGAGTTGGAAGGGACCCATAAGGTTTATTAAGTCCAACTCCTGTCCCCACACAGGACCAGCCAAGTCAGAGCATGGGACTGAGTGCATCGTCCAGACACTTCTTGAACTCAGTTAAGCTCAGTGCTGTAACTTCTCTGAGGAGTCTGTTCCAGTGCCCAGCCACTCTCTCAGTAAAGAACCTCTTCCTAATATCCGATCTAAACCTCCCCTGTCACAGCTTCATGCCATTCCCTTGGGTTCTCTCACTGGTCACCAAAGAGAGGAGATTGGTGCCTGTCCCTTTGCTCCCCCTCATCAGGAAGCTGTAGACTTCAGTGAGGTCTCCCCTCAGTCCCCTGTTCTTCAGACTCTACAAACCACGGGACTTTAACCTCTACTCTTCAAACTGGAGTAAGAATCTGTGCAGACCACTGACACATTGCAGCTGAGATGCTGTATGAAAGCAGTGACTGAGCCTGGATTAAACCTCCCACCTCCACTTGGTTGTGTTCCTCCTATGTAAATAGTGTACTACAAGTGGATAATTTCTGTATTGTTGTCCATGACTGCAGCATAAATTATGCCTGTGGGGGTTTTTTATGAGTTAAATGCATAAAGGTAGGAGATTGAAAGGAGTTTGTAAATCTTTCAGCAACAGGTTACATTAGCCAAGGAAGAAGCCTAAACAACCATGGTATAGGTTAGATAACTAAACTTGCCCCAGCCAGAATGGATAAGAGCAGGGCCACTCCTCCCTTGGCTGCCACTGATGCTCACAGGAAAGTTGGAGACCTCAACTTGCCAGCAGCACTTTACAGCTGTCTTGCTTGAATGGCTATCGCAGTAAATGGGATACTGATGCTTTCCTTCAAGTCTGCCTCTTTTTCCTTTGGCTGTAGAAAGTTTTACCATAGTCAGCCTGCCAAGGCAGATTCTGGGCTGTGTGTTGTTTGAAGGCAGCACACAAGGGTACATTTCTGTCATTCAGTGAGAAATCCATGCTGCATGGGATGTAGTCCAGTAATGAGTATAATACACTATTTAATTTGCCAGAGGAAAGGAGAAAAAAAAAAACAAAAAACACCTGATGTACTTAATAGGCACAGGTATAAGCAAGAAGTACCTGTGAAAATTTAATATCATGGATACATGAAGTAGCTCACAGTAGCAGGTCAAATACAGAAGATTTCATCTGGAAAAGTGTAGAACTTTCAGAAGTCATCCCAAGTTTATTTGACCATGTTTGCCTATTTAAACATCCACGTGGGATGGTATCACTATAGCAAATAGTACCAGTATTTAGTGTTTGTAATGAACTTCAGAATGAATTTGATGAAATATGCTTTTAGCATAAATTGGAGTTAAACTGCACAGCCAAAATGTGATATTATAGGTGGTATTCTTAACAATGAAGTGCAAATGAAATTCTGCCTGATTTTAATTAAATAAGCACAGACTCCACTGAGTTTTGGAAATTTAATTCTCTTAATCTGAAGTCTCGGGCCCTGAACAGCTATTTTAATTTGAAAGATAGTGCTGATATGTTTCAAGGCTGTTTGTACTCATACGCTGTGTTCTTTTGTAAATTCGGAGCTCTTTGGATATCATCAGGTGTTTTTCCCATTGAGAGAAAAAGAGACAAAATAGATAACCTTTTTCGTGTCTGTGGCCCATCAAAGTCAGAGCTGTAAGCATGAATATCACAGAATCACAGAATGTTAGAAGTTGGAAGGGACCTCGAAAGATCATCTAGTCCAACCTCCCTGCCTGAGCAGGGTCACTTAGATTAGATCACACAGGAATGTGTCCAGATTTGTTTTGAATATCTCCAGAGAAGAAGACTCCACAACCTCTCTGGGCAGCCTGTTCTAGTGATCTGTCACCCTCATGGTAAAATTTTTTCCTTATATTAAGATGGAACTTTCTATGTTCCAGTTTGGAATCATTTCCCCTTGTCCTATCACTGGCCAACACCGAGAAGAGCCTGGATCCATCCTCCTGACACTCACCCTTTATGTATTTATAAACATTAATGAGTTCACCCCTCAGTCTCTTCTTCTCCAAGCTGAAGAGACCCAGCTCCCTCAGCCTGTCCTTATAAGGAAGATGTTCCACTCCCTTAATCATCTTGGTGGCCCTGCGCTGGACTCTCTCAAGGAGTTGTATGTCCTTCTTGAATTGAGGGACCCAGAACTGGACACAATACTCCAGGTGTGGTCTCACCAGGGCAGAGTAGAGGGGGAGAAGGACCTCTCTTGATCTACTAGCCACCCCCCTTCTAATACACCCCAGGATGCCATTGGCCTTCTTGGCCAAGAGGGCACATTGCTGGCTCATGGTCATCCTACTGTTGGATGGGCTCTAGTACGTGGATTCTGGTGTTTCTGGTGAGGGCTTGTTGGATCTGTTTGTCCCATGCAGACTGCAAGTGAAGTATGTTGCTGCACGTGAGGAAGGCATGCCTGGCATCTCAGAGCATTGGGCCTTCCAAACTTCCGTTGGGAAGGGATCGACCACAAATTCTTGATGGGAAGATGCCTTGCTGGTTTTAAACTGCATGGCCTTGATTAGAGGCTGGAAGGCCAGATTGCCAAAGATATTCCTACAGACAGGTTGAAAGGCTTGGGGGACAGAGAGTATCCTGACAAGCTGACTCCTACTAGTCATAGTAAATTTACACATACCAGCAGTAATTGCTTCATTCTCGTTGTTGTGCGGACATGTGCACAGCAGACTGAATAGCGGGGGAAAAGGAAAAATTCCCATCAAGATTCATGTGATACTGTGCTTTGAGTTGTGTGCCTTGGGAGAGAAACAAATACATGGTTCACCCTTTTCCACTCTCTCTGATTTCATTAGCGTATGATTCAGGTTACTGCAGACTAAAACAAAGATGGATTTAAAGTCGCTTGAGAATGAGAAATGCAATTTTATTTGACAATGATAGTAAGATCTGGTTAATTAGCTGGGGCGTAAAAACATTGATGTTTCTTGAATTTGGTATAGTCAAGTTAAATGGTTTGATAGTGGATTTTGCATGCAGAGACCTGCATTCAAACCATTTCACATATAAGAAGTGACAATCTTTTTTGAAAATGTTTGTATGTGGCTTATATGTTTTGAAGTCATCCCAGTTGTATTTTCACAGCCTGAAGTTTTTTTTTACCTCCATTATAAGTAATTTAGAAACAGTGGCATATAACATTTTCTATCTCACTTGCCTGACTTTCATTTTCAAGTCTAATTGAGGTTTACTTGCAATGAATTTGAGCTCTCAAATCACTTAAGCCATTACTGTAGCAGAAGCACTTTGCCTTGAGGGTGTACTTGTATTTCTACATTAGCAGAATTGCTCTTTTTACCTGTACAGTGAAATTCCCCATATCAAACTCAAATAAGAGAAATGGAAATGATTTTTTTCCCCCTCCCTCTTTCTACATAGTAGAATTTTGCTGGCATGGCTGTATTGATTTGTTATCTTATACCTGACCAATGTAGCAGCTGTGTCAGTAGAATTAGGTAAATATGGAATTAAGCATTTGGGGAAACGATATTCAGCATAACTTTTCAAAAAATCAGAGTTACAGTGTGCAATTAACAGCTTAATGGACCTTTACCTCTTCTAACGACTCATTTTAAATGAGACAGATTGCTTGGCAATGTTTAATAAAAAGTTTGATTACATACACTGTGTAAAATGAAGACTTTTAAATTAAACATATTCAGAAGTAATTTCTCTCAAGCACACGTAGGTTGCTAGGAAAGGAGAGCGTGTATGAACTTGATAACTTAGAATATAAATACTGAGGTGCAAAGCATATTGTAAGTCATTTAAAAATTGTGAATGGCAGGTCTGTGCGAAGGTTCCATCACAGCAAAATACAAATGTCACTCAGCTTGCCTTTGCAACCGCAGTGAAAGAAATTGCCCTGGTGATTTATTCTGCATAGCCTGCAGATCAGTGCCACTTCTAGAACGGAAAGAAAAACCAGCAAAATGCTGTTTGGTTAATGGAGGCCAGCAGACTTCTCTTTCAGCCACTCTGATGTGGCAAAGCATTTGAAGGCAGCTTTTAAGGGAGCTGTGATATCAGTTGTACACAAATCATGCTCCACTGGCTTTGCTTATGCGCTGCTACTCTCATCCCTGGCCTTCTTCTGTGCCTTTTCCAGACATTCAGCCTTGGTACTGGAGCTGTCAGACTGGAGCTGCTGATGACATTCAAAGTCCAGATGCTTGGTGCTGTGCTGAAGCAGGGGAGATACATGCACATGCTCAGTGCCAGCTGGAGCAAAGATCACAGAATCGTAGGGGTTGGAAGGGACCTCGAGAGATCATTGAATCCAACCCCCCAGTGGATGACTGGTTTTTGGCAGGGCAGATGGTCAGAACCTCTGCTGCCAGACTCGTGGCAGCTTGTAATAATGCCTGTAGCATGTGGTGTGCCCAAGGACCCTGCCAGGCTGGTGTCCTATCTCTGGAAGTGAGAGTACATACTACCCTGCAGCATGCTCTGGGAGGACCCACAGATTGCTTGGGACTTACACTAACTTGTGGATCTGGGACTGGGAAGTGCAGGATCCTGAGTATCACTTGGTAGAGAGCAGAAGGCTTTATGTCTGGACACATAGTTCTTGCCTGTCTTGTACATTATTCCCACTGCTAATGGTGTTGCGGGAGTTGTGGTAGAGCGTTTTTGGCTGTATGTAACTTCTGTGCTTCCAGGTCTGGCACAAGCAAGGGTGTTGTCCAGGAAAACTGATACCGTGTGGAAAAGAAAATGAGAAGCTTAAATTCTTCCTAGCAATTTTTGAGAAGATTATTGCTCTATTGTGCAACATTTTAGGGTCTGTTACACCTATTAGAAAATTAATACACGTTCCTCCGGTGTGTTGGTAGTCACACTGCTGCTGAACAATCTGAACCTACGTGTTTATAGTTTGATAAGCACAATCTATTATATGCTAATGGCATAATATTTGCTTATTTATGTAGGAAATTTTAAATGGAGCCTCTCACCATTGCAGTAGGTGCTTTGCAGAAAAATTAAAAACATAAATTACACAAGCTACCTGCAGTGGGTACGGTAAACTAGGGCTGCTGATAGAAATGACCACCAAAGTTATCTGAAATAAAACTGAAGACCAAGAAAGGGATGCAGGTCAGGAGAGAGCTACTAGTCAGATGCAAAATTAAATAGTGGGTCTTTGTGCTCTGTTTTAGGTCCCAGAAGCAATTTGCACCAGGACAAAATGATTAATGAACTGGAAATAATGTTCTAGTAAATTTAATCATACATTTTCTGCATTTCTTGAAGAAATGTTTCTCCTTTTTTCCTTAGCCAATATGCTTTAGATATTTGGTCACAGGTTTATCTGCTGATTTAACAGCCACACAAAGGAATTGTTACATTTTCCTTTTGCTGCTGTGGCCAGTGGTATGGCTACAGGAACGGGCCTTGCAAGGCAGAGCAGCATCATATACAGAACCCCATTTTTGTGCTCTGTTTTACCTGTGTAATCCCTGTGATATGACTAGAAGGCTGGTAGTGTGAAGGGGAAAAAAAACAAACAAAACCAAACAAATTCAGATCTGTGCATGGTGGGCTACAGAGAGAGATAACTTTTTGGTCTTTACGTGTACAGTTAATTTATTTCTGTAGAGCAGTTTGAGATGAAAGGCCCTAAAAAACTTGAAACCCCGGATGGCTCTTAAGCTTTTATGCAGCTGCCATGTGTTTTTTTTATTGCTTATGGGTTTTTTTCCACTCCCCTAGCCCAGTCTTTAAACCCAAGTTTTAGAAGAAATTCTGCTTGGGAAGTTTCTCGGCCATTTTCACAGCTTTTTCCTGCTGAGCTCCAGATTTGAGGACTTTAAGACGTTCTTTTCCATCCTCCAGCTTTGCTTCATGGAATAAGACTGATGTCATATCGTTACTGTCCAGGGACAAGTTATGCTTCAAGGAGAAAATGTATACTGACATTCTTCAGTGGGTATTTGTGATCTTATTCCCTGCTTGTTTTATGTCTTTACTTTTTCACTTCATAGACTGCACTGGTTTTACCTGAATGTCCTAACACCTCAGCTCCTCTTCAATGATTTCACTGTCATCACATCAGGACATATTTCCCATATATGAGCTTGTTTATGTCCTGATATTGCCTATGTAAAATAGATCTTCAAACCAGCCCTGCTGCTACTGAAAAACTGTTAGGAATGCAACAGGCCTTAGCATGTAGCTGGGTGCCTCCAGCGAAAAGATGATGTGGACGTCAGAATTGCGTAATTTTATAATGCAGATGTTTAAAAAATATTCTACACTGAACAACCTGCTAACCAAATAACAGCAAAACAGACCCAAAATCCAGAACAGAATTTAAAATTCCTCCACCTCCACCTGTGCAGGACTCTGGTCCTGTGGCTGGGCCTGAATCTTATGTCTGCAAAGATGTGGTTCTCTCTTGTCACAGAGGGGAAGACGCCTTGCAATGGTTAGGAGATTGTGCGGGTCAAAGCCCATAGCTGGGACTTCTGCACCCAGGAGAAAACCTGACATAGTAGCTGTAATATTGGGAGACTTGTGGTATTGGCCTTGTCATTTTCAGAGCTTCTGGATCGGCAGTACCAGTAAACAGTGCAGTAAGCTCGTTAGTAGGCTCCAGTGGGCATTTTGCTTGATTGCCTGGTGCTCATGTGTGGCTTCGCTCCCGACAGATTCTTCATAGCAGCAACCCAATCACTTTTTTCCCCACCCAAGTTACTTGTTTGGGTCTATTTCAGTTGCAGCTGATAAACCTGGCTTCTGTTTTTTCCTGCGCCAGAGGTCTCTGAGTCCTCTTCCTGCCAGTCACACTGATCTGAAATTTGACAGCATCCTCAGAGGAGGCTTGAAGTAGAGATGCGACCAGAGATTGTGTCGTGGAATAAAGTTACTCCCTCTAAGAGGCTACATTTATCACTGGGACTTGGCTTTCAGATCCTCTGTGGGTTTTTGCTGTGACAAATTGCTTGTAAGAACAGGACAGAGAAGCTACCCCCACTAACAACAGGGAACCGAGGCTGGATAATCAGAGGGGAGAGAATGCTTGGAGTAGGAAAATACAAAGTAGATCCTATGTGTGCATATCTAGCAGAGATCAGAAAAATATTTTCAGAAGCAATCTTGCCTGATTTGGGAGGTTTGAAACTTCATTTTTTCCCCAAGGATGCTACTTACCATTGGTTAAGAGTCTTGTTAATAATGCTTTTATCCAATTAATATTGGTCAAATGGGAAACAAGTGCAAAGGGGAGGAAGGTAGATGTAAATTTTCTCTCTCACACCTAGATTGTGTAATACTGGAAATTACATGAGCTTCCTGGTCTCAGGCTTGGAGACAAAGGAGTTAAATCTCAGTCTCTTGCATAATAAACACTGTGGCTCATTCTGTAATGGAGCTTTAGTGTTTCTGGGATTTCCTTTAGCCTCATGTGTATTTGATTTTATCCTGTGTTAAAACAAAACTCACAAATGCTTGTGAGTGCAAGAAACCCTGTTCCCCCCAAACCTTTTCCTGCTCAGCATTTGGTTTTGTGTCTGGTTAATAATCCCTGGAAACTTCAGCTACCATCTGGAACATGCAGAGTTCATTTTGGAAGGGTTTCTGGGAGCCACAGAGGGCTGTGGAGTTGGGGGTTAGAGAACCCCCAGGTTTCAAAGAGGATTTTGCAGAGTAACAATAATTCCATCAAAAGCAAGGGTACATGTCTTTCTTCTTACTACTGAAATCAGAGATAGGGGATTGGAGGAGTCCTGTAGATTTTCAAAAAGCTGATTCATTACTGAATATCATACAGTTTTGTCATTGTTAGGGTTCATGTTTTCAGTGATAGAAGCTATTTTCAAATTAGTATTGCCAAAAATCTCAAGCTTTGCTTGAATTCACACGTGGCAGAGGATGGACAGTCCTTGATGCAACTAAAATAGCATTCACTTAATGTTCGATATTTTATGGTAGACAGTGACAGAAGATGGGAGATGCTGGGTTTTTTCCCCTTAGTTTGCAGGCACGTAACTGTGGTACTGGAAATTAGGACTTGCTCAAGATCAAGAAATTAATGTGTGAAGTAGATGTGCAGGTCTCCGAGTCTCACTCGGTAGCTGAATCTCCAGACAATTTTTTGTGTTGTGCAGAGTGTGTATATGCAATAACTCTCTTTAATCAAGAACACAGGCAGTATACAACAATTGCTGCTTTACTTCCCCTCTCCCCACCTTTGTGAATTTTGGTATGCACTTATGGATGGAGAAGCTTTTTCAGGAAATGAGGGAGAGACAGTGTCTTCTGCATTGACCCTCTTCCTTGTAGTTCCTGGGCACATACCACTCTTTCCATCCCAGTCCCACAGCCAGTCAGTCCCATCAGTATGTCCTCAGAGTTGCTGATTATAGCTGTTCACACCATCACTTGGGTGGCAGCAGCCGCAGAAATCTGGTGGGTTTGGCTCTGCCTTCCTAAAGACATCTGGGTTGCGTCTTTGCTGTTTACCCCTGCTTTATATATATCTTTATGTCTCTGTGAGGGTATGTGTCTGTATATAGATATGTAGGTATGCACAGAAATTGCCAGGGAATTCACACTGTCATTACATATTTGATGCTTCTAATCAGTAGTAATTTCAGGTGATTTTATTGACAAATGGTTGTGCTGTAACTGAAACTCTTAAATCGCGCTCTATTCACATCACTTAAAACCACAAAATGCTGCAATGAAGACTCCTGTCCTCAGACCGTGTCCTCCTGTGGGAGGAGTTGCTGGGCATGTAAAGCATAAGTTTTCTGTTCTTCTGGGGCTCAGAGTAACTAAACATCCTGGTCCAGATTCCACTTCTCTCTCTAAATCTTAAAAGACTTAAAACTTTAAAAGAAACAGCGTTTGGATTATTTGAAATTATTTGAATTTTTTTTTTGTCATTTTAAAAGTCAACCAGAAGGTAGTAATATTTCATTCATGAAAGTCAGTGCATTCCCTACTGTCTCTCCTGACAGAACTTGACATTGCTGAGTGGTACGGCTAGATGGAAATAAACCTTCTGTGAACTCCCCTACTCAGGCAGTGCACAGAGCTACCAGCAAACCTGCCTGCTATTTGCTGGATTTTTTGTGTGTGCCTTTGTGAGTTCCTGGTGCACAGCTACACACATATCTGCCATGACTTACCTGAGATATGAAAGAAATGAAAGCAAAAGATTTCGGCTTTTTTTTTTTTTGTGTCAGAAAATTAAGAAAAATTATTAATTGGATAGAATTAGATGCTGGGCTATGTTGTGGAAATGGAATTAATTCTTGTCAAATGCTCATGAAGGGGATTTTTTTTTTTTTTGGTGACAGTTTAATATAATTAGGCATAAACTGCTAAAAAAATGTTAATTAAGCAGGTCACATCATTTTGGCATTATTCATGTACAAGCTGGTTAGTTTGTTTAGCTAATTGCAACCTTCTCGACTTGTAATTGGTATCTAAGGTAGGTGGAATAAATCACTTTTCAAGGGTGACTAGCATTTGTCTAGATTTTAAAGTCAGGTGAAGTGAATCAAATCCTGTAATCTAAAAAAAAATATACACTGTGTTTCTGATGTTTTAATTGAATAAATGCAATTAAGAAAATACACATTTTATTAAATGGATGGTCCAGAATGCGACAACATTTTAATTATGCAGAGCTTCAGTGCAAAAACAGGAGGCTGGGGAGAGAGACGATGATGAGAAAGGAATTTTTTTCGTTTCAGTGACAGAAATGATTGAAATAACCTTGCTATTGACAGCTGTTATTTCTTCTGTAATTGTGGCAGAAATCATCATATTACCTTACTGTAGAAACCTGTGCAGAGAAGTAACTTAGGTAAAAGAATCTCCATCGGGTAAAAGCAGGAAAATGACATGGAGTCTTCAGTGCAAATCCCACCTTGGTTTGTGGGAAGCAGTCAGCCCAGCTCTGCTACCTCTGGTAGGGCATCAAAGATTGACACTGCATTTCAGTCAGTGAGAACTGTGAGAAGCTGGTAGCTTTGGGGTCAGTCTATTTTCTTGGGGAAGGTGAGGGATAAAGCAGTGCTGTTCTTTGTCACTGTATTTCTTTTTTGCTTCCGATGATCAGTATAAACAACTGTGGTATGGTCAATATCAACAACTATGGTGTGTGTGATGGAAGACAATATGTAGTGAATGCTCTGTTACAGAATCAGAGGATCACAGAAGGAGTTGGGAGTTGGGAGGCACCTCGAAAGATCATCTAGTCCAACGCCCCTGCCTGAGCAGGATCACCTAGATTAAATCACACAGGGATGCGTCCCTTTGTGAGTTACAAGACTGGCGTTGTTATTTAATTTGGAGTCCAACCTTAGAAAAGGAATAGATTTTGCTCATAGAAAAGCTGGCATGACAAGGAAGGTATAAAACCAGAATTTTGTTCCACTTCACAAAACCTA
This sequence comes from Heliornis fulica, assembly GCA_013399135.1. Lineage (NCBI taxonomy): Eukaryota > Metazoa > Chordata > Aves > Gruiformes > Heliornithidae > Heliornis > Heliornis fulica. The sequence goes on along the minus strand of VXBZ01007951.1, from coordinate 251,733 downwards.
CTTAAAGCTTACTTTTGCAGAGGTGATGGAATAACAGATTAGTAAAAGAAAATATAATGCTTAGCACAGAGCTGATGTTTTAAGCATCTAGGTAGGAATATATGGTGTTAGCCTCCATCTCTGTGCCGAAATGAGAAGAGCTCTTCTTTGCTGAAGTCTGTGCATTGCTTTTGTCTGCTGTAGCCCCTTCAGGGGAGAATACGTGGTGATAGCAGCATATGTGTGTTGAATTTACCAATGTTTGGAGCAATTCAAAACTATTTATTGAATGCATATTATTTAAAACTTGTGATCTGATCACTTCTCATATTCTCATATTCTCATATTCTCATATTCTCATATTCTCATATTCTCATATTCTCATATATATGCTCACTTCTTATTTTCTTTCACAAACACCTTCCTTGCTGCTACTTCAGCAAGCAGGCATGAGAAACAGGAGGGAGAACCTCACCTGTACTGGGGTTCCCAACATGGTTCTTAGGGCTACACCTCAGCCAGTGTTAATGAACCAGTGAATGCTTCAGCTGTATCTTTCATTTGTGCAGGACAGTTGTTTTGTCAGAAGCAAAGAAATTGATACTTGTAATGAATAATTTTTCTCCCTGTGCTTCAGTCTATTTAAAAAGGAGAAAGTAAAATTTATTTTCTGAGAAGTCTGGCAAGGAAATTCATTGAGGGAATGTATTTCTCACCTAAGGAATCTCACTAAAGGAAGGTATTTAGGCAAATGTGTGTGAAGGACAGCCAGCTGCAGTGGTAGGTGTAGAATAGGAAATGTTACAAGGACTTACACCCTCATCTGGTATTCTGCCTAATTAGCATTAGGCATGTTTGTGCATGTAAATATAAGCTTCCCTTGTGTACACTTTGCTGATCACACTCAGAGTTAAACTCAGCCATGGGACGGCTACTGATGTGCCAGCTGCATCATTAGTACATATAATACATGTTAAAACTTTGTAAAGGAGGAATGTACTTCAGTGAATAATAAGTACCGCAGAAGGAGGGAAATGTGTCTGTTGTAGTCTTATTAGTGTACTCCCATCTGAGGTGTTCTCCTGGTTGTAAAATGTGGTAGTAGCAGGGTGGAGTCCAGTAGTACTGGTGGTGATCCACAAGCTGGACTATTCAAAGTACAGGTTTAGGGTACCTCTGCAGCTCAGGCACAAACCAAAATACGATGCTATAGGTAATATCCTCAGCACATCAGTGCAAAGGAAATTCAATGTATTTTAATTCAGCAAGTGTCCACTCCACTGAGTTGCTGAAATTTAATTCTGCTAGGTTAAATTCTCAAACCCTAAATTAATATTGTGCTGTACAATTAAAATACTGTCTTGTTATATTCTTAAGTGAGGTTTCCATATAGAAGCAGCCTTGCTTTTTATAGCTCACTAGGGCAAAATTTTAAGTACTCTGTATTTTCAGATCTTTTGGAGACTTTTATGTTACATTGTCCTTCAAATGTAGCACCGGGTACTCAGTTGATTGTTATCATTATTGATAATATATTTTAAAAGTTTGCAGTCTGTAGATCTCTCTGTGTGTAACCCTGTAATATTACAGGTATTACAAATCTTCTGTGAGATTTCAATAAGCAAGGTTAAAGTATTAGTTACATTAGAAGCCAGAGAGCTAATCATAGATTTGGAGTTTACAAGAATTAGAATTCTTTCTAATACACAGATAATGTCATGCTAGGTGTCTGTTTTAACTTATTTGAACCTGTTTCTTTCCATATAAAATGTGAAGATACTATCATCTCACTCAGTTACAGAGATATTCTGAGGCTTAATAAGAGGATATTTTTACCATTTTAAGATACTGAGTGAAAAAATAATATATTTGAACAAATTATTTCAGGGGAAAAAATTGGAAATGTGTGTAGCCAAACTTTATTATGATCAACCTTGCAGGAGTGAGGCCGTTGTCTTTGGACATTTTGAGACCAAGGTTACAGACTGACTTTTTCTGAGAATGGCTTTCATGCTATGCAAGCTGCACATACTCATTTTGATGGTTTGCTGTGAAATAAACACTGCTAATATTCTGTAAGGTCAGCACACACGTGCAGTTATCAAGACCTAAGGCCCTGTCAGTACTCAGAATTGCACTCAAGTCATTCAGAAGCGTGCTACATAATTGCAAAGCATCATGCATACAGTTGAGGTTTAAGCTCTGTTTCTGCTGATGTCTCTATTGTTTCTTCTTCTGAAATCCAGGGGAAAGAGGTGTTCACTAGTAGTAATTCTTTTGCCTTCATGATAGCCCTTCTGAAATCTTTGCTTGAAGCCAGGAAAACAGTCTTCATGAATGAGGCATGCAAGAGGATTGTGGAAACGAACCACCATTTTCTGGCTTCCCTCCCCTTGCTTTGTCCTTCAAACTAGTGTAGTGTGTTCAGGTTTTACTTTAATTCAACATTTTAAATAACTTTATATTGAGCTGTGTGACTTTGAGCATGGACAAGATATGCAAAGTTTATATTCATGTTGATTTTTCTTCTTCCCATCTGTGAATTTTTTTGCCCTTTCCACACCTCAAAATAATATTTTTTTAACAAAAAGGAAGTATGGGGACTTGTTCCCTGTTTCCTCCATAAGTTCATTTGCTTTAGGGAGTTTGCTAGCTTACAGTGATTCTGACAGGGAGGATCAGTTTTGTTACTTGTGCTGATGAAATGCATCACTTTTTTTTTTACTGCTGCTGAGGGGAAAAAAAATCCCAAGTTTACAGCAGCCATTTTTTTGTCCTTTTTGTTGATTTTTTTTTCCCTTCTTCTTTTTTCCCTACTTATGTTGACAGAGGGGTACACAGTTAGTATGAAACCCCAGGGTTATGACTAGCAATGCAAGTTAATAATTGACAGTCATGCTGCAAGTAACAATGGCTTCTTTATGGGCTAATTTACATTGTCTCTGTAACCAGGTCATTGTGGTCTTGGCAGTGAGGTGAGGTCAGGGGTTTGTAACTGTGACATCTCATACGTTGATTTCAGTTATTTAGTCCACTGGTGGGATATACTTTTTTTTCTCTTTCCACGTTCTTTCTTCTCAAAGAGTTAAGCGAGGCAGCTTGCATTGATAATTTCTAAATAATTCAAGTCTGATTGCACACATTGTGAAAAATGATGGATTTTAAATTACAGACATTTGGAACTAATTTCTTCAACACACAGATGGCTTGGATAGACAAAGAAAAAGTGAATCTAATAACTTATTGAAGAGGCAAATACATACAGCATCATTCTGACATTTATGTAGCTTGTTGGGGGACTCCAAATGCGTCATTTACAATGGCCAGACTTTGTACAGTTCAAAAGTATTCATTCTTCTGTGAAGTTCAAGTAACTTTATACCAGTTAGCTGGACATCTGTGCTCAGGTATATGTTCAAGATTCAATTAGTAAAGTATTAAGGGATAGCAACTGTATTAATGCAAATCAACATGATTTCATGGAAAACAGATATTGTTTGCTTGAGTCTATTTTCTAAGTTTAATTGGTAGAAAGAGCTCTTGACATAGTAGACTTCTGATAGGCACAGTGTTTTCATGTCTATCTTTATGTTTTTAAAGGCTCTACACCCAGAGATGAAGAGCAGATTTTCCTTCTACAGAATAAAGATCGTTAATTTGGAATGACTAACTCAAAAAGGTTTGAGATGCATGAAAATAACTGTCATATGCTGCACTTCTGCTGCTAGCATATATAAATGAGGAATTTTAATCAAATGAGATTGTTCAGCCAGTTGAGGAAAACTGGCATGTGCATATGCCAGAAAGAAAGGACACGGGTAAAAAAATATAGTCTGCATTTTTGTTTGTTTTCAATGTAGGCATTTAAATAGCATCAAAGAAAGTTGAGTTTGCAGAATGTGAGTTGGCATGGCAAAGGAATTGTGGCATGGGCTGGAATATTCTAAAACTTCTATAAACAGTAGTGAAGGTACTGCCATGCAACACATACACACTTATAAAAACATGTTTTCGAAGACAGGGAGGCACTTTTGAGACCTTGACACTTGTTTTGTACTGTTTTCTTCCACTAATAGTTCCCACTGAAATCAATAAAAATGCATATGGAGCAAGATAACACTCAGTTTAAGCTAGGGTGCCTTAACCCACGTCAGTGCAAATATGCACCAGATCAAACAGTGGAATGGGCAAAGAAGCTTGTTTGTAAGTTTACTGAAAAGGTCAATTAGGGCTATCTGCAAATGTCTGCTGACAGAAGGAGGATTAAAAATTGGTGACCACTGAAAGCCCTGTGACAACTGATGAGTTGGTTTCATAATGCCTTGCAGATAGATCATCACAACTTTTTCTTCTCTCACACGGGGTGCCTCTGTGAGGCTTAAGGCTTGACCTGACTTGCTTTTTAATAAAGAAGTAGAAAAAGTAGAAAATCTTCCAATGACACCCTGAAACCATTATTTAAGACTCCAAGAACAGAATAGCTCTTTCCTTCATGTGGAAGATAACAGATCACAGTGCATTCTTAGGAAATATTTTTGCTCTTAACCAGCTATGAGCAGATTTTCTCTTGCTTTATTTCTAACAGACTTCTGAGGATCTCTCTGGGTAGTCCTCTTGGGGGAGGACATTGGCTGGGAAGGGGAATAACTTGTATTTGAATTCCAGTCCAGTTTGAATTTCAGTGGCTTTGAGAAGAAGCGTAAGAGGTCAAAAGTGTTCATCTTTGTAAATGAAGGCGGTCCATAATCATTAACATCTTTCTAAGCAGGTCTATGTACATGAGGTTTTACAGTTTCCATATCTGCTGTCCAAATTACATGTTGTGAAAATCACTTTTCTTTCCTGATGCATCAGAAACTGAAAGTAGTCAGTGTCTTTTGACACCTGAAGAGGATTGCTGTCATTTTAGCTGGAATTAAAAACATCTTTTCAACATGTCAACTCAAAATGACACAGGACTTCCATTTCCTCAAAAGAATTTTTAGTTTGGGTGTATTGGGAAATAATGATTTTGAACTTCATGTTCAGTCACAACCAGGATACCTATAATTCATTGCCTAAGTAACAAAGAGAAGATAAAATACATTTGAAGTGTGAAAGGCTAACTTTATGACTTGCCTGTGTTGTGAGATTACATTTTATTTGTATGTACAGTTGCTTATTTATTACAGCAATGCAGTCATCTTTTAGCTCAAGGAACAGTGACATCTCCATCCCCATGGAACACTGAAGTCTAATTGCTGGTGATTGGCGTTTTAGATGTTCGAAAGTTCTCTATTATTTATTTTTTTTTACTGAGATGGAAATAAGAATTCAGAGTTATGGGTGGTGTTTTCAGTTAGAAGCAAATGTTTTTTTCGTACACCTGCACTGAGCAGTCTTACACTGCTCACTTTTCATTGTAATCGAAATATGGATTTAATAGCTTTTATTAATTTGGGGGTTAATAAAAGCTGCCTTTTGTCAGTGCCGTAAACATCAGTAATTTTTTAATCTGGCACTTGGGCAGAAGTCAGTGCCACCATTGTACTGATTTAATAGTTAGATGTTACCTTACAGTTATTTATAGGAAAAAAGTCTTTTTCCAAAGAGGGAAGCATTTATACACATATCCACCTTGACATCATCTTAACTACTTACCATAATTTTGAAGCTTCAAGACACTGGTTTTGTTCTGAGAAGTTTTTACATATTGAACAATCACAGAGAAGGCATGTGAGTTTTTATCCATTTGAAATCAATACATCTTGTCTAGTTTTCGTCACTTGCTAGTAATTAATTATCTACAAGCAAGTAAAATTGATTACACAATATAAGAGCATTATGGCTTTGAAGCAAAATGACCAAGCCTTTAGATTTAGTGAGGATAGCTATCAATGCTGGTGGCAAAATATAATTAACACAATTTATTAATATTTTTGATTGGAAGAATAACTTTTAATAACTTTGAAGGACTTTTTAAAGCAGTAGAGATTAAAAAACGCTGTTAGGGTTGATAGATTTTTTTAGGTTTTCCAAGTTCTTGTTTATCAAGGGTGCCTGCTCAAACAGATATATTACTTACCTCTTGGATTTAAAGAACTCAGCTTACAGTTTGTTCTCTTATTTCATTTTTGTTATTATTGGTAGAGGAGGTGTGGTAGTTTGACCCTGTCTGGAGGCCAGACTCCCACCAAAAGCGCTCTATCACTACCCTCTTAGCTGGACAGGGGAGAAAATACTTGTTGAGAGGCTTTGGAGTTGAGATAAGGACAGGGAGAGATCATTTCATAATTAGTGTCATGGGCAAAACACACTCAACACAGAAGAAAGGCAAGAAAACTCTCTAATTTATTACCTTGCACTACACACACAGAGAAACCAGAGTGGGATAATGAGAAGTACAAACAGCTCTTAAAACACCCCCCACCCCTCCCTTCTTTGCAGTCTTCATTTTATTCATGATTTTCTCCTCCACAGGTTGGCACAGGGGAAAGGGAAGGAAATAGGGAATGGAGGCTTCATTCTTCAGTCAGTTCCTCATGAGTTGTTCTCCTTCTTGGGGGTGCATTTCTCACACCGTGCACCAGCATGGTGTCTCACCCACCGGAGACAGTCCTCCACAAGCCCCTCCATATGAGTCCTCTCCCACAGGGCCTCAGCTCTTCACCAACTGCCCCAGTGTGGGTCACTGCTATAAACTCACAGAATGTCTCTCAGTCTCTCAGTCCCAGACTGCTGGCCCCAGCCTGGTCCCCCACAGAGTCACAAGGCCCCCCATAAAACCTGCTCAAGTGTGGGTTTCAGTCTTCTCTCTCTGTCTCTTATCTCTCTCCGCAGGTGCTGCCAGGGGCTTGCTCCAATGTAGGTCACAGATTCTTCCCTATTCCTCCACTTGCTCCATGGTGGGCTCCTGCCTAGCCCAGGTACCTCTCCAGGGGCTGCAGTGGGGTCTCTTCGTCCTCCATGGGCTGTGGGGTGAAACCTGCTTCACCATGAGATTCACCACAAGCTTCAGGGAATCTTCTCTCAGTGTCTTCTCTTCCCCTTTTTCTTTACTGTCCTTGGTGTCTGCAAAGTTTCCTACATCTTCTCACTCCCTTCTCTGGTGGCAAATGCAGCTGTTTGTGTTTTTCTCTCTCTAAAATGTGATTCCCAGAGGTGCTGTGACAGGCACTGATTGGCGCGGCTGGCCTTGACAGTAACAGGGAGTTTGGCCCAGCTGGGATTTGCTTTGTTGGACCCCTAAGAAGCTTCTATCTGCTTCTTAAAAAGTTCCTGTGTGACTTAATCTAGGTGATCCTGCTCAAGCAGGGTGGTTGGACTAGATGGTCTTTCAAGGTCCCTTCCAACTCCTCTAATATTCTGTGTTGTGTGAATCTGTGAAGCCACCCTGCAGAACCACCATGGGAAGTTTGAAGCTTGGTTCAAAACTATAGCAAAGTATCTGTAAATATGTACCTAGGTAAAGGATTAGATATGCTCTTCTTGAGAAAAAGAAATGTACAAAAGTGTACATACATGCATACCTTGCACAAAATTTCTAGATGACAATAGAAATCCTTCAGCTGACTAGAAAAAAAAAATAGATCTTGTTGCTGAGAAGACATTTCACTGCTCTATATTTCATATTTCTTTAGAATGAAAATGAAAAAGAATCCTGTGTGGAGTAAAACCTAAACATATTGGTAGGAGAGAGAATAAAGGGCATCCAGAATGCCAGTGCAGCAAAAAGAAGGATATTCCAGAGGGAAACAGGATCTAACGAAGAAAGGTAGAACAGGTCAGGTAACAGATGTTTTCCCTTAAGGATAGTGATGGAACAGACACCAAAGGGGCAAAAATATCTAATGAACAGCAAAATCTCTCATTTCTTTTCCCATCTACTCCCAATGTCAGAGCAATATGTCTAAAGAAGTGCAACAAGAGCTGTCACCTTCTTTGATATTGAAACAGGACCTAAGAAAACAGTTAATTTTAAATTTTGATGTAGGAAGAGAAGGAATGTTCCCATTAATAAGATCACTAAATAGATGAAGGGAAGCTCTGGCAAAGCCTAGTGCTATTCATTTTGTTGAACATCCTTCAAAGGGAGTGTGGCACAGGCTAAAATTGGTAGTATTCTCCTTTCCACTGCTGCAAACCAGAAGAGCAGCAGCAAAGTGCCTTACTCTTTAGAATGCTCACTAAAGTAGGATATGTGTTATAGATTTATCTACATGTTTGTGTTGCGCAAGGTAGTTATGAATTTAGTGTATCTTTGGTACTTGACTGGTTTTGTGCTTCTTCTCAGGCTTCCAGCACAGGCTCCCTTATTGCAGTTCCTGCCTAAGGTCAGGATGTGCACTGACTTGCAAGAGAATTGGATAAATCCATTTAACATGAAATAACAGACTTTGACATTTGGCTGGCACGGAGGGTTTTTTTAAAGGACGTTGCCGACACATCAGTCAGTTTTCTTGTGATAAATACATTGTTTCCAATATTTGAAAAATCAGCAATTTATCAGAATAAAAGGTCATCACTGAATCAGATGTATATCCATGACTGCATATGCCTTTTTCCTTCTTCTTTTTTTTTTTTTCTTCTTTTTTATGACAGCAACTAGGTAATGCAACTGTAAACTGGGAGCCAAATTTGCCCTTTGACACAGAGCTCTTGGTTAGAAACCACTGAGAGCCGTATGCTTCTGAAGTTAAAACATGTATCTTTATGCAGCTTTAATGCAGGCTATGATCGTGCAGTCATTTATGCAGTAAAAATTCCCATCAAATTCAACAGCAGCACAAGGATCAACAGTGGCAATTTTCTCTTAGTAGGGCTTCCAGCAAGAGGCTGCCTGCTGCTTCTAGCGATTGCAGAATGCAGCCTCACGCTGCTCACGGGACTGAACAGCTGTGATCACATTACATCCACCCAGCGGTCTTTTCACTCACTGCCTATAAAATGACAATGGATCAATTTTAAACTGACCCTGTTGACTTTTAAAGCCCTTAGCACAGAAGGATCTGCTTTTTTGTAAGTCTCCCCCGATCATTCAACTTTTGGGTCCTCTTAGTTGTCTACTAGTCAGAGGTTGTTGGTAGGCAGAAATCCTTTTGTAGCCCAAATGATTTTGTAACTTGTTTCTTCTCAAAGATCTCTATTTTTTTCTTTCCATTTTTTTTAAATGTTGTGGGAATCCAAATTTCTGATACACCCTTCTTCTTTTTTTTCTCTGCCTCCCAGAAGTGTGTTCAATTTTAATTGCTCTTCTGTAAAGCAACTCAAATGTCCTTACAGCATTTTGTAATGATTTTGAAATGTTTCCCTTTTGAAAACTGGAGTTGTACAATAATTCAGGTTGGAAGAGACCTCTGGAGTCTATGGGGTCTCAAAACAGGGGTAGCTTCAAAGCTAGGTCATGTTCCTCAGGGCTATGTCCAGTTGAGGTTGGAGTATCTTCAAGGATGGAGATTATACAGCCTCTCTGGGAAACCAGATGATTGACTGCACTCATGGGGAAAACTCTCTTCTTTTTTCCTTGCTGCATCTGTGATTGTCGTCTCTCATCTTTTTAATGTTTATGTCTGAGAAGAGTGACTCTGCCTTATCTATAACACTCCCTCTTTGATAACTGATGGCAGTAATAGGATTCTCTGAACCTTCTGCTTCTCCAGGCTGAGCAAACACCTCCATCTCTTCTTAGGGCACGTGCTTCATACTCCTGGTCATTGTAGTGGGCCACTGCTGAAATCACACCAGTTTGCAAATCTCTCTTATAGTGAAGATGCAAATCTGAACATAGTCTTCCACACAACTTTTGAGTGATGGGCAGTAGGAATAATCATGGGATCTGCTACCCATGGTATTATTAGTACTGCCCAGTATGTAGTTGGCACTCATTGCCACATAAGTGTTCATATTCAACTTTTCTACCAGGACCAGGTCATTTTCTGCAGAGCTCCTGCCTGGTCAGTTGGTCCTCACTCAGTGCTGATGAACCACATTTATCCATCTCAGGAGCAAAATTTATTTATCTCTGAACTTTGTGAGGTTTGTCAGCCCGTTTACTCAGTCTGTGAAGGTCCCTTTGAACAGCAGCTCTGCCCTCTGACACATCACATACTACTATGAAATCAATTATGAGCTTTACTGAGGGTTCAGTCCATTTTCCAGATTGTTGATCAAGATGTTTAGCAGTATCAGCACAAACATGTATTTTTGAGGTTTAAAAATGTTTCTTTAGAGCAGGGAGCACCATGGTAGGATAAAAAATAGTTTATTTAACTGTAATACTAACTTATTACTGTAATGATAATCTTGTAGCAGTATAAAGTACAGTAAACCTTCCAAATGTTATGTATTGGAAATGTGGAACCAAAATTGAGTGTTAATGAGACAAAGACCTGCACTTTGATAAAAACCATATGTAGAACAGATGAAAACCAAGGTTTTTCTGCATATTCCCATCTTAAAGACATCAAACTGACACTAAACATTTCAAATTGTGCCTACTTTTTTCTAGAATTTTGTATTTACTTGGAGCCTGAAATGTGACCAGTTGAAAAAATAGAAGGTAACAATGTTAACAATGTAACAAAGTCTCTAAAGTCCTTGGAAAATGGCAAAGTATCTGGCAGTTGATTTTGAAGTGAGCTTCTTCATTGGAACTGCTTACCTGATAGGTATGACTACAAGGTGTCTGTAATAATGTTAAGTACCTGACATTTCAATCCCACTGAACTATCATGTCTCATGTCAAATGGAAATGAGTTTGGACAGATATTGACCTCTCTGTGCTGAATATCATGGGTCTGCTCAATCCAGTGTGTAGTGATGTGTCATTTAATCACAATCACAGCAAGTAATGAGCATTTTGTAGTTATTGCTGTTTGTTTCTCCTTTCCTTGTACAGTCTCTTTTCTTTCTTTTCTTTTCTTTTCTTTTCTTTTCTTTTCTTTTCTTTTCTTTTCTTTTCTTTTCTTTTCTTTTCTTTTCTTTTCTTTTCTTTTCTTTTCTTTTCTTTTCTTTTCTTTTTTTTCTTTTTTTTCTTTTTCCTGTCTTTTTAGTGGTCATTATGAGTTGAATTGAATGTTTCTGTTTGCCTAGAAGAAAATTTCCTCATGGTAGAAGGATGAAAACCATGGGGCAGTAGTAGGGGGGGTTGCTTCCTAATACTGGGAAATTCACGTTAGAAGGCAAAAAAGGCAGCACCACAGAAGGGGTGTAGATGACCATCCTACAGTGTTTCCTATCTTTGTTTTGTCTCTTTGTTCTTGCCCTTGGTTATTTCTTCATAGGCAGTGGAATTGCTGCCTGTCATGAATCTGATACTGGGTGACTAGCTGAGTTGTTCAATAGCAGAATGTTTTGCAATTGTTTATGCAGTAAATTTAATTATGTGTTTGGAAAAAAAACAAATAAACCAACAACCACAAACAAAACCAACCATTAATAATTAGTAAACAGACTTTGATGAGAAAATGAGTCCCGGTCAAGTGCTTGGTGTGTATTTACAGATTTACCCATATTTCACTCTGGATTTATAAGACCTATGTTGGCCCCTTCTCAACTGTTTAACTCCTGGTCACCTTATTGATGCTTCCAGGGCTAGAGTTCCGGAGAGTATGAAGAAGTGGAAACAGCACTGTGATGTGATTTACTTTCAGTAAGAACACTTTTGGCCCATGGCTACATTGCTTGAAAATATGATACAAATTTTCTTTCTTGCTTGGGAGTGTGGGCGCCATTCTGTGTTGTGGGTATAATGCCACTGCTGAATAGCAAAGAAATAGTATATCCCTCTGGATAGGGAGTGGGTAATGGGCAGGGGCACATTCTGAGCAACTTGGAGGAATGGAAATACTTTAATGTAAGTTTGAAGAGCCCTGATGTTCCAGACAGGTAGAAGAGGTTTACCAGGCAGTACTGTGAGTCTCAGTGGAGCAGTACCATAGCGAGACAAGTCCATAACTTGCCTTTTTTGGAGTAGATTGCCTGTACATGGCAAAATAGTCATCTCTTGGGCTCTTAATGGTTTGGCCTGTTTGGTTTCTGTGGAGGGACATTTTGGCTACCTGTACATATGCTAAAATTGGCTCTGCAGGCACAGTAGCAAAGTTTGGCTTCTTTATGAACCTTTGTGTTATTACTTGAGGGAAATAAATGGCTGGCTGTATTATGCATGAGCATGCTGTGGCACTACATTACTCTGTCTTCCATCAATATGTCTTGTTCGCTTCCTTTATCTGCTCATGCTAATTCCAGGGGTGCTTCTTGAAGCTCATCCAAATGAATATCATAACCCAAACAGGTGGAAGAACATGATACTAGGTTGTTGAATATTCTAATACATGAAACAGCCAGCTGTATAGTTTTGTTTTAACAACATAATCAAAACAGAGATATATCTGTGTAATAAAATTGACTGTTGCTATAACCAATACACATAGAATGATTACATGATTATAATGAAAATGTGGTGCTTGTTTGCTACATTAATTAGCTGTTGATTTAATGTTATACAAATGTGCTTCCTTTCAAGTAATCGTATTTCTTGCTGACATTTCTGAATAGGATTACCAATTAGTTAAACATGGGTAAGTAGAGGTGCTGATTATAGGTAAGCTACAATAAAAGACAGTGGAATAGTTATTCATCATTTTAAGCTTCTACATGTTACTATCCAAAACATGTTGTTGTTAACACAACCAAAAGCTTGTGTAAATAAAGCTCGTGTACTTTTTTAAAGAGGCACATGTCTTTGATATCCACTACCCAACCAAAGCTATTAAAGAGAGATGTTGCTTCTCTGTAATGAAGTTTTCTGTAAGATCCTGTATTCCTGTATCTCCTAGCAAATCCAGCTCCCAAAGGCATTGTAGAAATGTTTAGTGGTTTACCCCACTCCATATTAAGGTGAAATCGATGGAAACTTTTAGTGTTTTGGACTTTATTGTAATGTCAAGATTTTTCTTTAAGTGCAGAAAATTTTTTCGACATAATGGAAAGACAAATGATATAATAAAAAAGTAAAAATATGTACAACTGAACAGTCTGATTGAGTCAAACTTTCTTGAAACTAGATGCATCTTACCCTGTACTAATGGGGTGGTTTCTTAAATCATCCTCATAACAAGGATGCTTGCAGAATCCCTCTGCATCTTGCTTACCCATGCAAAAAAAATCCATAATCCAAACTGCTATATCTGCTTTCAGTGGGGATTGTTTCCAACAACTTGTGGTTGACTTGCTATGTCTGAGGACTGGACCCATATAGTTTCCATCTATAGTGATTGTGCACTTGGATAAAGTTTGAGTCTGAAAACGGACATGTTTAAACACATGTAAACACTTCATTAGTTGAATTTCTTAAATAAAGAGTAGATTCCTTGATCAAAGTGCTTCTTCCTAGAGGTTGTACAACAGTCTGAGCTATAAGATAGAGGTGAGTTGGAGATTAACAGTATGTGGTGTATGTTCTAGACATTTTTTAAAAAAAAATCTTTGAATGTGCCATCTCTCATAATGTTTTCCTTAATATAGCTTGCTGTTTTCTTGGCTGCTTCCCTCTTAGTTGTATTAAAAGAACATAAAATATTTCTTGTAGGACTCTCTCCTACACACAGATACAGTTTTTTCTTCTGGTTTTATATGTGTAAATCATTTCCCTAATCAATAAGCCATCAGTGCAATTAACCTGCAACTTAATGTCTTTAGAACTCCACATGTGGGTCTTCTACATTTGCATATACTTTGCATCATCTAAGTGTAATTAGTCAGGAAATATTTGAGTGGTATTAGGAGTTAAAATCAGCCAAGTGCATTCTCAGTTTGTCTGAGCGGCAACAAGCCAATTCAGTCAATCATACCTACTGATAAGCTGTTTCACAAAAAGCTATGCAAAGTACAATAAAAATATCTTTTTTTTTTCCCCTTGGAAAACGGTTAAAAACATTAAAAATGTGTATCAGTATTTTGTGTATCACAAAAATGTGTATCAGACTGATATAAGCGCTTCTGGCTTCTGCAAATCTGTAATGGTCTGTATTTAAAAGGTCATTTGGCACCTCAACTCCTTTTCTTGAATGTGCCAAATTACCAATTTAGTAATTGGGAAGGTGCCAATCTGGATGAACCTAATGTTCATACATTGTGATACAGGTGTGTACAGGTGACACAGTAAAAACTGAAAAACTGAGAAAATCCAAAATCCAGCTTTTCTTCATTGTTTTCTTAGTCCAGAACCTCTGAAGGTTCCTCCGAATGAGTGACTAATGAAGAAAGATGTACCCACATGTAAACCTCAGGCCATAGAAAACTCCATTCCAAACTCTTTTCCGTGGATTTTGTATTTGGCAGACAGAGCTGAAGCCAGGAAAGAGGTGGATACGCAGTAAATCTTGACTTAAAAAGCTTTGTTTTTTCAGGCACCAGTGGAACATGAGGTCCATGGGCCCTTTTTGCTGCCTTCTCTTTTCTCCTGTAGGACCTGCTGGTAGCGCTGGTGGTAGATGCCAGAAAGACCCACACAGATACAGACAGATTTTAATGAGCTGCTGTTAGCCTGCTTAAACTTCCCTTTGGGTAGATGGTGCCAGATCTCAACTCCAGAAAATAATGCCTTTTATCTGTTCTGTCTAGGAATAACACATAAGCATCCCTTAAAATCTCTAGTTCAGTAGACCCAAACCCACATTTAAAACTAAGCACATGTTTAGCTGCTGCTCAAAATAGTTTTTTTTTTTTTAAACAGGCTTTATTTTTAAATTATACAAATACAAAGAACAGCTTAGGGGTGTTTGGTTTTGGATTTTGGTTTTAATTTCTAACTAATTATAGATTCTGGCATTCTAAATATTTTTAGACAAGTGGTTTGGCCGTACCCACGGTGCTAGGGACTTCAAGCTCTTCTAAGTCACTCCAGCTATCTGCCCACAAGTACTTCCCCCATACATGAAAAAGAATTTAGTATGAATTCAGTATGAATTGTGAGTAAATTTATCCATTCTGCTCCGAACCATTGTGCTTTCTCAATAAGATGCATAAGTGTGAGGGAATGGAGAGAATCCGAGCAGCCTTTTTCTAGATATCGAAATTGCCTTGCAGGCTTGCACTGTTAGTCAGTTCTGAAAAGGCAAATAGCAACACTTCCAGTTTGAGTTAGTAGCCAGACTTCAGCTTCTTAATTATTTAAGACTTAACCATTTTTATTTTCTTTTTGCATGGCATACATCAAACCAGTTTCACGCTTGCAAAGAGGAAAGCAGTGTCTCCTTTGAGAGGCATTTTTCTATAGTTCTTGCTTTCTTGTTTCTGTAAAGTGCAAAAGAAAGCAGCCAAAGATGTCAGTCATCCCTTGTGCTTTAAATGTAGAGAAGCTTAATGGAAAGATGGAAGGAGAAGGTGTTTGGTACATGGTGAAAAGAATGAGATCTGTACTGAGGAGGAAATGAAGAAACCTTATGAAGACCTTTTATTAGAATCCTAAGATCACAGGTTAGTTAAGCGTGTAAGGGATCTCAGGAGGCCTCTGGGGCAGCCTAGGTGGGTCAGTTATAAAACCAGGTTGCTCCAGTTCTTAAAAGCCATACATGCTAGAAAACCTCCAAGAACTCCGGTCTGCACAATCCCTCTCAACAGCCCAATGCATCACTTTATTCTCCTCATGATGAAAAAGTTTTTTCTTCTCTCCAGTTGGATCCTTGCTCATTTCTTTTATCTTTTGCACCACATCCTCCTGCTGCTCCATTGTGAAGAGCCTCTTCTTGGTGACTTCCTCACAGGTAATGAAGGGCTGCAATTAGATCTTCCCAAAGCCTTCCCTGTCCCAGACTAAAAATCAATCCTGGTAGAGCACATGGTCCACCTTGGTATCCCTCTACTGAACTACTCACACTTGATCATTGCTGGGGGGCACAAAACTGCAGTACTCCTGATGTGGTCTCTTAGTAGAGGAAGATGATGGTCTGTGGTAACCTGGTAATCCAGACCAGGACACCGCTTGCCACCTTGGCTGCTGGGGTATCCTGCTGGCTCATATTCCCTTTTGTAGGTTTCTATCATTGAATCACAGACTGGTTTGGGTTGGAAGGGACCTTAAAGGTCATCTAGTTCCAACCTTTGGCATGGTCAGGGACACCAGGTCCAGGTTTTCATCTGACAGGCAATGGTACCTGTTTACTAAAACTTTACCGAGCTACCCAAGCCCCTGGCATTAGGAGCTGGTTAGCTGCCTGCATTTGGCAGTTACGGTGGCCTCACTCAGCAACAAAGTGCTCAGTTATTCTCCTAGGAGACTTGCCTGACCCTGGGATGTGTAAAGGCTGTGGAGTTTGGTGGGTCGCGTATTTGGTGGATTGTAAGTGTTCTGTGCTCGCTTCTTCCCAGATGTGATACCTGCTAATCCCTGGTGACAGTGACCTACTATTTTGAGCGTGGAGTTGATGCATTATTGATTAATCCAGCTTAAACTGCACATAAAGTGGTTGTACTTTAAATACATTTGGTATCTAGAAATAATAGCTTACCATTTCAGAGGCTTCTTGGAAGAGATGGGGTTTTTTTGTACCGCAGAATGTTTCTTCTGGTGGCATTTTTTGTCTTATCAGAAAAAAAAGTGTATCTTTTAATGGAGTATTCTTTATTCTGGTTGCTTTTATATTACAATAATTTATCATTAGTAAGCCTTTTTTCCCCTTTGGATGTCTTACTTTAGCAGTACAGTTACTTCAAAGGAAAAAATAATGCAAACCACTAAGCCACAATCACAAAATGAAGCTTCTTTAATGAACCTTTTCCTTTTGTGTGTGCATGTGTGTTTTTTGGTCAGTTATTTAATTAATGATGAAATCTTTATAATAATTTATCTTAATAGGTTGTCTGTGCCTATTCGCATCCTCTCTTGCTTTCTGATACTGAGAGCAAAGAGTAGATATTGTAGCTAAGTTTCATGGTTTAAAAAATATCATAGGTATCTGGGTAGCTTTCACATTAAAAGGTTTTACTTTCTTGTGTGGGTACTAGTAAGTACCTCTTTAGTATCACACCGATTGTGAAACATTTCAGAGTCTATTGATGACAGAAGTAGGCTTTATCTAGTAATTTGAAGAGAGGAGATGTACATTTTCATACTTCCTCTATGTGATTTCTTTGGTGAATCACTTCAATAAAATGATGAGTTAAAGTAAAATTAGTCTAAAATATAATCAGTTATTGCTTAAAAAATAGTTAAATGTGTTAAGATGTTCTCTAGAGGTATGTTGCTTGAGCCTGAATTCCATAGGTGCTACCAAATCAGGCATCCAAAATTGTCATGCTTTATGTGCATTTTGGATCACAGTAAAACATTTAGGGTACAGATGTGTACTGTAGGTCTGTCTGTATTTGTGCTCTGATAGTGCACAAAACACCTGATGCATACTGTGGCACTTGGCGTGTTAGGTAGTGTCTGGGGAAGGTAGTCTCCTATCTGGAAAATTTATTATCAAGGTTTAAGAGCAGAGACTTTAGGTGGGCACAGATGTTAAAGGGAGCACAGTAGATCCAGTAGAGATCAACATGTGAACTAACAGTGCCAGTGACTCTCTCGCTGAAAGAATATTTATTCTGGGGATTGGTGGGTGTTGAGCGCAACAAGAGGAACTTGTAATCAAATAACTATAAGTGGACATTCTGCTAATGAGTGTTTGCTACAAGTTTTTTTCTAGAGCAGAAATGGGACTACTTGGAAATGCATAAGAAAGTGGTGAAGTTTGTGGCACAGAGAAGAGTCAAAACTTCGACAGTGGATGAGAAGTGTTAAGTAACAAGACCACAATAAAAGTTCGGGTTTTTTGGTTGTTTTTTTTTTTTAGAACAAAATACCCTTTTTGGCTCAGGCTGAGGGGGAGCTATTCAGTCTCTTGCAGCAGGATTTGTGATAGTGGGGAGTGGAACAAGGCAGTTGTGCTAAAGGCAGAGGAAAGCAGGGGTAAGGAAGATGTGTTATACTAGAAACCTCACATTTGTGGACAGATAGAAACAGGCATGCCTTGGAACACTACAGTAAGCTGTGTAAATGGATTTATTTAAAGCGCAGAGGAATTCAAAGCAGTGATCTATTTTACGTATTTATTTATTACTCTATTTTTTCTTCAAAAGGCTTAGTGGAAAGAAATGTTTGAAATTAAATAATACTAGTAATTTGCTTGGGGCAGACCTAAGAGAAATAAGTGCTACTTGCATTTGCCAACCTTTCCTTATCTCTACAGTGTTTCTTTTGCACAGATTTAGTGGAATTGCTGGCAAAAGTGTCAATTTGCAGGATCTTGTGTAATAGGATAAATGCCTAAATGTTACCCCCATGTAGTGAAAAGGTGAAGAGTTCAGCCTGTGTAAGTACTTCAGATTGTAGCTTTCTAAGAATAGCAAAGGCTGCCTATGTATCATGACTTAAAAGCAAACCTCTGTTTGCTTTCTGATTCAGAATGAAGTAATAGTACCTCTGCTGATCATAAAGGAATGCAACTATGTGGCAGATGTACAGGTTTGGGGTTTTTTTATTCTTTTGTATTCTAATGTACTGAGCAATATTTAATAATAACAATAAGCTTGATCCTCATGAGAACAATAAGGACAGTAAATCTGCAAATATCGCCATGTGTCCATGTGAAGTCTTATAGACAATAAAGTATGTATCACAAGAGAGTAGTTGTTTTTTTTTTTCTCTTATATCTGTGGCAATTAGCTTTGTCTGGGGGCCTCGCAGAAGCTCTGCTCCTTTGCATAGCTTTTTACATCTTCTAAAGCTTTACAGATATTTGAGAGTAATTTTCTTTTTCTTTTTTTTTTTTTTTTTTGCATGCATTTCTCCCTAGCTTTAAGTATTTTTGGTCTCTGTTCATGCACACATATATGCGTCTAAGCAAAACGAGATTTCTGTTTGATTTTGCTTCATGCAGTCTGCCTAGCTGTAAAGTGCTTTTCAAGGCTGTGCTGTAACCCTTGCCAATTGTGCAGCACACACAGGCTTCCCTGAGAATTGGGAGGCAAGCAGAGCCATCCCCAAGTTCTTTGGGGAATTTAGTCTGTACTGTGTGCAAACAGCATCTCTCTCACACTGGGATCTGTGGGTGAGTGGAGCTTCTTGTATATCAAAAGAATGCAAATAATTAAACAGCAGTAACTAAGCATTTGTGTATACTACCAGGACCTGGTAAGAGAAAGTGAGATTTTAAGAGATGTTTTTGAGGTGTTTCTTTAAGCTCAGTCCTTATCTGTTGATTTTGCAGTCATATGTTATAGCTGAAGAATTAAGGCGGTGGAAATAGTTACAGTTTTTAAAAAATCTTGCACTACAAAAAATGTAATAGTATAGAAATTATCTCAATTATAATACTTTTATTATTAATGTTAATATTAATGTTAGTATTTAATATGCAATATTAAATACTAACATTATTATTAGAAGCTAAGTGACATTGTATTTATAATAATTAACCCTGAAAGTTGCATTTCAGTAAACACATAGGCACAGAAATCTTAGCAGACATTTGCACTGAAAATTGATGGAATATTATAAACAAAATAGCTTTTCTTATCTAGGATCTCTCTACCTGTGTTTCTCGGAGACCTCCACAAAAGGACATTCATGCAAAGAAAGAAAGAAACAAAAAAGGCACTGCCAAAAACCATTACAAGTCTGCCCAACACCCCCCCTCCCGTTTGCTGCCAGCATGCTGTTGGTGAGAGGAGTGACAGTATGCTTCCATTTCACTGCTTGACCTGTGGTTAAATGAAAATTATCAGTGTAGTTCAACTTGGAATAAAGAAATATGGACTCACTTATAAAACTGTTAGGACATTGAAGACATTTGAATAATTTGTGGGGGCGGAGGAAAAATGAGAATGAATATGAGGAGTGTATGTAATTTTAAACAAATTTAAAACAATGGGTAAGTATCAAGAGTTAAAGACATGCTTACATACTCTCCTGAACCGAGGCTTAAGCACTCAATAAATCTGCGGTGATCATATAGTACAGATATGTCAACGCTCCCTTACTAACTTTAGTGAAGTGTTATGGGTACATCTGCTGCTTCCAGAGAAAAATAGACAGGATTTGAAGTGATAGCTATTGCTGCAGGAGTTTTCTTTAAAAGCTGCCAAGCGGGAGGGAGGAGGGGAAGACATCAACAGAGGAAGCAGTAACTTTCCTGTTTTGAGTAAAGAAATAAATCAATCAGTAGCTGTAGGCAGAGAATTGGGGAACCTGCCCAACACCTGTCGGATGAAAAACTGACATGCTGCTGCAGAATCTGCTTTGTATCCAACCCTTGTGGGTGTTCTGCTTTCAGAGAGGTATTCAAGGAGCTGTGGGAAGTTCTTTACATGGTACAAAGGTAGGAAATCAGTGATAGTGAAACCTTACATAAATTTGAAGCAGTGTATGCATAAACAGAGCTTTATATCTTTCATATTCTTTTATTAAGCTCTTGTGTCTGTATTACTACAAACAGTATGACACTTTGACAGAACTGGACTTGTAACCAAAATGTAGTGGGAGCACACTACAAATGGTGGTGGTTGGTTCATCGGGAATCAGTGGTATAGAGGGAGGTCTTGGTAATGTACAGCATTTTGCCCAGTTCATGGTAGCCTTCAAGAACACGCCTTTCAGCTTGGGAGCTCCCATATACATCACCCCAGAGTGGGAATGTCCACTTAGTGTATCCCACTGCTTCCGGTTTCCATGAGAGGGATCTGTTTTGTTGTAAAGACAACTATTTTCATTCTGACTAGTAAGAATGAACAGAAATTCTGCTCGGTTCTTTTAGAGTGGAAAAAATTAGAGGCACAAAATATGAGCTCTTAGGTTCCTGCCTCTACATGTAGGAACCAAATCAGAACGTACTGAAGTCTCAGCAGTCCTTCTGTGGGTGAGTGGATGAGTAGCTTAATGGATGGCTTCGGATCTTGATGGAAAGCCTGACTGATGGCTGCCCGACCTCAGCAGAGCAAGGTTTTACCTAATAGTTTGGGCTAAGTAAAGGTATTTGCTTACCTGAAGATTTTGTACAATAGGCTTTCACAATACCTTTATTCTTATGTTGCTATGAAAACAGTGTTATACAATTACAGAAAGGCACAGTTTCAGAAGGTAGGGAGATACAGGAATTGAACCATAAATTTGAAAATATGTATGAAATTCTTGCCCTTTTCAAAAGCTTGTTAAAAATGCATAATGAAAAAGTGCCCAGTAGATTTATAATGTGAATATTCAGCAATAATATAAAATTTCCTGTACCCATCACATGTTATTGTGTTTGAATCCCAGGCAAAGTAAATTTGGAGGGAGCCCTTCTGCTTCTTTTTACTATTTCTGTCGCCTTCTGCTAATCCTCATAGGTAACTTACTTTGATAGCATTTCTTGACAATTGCTGTATCTACCTTTGTTTTAGGGGTGTGCAGCTTAGACCATAGCCAGATGGTCTTAGACAGATGATAAAAAAGTACGAAATGATACACCAGAGCACCTATCTCCTGCTGCCCTGTCACACTGAACAAACACTTAATGAAATCTGAAATTGTAATAGCTAAAAATATGTCCTGTAGTGTGATGGACTTTCACACATCCCTCTGGGACTTAATTGTCTTTTAAATATAGTTTCTGCAGAGAAGTTGCCTTTTAGTGTCCATTTCTGGCCAAATTCCTAGTGACATGATGACAAAGTAAGCTGGGCAAAGAACATAATTATTTATTCTGTGTTAGTAATTTCACAACTCTCATTCTGGAAATTCCCCCCTGCTCTTCAGTGTGATTTGTTATTCACCAAAGAGTATCTGCTGACATCACTGTTGGGTGGAATGCTTTCCCTCTCTTCTCATCTCGAGATCTTGCAATCTCTCTTTGATGAGACACAGGGTGCATGTTATTCTTCTGCCTTTGACTTTTAGAATGTAGCCCTTAGAATCAGATTTCTAGTGTACAATTACCTGTTCTGTATTTACTTTCCTGGAACATTCTGTAATCGTTTGTACTTGCTGTACATTTTCTGGTGTGTTTGCAGATAGCAATGTACAAAGGGCACAGACAAACACCATGAATGTCTTCAGAACTCCGAATAAATATTCATCAAATATATTCTGCACTTTTCATTCTGCTCCTCATGATATTAGATGTTACCAAAGCTAATATCAAGGCATCAGAGGTGTGACAAATCTTCAGAAATAGTGCTGAAATCATGATAGGTAAAGAGTACACAGTGGAGAAAAGGCGGTAGATTTTTTCTTAAAAACCTTTGTGAAGTAAGCATCTTGAAATTCAGATCTCCTGCTTTGTGGGTGGGAAATCTGACTTGATCCTGCTGGAACGTGAGCCATGGAGGATGGCCTGGGGTAGATCTCTAAATCTCTGATCAGATCTTACTCCTTACTTCCCATCTGGTTTGTATTTGAGAAGAGATGATGTTCACAACAGCTAGCCTGGTGTAATGTGATGCTGCAGTGTAACACAAGGGCTGTTGCGATTTCTTGGGTTTGTGGAATATATTTTTTCCAGCCATTAATAAAGCTTTCCAATTTTGATGAATTTGTAGAACACTTAGATTCGCTAATGCAAGAGGGTTATAGGTTAAATCCATGTCTAGTGTAAGATTTATTCACTCAATTACGTTTTCCCCAAAAGGGTTTCATCACTGTACAACGTAATGCATGAATGTGCCCAGCCGTTTGTGTTAGCTTGAATACACTTTCAGGGCTTTTGGATCCCAGCAGCAATAAATTCTAGACCATATTTTACCCTGAAAGTTAATCAAGGGTAGAGGGCTTTCTTTTATGCAACGGTGAGTATGTTAGCAACACGTGTGCCCCTACACGTGCATACACTGATAGGAATTGCATCAGTCTTGGCACAACTATAGTTCTGCCACAGTGAGCACAAGTTTACCAGTAACAACAAGAGGAATAATTAACCCTTCTCCTCTAAAACAACCAAATTGAAGAAATCTTGTGATGGAGAACAATATTTTTGTTGGTCCATAAGCATGGACAGTATCGCAAAGTTAGCCAAGTCTGAATTTGGCAATTTCTGTGTATCTACATGTAATCAAGAAGAACAGGCTTTTCTGCTTTTCTAACATGACACATGTAGGTGTCAGCTAGGGTACTGAAAGGTTGTGATGTACATTTCACTTGTCAACTGCAACATGTTACTTTCTTTTGTTTTATTGAGGTCCTTGATAGCTGGTATCAGAAAGAGGAATTTTGCAAATGCTCTTAACTGTTGATCACCCCATTTGAAATAACCCTTTGAAGAAGTCAAACATGATCAGGTTTTTCCATCCTTTTATTTCTGGTATTATTCAGTAAAAAAACCCGCTTTAACTTAAAAACCCAACTTTATCACTGTTTTGAAGGTGTGATCCACAGGTCTCTTCCCACAGGATGCTGTATAATTTTTTTCAGCAGAGTATCTTATCCTGTGCATGGCAATATCCTATGTGTGTGAGTAGTCCTCTACTCATTTTGCTTATGTTTTCCTGACCTGATATTTTTTGGGTGGCTTTGCTATGCAAGGTGACATACTTGGGAAGTCAGAAACAGATTCATCAGTATTGCTCCTTACCTGTTGTAGTTGGCTTTAGTGAGGTTGCAGTGGTTTACAGCAATTATGAATTTGCTATTCAGAATGTTTCCCAGAATATATGTGGCATAGGTGTCCATTCCCCCATACAGGCTGAACATCTCCCATCTGGATTTCCTGGCCTCCTGGATCAGGTTTTTATCTCCTGAGAGCTAATAGTAAGAAAAAGAGGAAATCCAAGTCAGTTACTACGTTTTCAGGCTCAGGTTTTCTGCCTAGGTTTCAGCTCTACAAGATGAGGATGCAGTGTAGAATGATTATAGGAAATTAGTATACTTTTTAGATACTTTTGAATTCACAAGCATTTCTGCTGCCAGACAGAACAAATTACAAAAAGGCAAGGTTACTTAACATACATCCTTTGGGGTGAACTTTCTAATCAATAACAGTTTTAATTTATATAAAAATTAACTAATGGGACACTTTAAACAGCATTACTTATTTTCAGTTAGTAATTTCCACGTGAATTTTTTTTTATATGAACAGAGTGCTCCTCAGACAATGTGGGAGGGATTGCAGCAAGTTACATATTTCTCTGAGCTCCCTCTCGCATATGCAGTGGCTGGTTCTTAAACTTGATTAATATTTTCTGATCAATTATTAAAGCAATAGCATTTATATGGACGTTTTGTGATCCTATGGGTTTCAGGTTGTTTTAAGTTCCCTTCAAGCTGCTTTCAGTTTGTTTCTAAAAGTGCCACTTGTGAGCTCCTTAAAATGCTTTTGTTGTTCTTTCTTCCCTAAAGTCTTTGTCAGAGACTGCAACGGGGTCTCTTTTAAGGGAAGCCAAGACTGTTCCTGTGTGATTTATCTAGGTGATCCTGCTCAGGCAGGGGGTTGGACTAGATGATCTTTCGAGGTCCCTTCCAACTTCTAACATCCTGTGATTCTGTATGAATCCCTCAGCAGTCATTTATGCCTTGTTGCATCCATCATGTGTAGATCAGTTTTTCCCTTGACTGCCAGAAGCACTGGAAGCACAGTTGTCAGGATTTAACGTGAATGAAGAGCGACTTGACAGGCAGAAATGATGTTTCCCATATGGACAAACATCCATTCATAATTTCTGGGAAATCTTGGGGCCGTTTGAGCCAAAAGGCAAATGCGGCTCAGTGTGAACAGCATGCAACAACTGCACACTGCCACTGAGAATCCTTTGGTTTGCTCAACAAAGAGGCAGAAAAACCTTTCATACTTGAGTGATTCTGTAATTATGGTCGCGGGGATGGTTTCACTAGCATTCATGGTATTGTGATATCTTTAACTCACAAGTGATCGGATACTCCACTGTTCTACCAAAATATGAGGGTCCTGCAAGTTTCAGGAACTCATGTGCCAGGGATTACTAGCTCTGCTCTTCATAGTATAGTCACTGCCCTTCATACTGATAGGAGGTCTTAGCAGCTTTGTGTAAAATGCTTCAGTGTTCTTCCTTTTCAAAAAAGGACTGTCAAGGTTTAACACCAGCCAGCAGCTCAGCTCCACACAGCTGCTCGCTGACTCCTCTCACAGCAGGATGGTGGAGAGAATTGGAAGAGTAGAAGTGAGGAAACAGTTTCATGAGTAAAGTAAAAGACACACATGCAAGTAGAGCAAAACAAGGAATTCATTCCCCACTTTCCATGGGAAGGCAGGTGTTCAGCCATCCCCAGGAAAGCAGGGCTCCATCACGTGTAATGGTGACTTGGGAAGACAAATGCCCTCACTACGGACTGCCTGCCCCTTTCTTCTTCTTCTCTCCACTGTATATACAGAGCATGACGCCATATAGTGTGGAATATCTCTTTGGTCAGTTTGGGTCAGCTGTCCCAGCTGTGTCCTGTCCCAACTCCTTGTGCACCCCCAGCCATCCCACTGGTGGGATGGGGTGAGAAGCAGCAAAGGCCTTGCTCTGTGTAAGCTCTGCTCAGCAGTAACAAAAACATCCCTGTGTTATTGACAAAGTTTTCAGTACAAATCCAAAGCACAGCCCAATACTAGGTGCTGTGAGGAAAATTAACTGTGCCCCAGCCAAAACCAGCACAAAAGCAAAATCAGAGCTATGCCACCAAGATGGGCAATCACACCACATGAGAAACACATGGAAAATAAGCAATCTTCCAGACTTCACTCTTCAACAGGAACTCTTTTCACCTGAGCAAGGGGAAGTACAAGCTGCCATTGCAGATTTGTCTAATTTGCCTGGGAAACCTGCACCATGTAAAGTAAAATGTTGTTGAAATGCATGAATAGATTTATGTAAGCCCTCTGAATTTGGAAAGCAGACTGAGGTGATTTCAGATTAAGATCATTGTCTAAAGCCATTTCTAGACAAAACCGTAGTACTTGAAAAGCAACCCTTGATGAAATAAGGCCTATTTTTGTATGAGTGTTTGCCAGAGTCCCCATCACCATAGTAACCAAAGCACAAATTCACAAAATTATCTAATTCCCACTCAAGCACCTGAGTACCTCTGAGGTTCAGGGCCCAAGTATTTCCCAAGGAAATATGAGCTTAAAGTACTGACCTTTTATGAATTGCAAGAAATTATCCCTTCTTCATCTTTCTTTTTTTTTTTTTCCTTTTCCTTGAGTGCAAAAGCTCTGGCTACAGGTATACTGATTTTCTGTAGTCAGCCCATCAGTTATGCTGAGGAAATCCATTGAAGAGGTGGATCTAAAGGGTTGTGCTGGAAATGGTCAGTTCCTGAGCTTCTGGATGTGTGAGATCAGAGCATTTAATCATTGCTATGGGGCCGTTTTATGTAGCTGACTCCTTTGGACATGAAAGCATTTTCTCTTTGTCTGACACCTTGTATTTTGCAAATTTCCCAGAGGAACAGGTTAATATTGAAAAGTCAGCAATATATATATATATATATGATCACTGATACAGGTATTTTTGTTTGCATTTCATGTGTTTCAAAATTAAGATCTAGGCTTTGTTTCAAAGAAGGAATTGGACTGGGACCCATCAGATGGATCTCAGCATTGGGAAGACATCTGCCAAGTGGTGCAGAGATCGAGGAGACAGGCAGCTGTGCTCTTCACAGGCTTTAGTATCTGGTGTATCCATTGTCTGATAACTGTAAGTAACAGTGATTGAGTCTACGTGTGTCCCAAACATGAGTCCTTAGAGATCAGAAGGGAGATGGTAGAAGATTTCTGGCCATGTGGGTGTGTTTTGGACTGGCACACCTGGTCACAATCATTGTGCTTTGATACCCAGTACAACTCAGGAACGGACAGGCATGGAACTGGTGTAGAGAAGCACCCCCTGCCTTACACCTAGGCAATACCATAGAAATAGAATCATAGAATCATAGAATCATAGGGGTTGGAAGGGACCTCAAGATATCATCGAGTCCAACCCCCTGCCAAAGCAGGTTCCCTAGAGCAGGTCGCACAGGTAGGTGTCCAGACGGGTCTTGAGTATCTCCAGAGAAGGAGACTCCACAACCCCGCTGGGCAGCCTGTTCCAGTGCTCCGCCACCCTCACCGTGAAGAAGTTCTTCCTTGCATCGGTGTGGAACCTCCTGTAAAAATCATCCCAAAGTAAAAATGCAAAAACTAAATAAGTAATAGAAGTCTCAATAAATAATGAGCATTTCTCTGTGTTTTACTCCATCACCACAGAATAAGCCCAAATGTTGCTGGACTGTATAAGAAATGCTGGATTATCCTCTGAAGCTATGCTTAGTTACTTGCGCTTTACAATCAAAAATACTGGGTGATGTGTAAATAAGTAAATATGTGTAAATAAGGTGATGTGTAATTAAGTCACACTTAGTTGGTCTTGATGTCAAATCCATTTTGTAAATGGGTCACAGACAGTTACTGGTTGTTACAAGTCCATTCTCCTGTTTTCTGGTGCCAACAGGGAAGAGAGGTTGACTCAGGCCATACTGTCTGGAGTATAGGACGTACTGTTTCAAAAAAGCATTTTCTCTACTTTTTTAACTGGTTGCAAAACCACTACAGAGAAAAATCCCCACTATAAAAAAAATTGAGAATGCAGAAGCATCAGAACACCTACGTGTGCTTTTCTTTTTATCTTTACTTTTTCTGAAACAGCCTTTAAAAGTTTATACTTGTTATACTGTTGGAAAATAGCCAAATGTCATGCTCCACTTTCTAAGAATCAAAGCAAAGTGAAGTAACTTCAGACCAGTTACCAGCAAATATCCCTCGGGTAGGTAAGCGGTCCTCATGCCAGTGATGCTTGCTGGGATTAGCAGAATTAATTAGACACTGCAACACTGAGAAATGAATCTCTCCAGCAGGAGCTGGAGGTTAGAGATGAGGACTTGCTGAGTAAGACTGGAAAGAGGGATGATTATGCTCCAAAGATACTGAAGCTGAGGTTAAGCTGGCTAAGAGGATAAGGTGGGTAAGAGTAGCAGTGTGTGATGCACAAGGCATTTAGATGCCTTTGGCAGGCAGTGTAAGGCACTGGACATACCCAGGGTGAGACATCTCAGACTGAGGTAGTTATCTAGCTTAGGTCACATGAGCTGCCTGCCAGAGCCCATAGCCTTTGCATGTGCTCTGGTGTCCACGATAGAGATGTTTTAAGGTAATATGAATTTACATATGCACGTCCTTTAATTTTTTCAAGAAGCCTGTGAACAAGATATTACACATTACTGGTAGAAGTGATACCTCTGGCTGGTACTCTGCTTCACCACTGAAGTCAGTCTTGATGCATTCTTAATTTCTGTTTGGTGTATGTCTAAATAAAAAACTAATTGTCTGTGCTGGGTAAGAGCACTGTAGAAAGGGAAAATACAGTGACCTTAATTGTTTTATATATCCTATGAAGAAAATACTGTGATGAAGACATCTCATGCTGAAGTTGTCCTAGATATCAACTGAGGTGATAGGCTAGTCCGTGTACAAAATCTTCCTATGTTTGGTTTTAATTTTTCTTCCTCGAAGGAATTCTAAGATTCGATGCAAAATACTTTGAATTTTAATACTTGAATGATTTGCAAACTGATTCAAATTAATTTGTTGCTTTCTGTTTGGCAATTAGTTTGTGCAAATACAGATTGTAATGTTTTCTTCATGAGCTGTTTGCTGTTTATGGCTAGCCCTTCTTAAATGGTTGTATAAAATATGATTTATTCTATTTCCTTTCTGGATGACTGGAATCACGGGTAGTGAATTTTCATTTGAAGAACCTATGGTATAAATTCACAGAATGATTTGTGCCCTTGTTAATGAAAATACCTGGATTAACAAGAGTTTTTACAAATATTTGGCAATTGTTCAAGCACTGGAGTGAATAGATGTGGCCTACCTTACAAAAAATATCCCCAAAGCGGTTGTAAAATCATATAGCTATTGATTTTCCCTCTCTACAAAGAAAAAAAAAAAAAGTGCTTATTTAATTGCAAAGGCGACAGTTACCTGGAGGTTTCTGTCACATCTGGAAATTCAGAGGAGTTACCGGCACCAATCAGTGAGGGAGTTTGTACGTTAGAAGGAACTGTACCAACAGGAAGCCTGCAGTGTCAGCTTTTAGGGTTTTCATGCTTCCTTCCGACTGTTTTGCTGTTCTTGTTACCTGCGGTGCCACAATACCCTACATTTGAGTTTGCTCCCTCGGCTTGCCTGATGTGATGTGACACCAAATGTGCTTGTAATGAGGGTCAACACCTTTCGGTCAGGGTGTGGGCTTCCCACAGGCTTTGTTCATCAAAGCATCTTTTCCTGCAGGAAGATGTTTTGTGGCCATTAAGGAGCTTCTGCTCTTCTGAAGATGTTGTGTGAGGGGAATTCCAGACATTTTGCCATGCTGCCTGCTTTGTGGAATTGGGGAAGGGTTTTATTTGGTGAAAACCAACTCAGACCCTTCGTAAACAGACAGGTATTTCCATGATGTGTCTCCAGTGAATCGGGCAGTACCTAGCAGAATAAATGCAACGGATTATAATGCTTCAGTTCAGATGGCTGAGCATGAATGCCTAAAGAAAGTAATGCTTTCAAACAGAAAGAAATGGATTTTTCCACCACCTGACTATGCCAAGTGGAGCTTATGAAGTACTTTTCAGCTAATAATTTCTTTCATGTGGCCAGGGACATAATTTCAGTGTTGTCATAAGCAGCAGTCGTGTAATGAGTGAGATTCTAATCACTCTCTTAAAAGCAGAAATGGGAAGAAACTGGGTTCAGAATGAATGCCTTTTGAGTACAATGGTCAGAAAACAAGTTTATGTGGATGTAACTAGTGAGGATAAATAGAGAGGTGTGTGCCTGTTTCACAGCACCTGCTTTGAAAGGCTTAAATTTGTACATTGTCAACAGGAGAGAGGAAACTTAAACAGAGGAAAGTACTGAGCAGACTTTGAGATAGAACTATAAAGGATTTTTTTTATTCCAGTACTCTTATGTAGGTATTGATGGACAAAGGTTTCAGTTTCATGGACCTCTGCTTGCTTAGCTGCACAGGTCACAGAGAAGATACAGCATAGGTTTCTGTAGAAAACACTGCTTTCAGAGAAAAAACCCAAACCTGTACAAGGGCTTTTTTCATTAATGCTTTGCTGGAGGAAGAAAGATTTGGTGGATTTTATTTATTTTTTTCCCTTGCTTAAATACATTTGATTGTTTAAAATATTCACAGTTTTGTTTGCTTTTGTGTTTGGATTGGGAATTGACAATGACAGTATAGTGCGATGCTGTGACATAGGGAATCAAACAGACCTTTTCTGTACAAAATAAAATATAAGACATTTCCTACCAAGAAGGCTTGTCCTTAGAGTTTGGTGAAACAAAATGTTCTCCTTACAGATAGAGGTGTAAATGGTTAAGCTATGTTGTCACTTCTGTCAGTGAGAGAAGTTAAGGTAACTTTGGGATGTGTTGTTAAGTGCTGTATGCTTTTTTATGGTATCTTTCTGCATTGGCTTAAATGAGGATGCCCATACATTCTGTTCCTTTTTCTTCATATACATAGAGCGAACGTGTACAGAAGAACTACTGCAGTGCATAAAGTTAAGCCTAAAAGCTAGGTGCAGGTCCTGGTGTAGTAACAACTACAGCAGTTTACAAGACCTAAGGATCCCTCACTGAAATCCGTGGGAATTTTTCAGCTGGCTGCTTTGTGAGCTGGAGCTGTCTCTTAATAAATAAGGAAGGTTAAAATGGTCTTACCCAGAAATGTAGATGCAGCCACTGTCTCCACTTCACACTTGCAATGTGTGTGCAAAGGTTAAAACACCAGATATGAAGATTTTTATTCTCTATTCTATTCTAACCTCTATTACTATCAGAAGTTTTTTTTTGGTTTTTTTTTTGGTGTACAGAAAACTTATTCCTTAAAAGGACAGTATGCCGCATCTTTCCAAGATTTCCATAGAACAGAAAACTGTGTGAGGAAATTTCAGAGGTTGGTCAAGCTAAGCATCTCTCAGTACAGTCCAAACTGGATTTGTGCTCATGGGTAGCATGTCAATAGCAAAATTTTATAATAACCAGTAATTTTTATAGGTACATATGCAGCTGAAAAGGAGCCTTTACGAAGTGCTACTTAAACCTGTAGGTAAATCTACTTCTTTCTTCAAATCTGAATTTCTTGTTACAATAGCAATACTTAACATTTTTTAAAGGAGTCTTTTTAATCTAGGTAAGTTACTGGCTAGAAAACCATTGTGCTGACAATGTTTATGAAAGCTCATATATAATCTAAATAAAAACATGAATGCAAATATAAAACACAAAAATGACAAATTTCTTGGCCATATTTTCATCCTGGCAATTAGAAAGTGAAATGTTTGCACCAATCGGAATGAAAGTGTGGGAGCACCCAAACCCAGCAATATAAGTTTTACGGGTCTTGGAAAAATGGTAAATTTGAGGAGAGTTGGGAAACTGGTGTAAAACATATTTTATAAGTATTTAAAGCCTAGATGCATGGAATAAAAGCCATGTAAATCAATTTAATTTCATGAGGCTGTAGTGGAAATGGTCTACTATGAAACTGAAATTGTCCAGTATGGACATCAGTACCTTTGTGGGAGCACTGCTACTGTTCTGCTGTTGAGAGCTGCAAATTAAGGGGGTGGTGAGGAGGAGCAACATGAGGGTTCATGAGGTAACAACAACCAGGCAGAAGCTTCGGACAGCACCCTTGTCATCGAACTTTGGGTGACACAGTGCATAAGGTAGCTGAACAAATTAGTAGCATTTACCTTCTGCAGAGCTTCTAGTGGCATTGTGGAGTGTCTCGTTCCAATTAAACTGTTATTCAGGGTGTTGCATTGAAAAGGTTTGATGATATTTCTTCTCCTTCAAAATAGAAGATTTTATTATAAATACCTTTAAATATAAAGCCCATTATTTATATGTGCATTACATGTATAAAATGAGAGAGCAAGCTTGGCTGAGAATTAATTGACTTTCCATACCAGCAGAAAGGCATTTTGGCTCAACTGCATTCATGAAGATCCAAAACTCTCACATCAAGTCTTTAAAAGGGTTAAACACCAGTTAACAGAGGGGTCTCAGGATACAAGTGTACACATGAGCGTGCGCTTGGGTGAGGGTGTTTTCAGTGCCTTCCCCCTGAACTGGTTCCTTAGCCATGTGTTATTGACGTCCTTGTGTTGTGATCTCTGCTCTCAGGGACGTGAGAGGAAGCGGAGAAGAGATAGTGGGTAATGGTGTGTCTTCAATGAGCTGCAAAGATGGAGCATACAGCTCTCTTCCCCCACTTACCAGCCTGAAAGCAAGATACTGGGTCAAGTTTCTCAGCCTTTCAGCCATCTTCCCTGTAATGGCATAGCTATACCCATATGTTTAATGAAACAATTATCCTCTTGGTCATTTTTTCCAATGAGTCTTTCAAAAAGTGGAAATTTGTAATACTATAAAATACCACTGCTGTTTGCAGCACTGAGCTATAGTACATCAAGCTATCAGTTCTCTACCAGAAGTCTTTAGTTCTGCCACCCACAACTACCTTACACTTGACTATAAATCTTCCATGAGTGTAATAAAGGTGAACTGCATTTCACTGTAATGGGGTATGTCTTAATGCGAAGACAAGAGAGCATTAGGAATTCTATGTGTAATAGCCAGTGCTTCCCAATATTCATGTCAAAACAGAGGATGTAGTACTGTGGGCTGCAGAGGCCATTCAGAATTATTGCAGTTTTCTAGCCCTAAGTACCCTGATTTTCTCATAGCAGTGCTGCTCCAGATCAGGAGTTTGTGGTATTCATTTTATAAACCTTATTCTAAGGTGATCACAGCTCTTCTGCTGTGTATCTAAAGTAATTCTGGAGAAGGAAATTTCATTAATTCAGTTGATACTGCTTTATTTATTTATTCCCCCCTTTTAACATTAGAAAATACTTGAGCCAAAATGTAAATCTGGCTTTGAAAATTGTACCTCTTTTCCAAGTACTGGAATCATAGCAATTTAATCAGGCATTTAGAGACCCAAAATGCAAATGAGTACCTAATGAGAATCACAGAAGAACCTATTTCCTATTGAAGTCAATTAGAAATGTAACTTAGTTGTTTCTCTGACTTTAGGAACTTAAATACCTTTAAAAAATGCTTCTGATTCATTTTACCCTGAAGCTTGGTTTTGTTTGTGTGGAAGTCGGTTTCTGGCACTGAACTGGATAGATAAATGCATCAGTGTTATATCATGGGTTTTATTTCCTAACTGTTTAGCCGGTTTTGACTTTTGAATGATTTCTAACTAAACACAGCTGAAATACTAATGCTGTGCATGAGCTTTGTCTCTCTCATTTATGAATTAAACATAGAGCTGTCACTATTTGTGAGCCTAAACAACCCCAAATAATATTTATTGTTTTGTAAAGTTGTGAAAATATTTAATAAAAGTACTCACTGGCTCAGATATTCATGGTTGGGCAACAGCATCCCATCATTAAATCCCGATGCACCATTCCTGCATCCCAGCTATTGTCATTTTACGGTGTCTTTTTGTCAAATTAAGTGCTGCAGTAAGCCAGTACAATTCCTGCGTAGAACGGCAGGTTGTTATTTGTGAGCAAAATTTGGCGTTTCGCCTTGCTGTGCCTCACCTCCCTCTCAGCCTGTGTGGCACAAACAGGCTGACTGAGGAGGAGAGCAGAGAAGGTGTAGAAAGTAGAAGAGGAGCAAGCTTGATAAGAGCTTGAAATTCAGCATCCTTTTTTGCTGCTTTCAGCTTGATCTTATGAAGAATTTGCTCCGGTCACCTCACTTTTTTACTCGAAAGGTGTTCTCTGTGTGCATATGTATGTAAGTATGTAACTTGTCCTAGTGCCCACCGAGGTAAAATCAGAAAGCTCAGTACTTTGATATTGGTTGCTTTGGTATTTGTTGATTTATCGGAACCATATAACTGTTTTCTAATTTGCGTTTGATTGATCAGTGTAATTATTCCAGGATCGATCCCATATGATTGTATGTCCCACAGAAATAAGCCACACTCAAAATTATGTCCACAGCCACAATAACGTGGTCTCCTTAGTAACTTTCTGCCATTCTCTCTCCTAGAAGCAAGAGTCCAATGCTGTCCTGCTCTCTCCTCGAGGAAGTTAGGATTCTTGCTTGTCACCTTTTCTGTATCCAGGTGAATGCAAGGAAAGGAGAAAAAGGGCAGAGTGATGTAAGGGCTGAAAT
Source organism: Heliornis fulica (assembly GCA_013399135.1). NCBI lineage: Eukaryota > Metazoa > Chordata > Aves > Gruiformes > Heliornithidae > Heliornis > Heliornis fulica. Next base: position 217,543 of record VXBZ01007951.1, on the reverse strand, counting down.
TCAGGGCATGTCTCTGAGTGGTACCCCAACAGCTAGCTTAACTTCAGCAGAGGCTGCTGCCTGGGTTGAGGGTTTCAGGTTCCTTCAGTTGGGCGTCCTATATGACACACAGATGTGCTTCAGGCTGTAATGCAGATGGTGGTGGGAACGGCTGTATGGCTCGCTGCAGGGGAACGGCAAGTGGATGTGATTCAGTGACCAGAGAGACGAGGTCACAGTGATGAGGCTGTGAGGCAGCTGTCATTTCAATACTCTGTGCAAAAACTTCTGTGATTGTCATGGTCTTCATCCATAACATGGTTTCTAATGGAGAAGCCTGGTTTCTGTGAACCAACGGTATTTAAAAATGAAGTTCAGAGATGTGAATACTTGCAGCAAAAATCCTCTGGTAGATCTATTTCAGAAAGATCCTTATGAAGTCTTTCAAATGATTTCTCAGAGCATTTGAAGCTTAAATCTGTGACCTGCTGATCTCCTTCATAACAGCTGAAATTCTTTCTTCATGAAAAGAAGACATAAATGGTGGTTACATTTCCTGTCAATATTAGTAGGAGTTTTGTAGAAGTTAATTCAGAGAAAGTCCATCAGGTGAAAAGAGTAAGATAGGTGACTGAATTGAAGCTGTTCCTCAGTTTCTGGAAAGACCTGTTATGCACGCTGCAGAACTGTAATAGATGCACAAGGTAGCATGGGGACCAAACAGGCACTTTAGGTGGTGTTCACAAGAGGTAGGTTAGAGCTACAGGAGGTGCTGTCCAGGCATCAACAAGCATGTTCATTAGAAGTGTCTCAAAAGACTGACTTGCTTAAGTTTTCATAGTCTGGTTCATTGGAAGACATCAGGTTCCCTCTGGTTCAGTTTACCATTGCGGACTACAGAGATGACAGCTGTGCGTAAGGCACATAGGAAGCACATGTTTTTTCTTGATTTCTGTTGTTGGTCATACAAGCAGGGTGTAAAGCTGTATGCTGAAGCATATACTGCCTGTTGAGACCTGTGACCCTTCATTAGGGTGCCCAGTATTTTAGTAGTTGCTTGGGGTTTTTTTGACTGAAAGATATTGTCTGCTTCATATACTTTGTAAACCAAAGCCTCTAATAGTTTGCAAATAAAACTGGTCTCTCTCAAGGACAGTATAATTTTAATGATCTGCAGGCTTGATTCTGATTCCACTGAGGGACCAGATTGGATGCTCTATTCAGTAACATGCAGAATTGGCTTCTCTCCTTAAAAACACAGCCACGTTCACCGCAGAACTGGAAAAATTCTTCTGTGGGCAAAGTGGTTTGGGTTACACTTGTTGAAGTTTACTGTGCTATTTGGCAAAACCTGTCTACTTGTATTCAGATCAGGTGTCAGAGTAGAAAAATGTATGCTGAGGAAAATCGAAATATATCATACAGCAATAGAATAGAAAAATCAGAAAATAACTGGATTTTTTTTCAATTTTTTAGAATATTGCAATGCTTTCACACCACTGCTGAAGATTACACCGTCATTTTCACATCTGGATGCACAGCCGCGCTTAAACTGGTAGCAGAAGCATTCCCTTGGATACCTGAAGGCACAAAGCAACCTGGCAGTCGATTCTGTTACCTAACTGACAGCCACACATCTGTGGTGGGTATGAGGGGGATAACTGCTTCAATGAATGTCTTGTCTGTTCCAATAAAACCGAAGGAAGTCTTGTTATCGGAAAAAAACAGGTTACCAGCTGAAGAACAAAACTGCACGACACCTCATCTTTTCTCTTATCCAGCTCAGAGCAACTTTTGTGGCACCAAATATCCCCTTTCATGGATACAGGACATAAAATCTGGAAAACTCTGCCCCATCAAAACACCAGGGAAGTGGTTTATTCTACTAGATGCATCTTCGTATGTGAGCACTTCTCCGTTAGACTTGGGAGTTCACCAAGCTGACTTTATTCCCATCTCATTCTATAAGATCTTTGGATTCCCCACTGGTTTAGGAGCATTACTGGTCAACAATCGGATTGCCCCCTTCTTGAGGAAGACCTATTTTGGAGGTGGAACTGCAGCTGCTTACCTAGCAGGAGAGGATTTTTATTCCCCTAGGAAGTCTATAGCAGAAAGGTAAGGCTTTGTTAAATGAAACAGAGGTTTTTGTTTACGTGATGCTGTTTGTGTCAGACAAATGTTTTAGGGTTGGTGCATGCACTGGGCCATAGCACCTTTTCTTTATGCAGCTGGATAGATATTTCACATCTAACTCCATTTTCTTCTTAGTCTCATCTTATTTCTTTCTAAAGAGCATAATCTGAAATATCTACCTTCCTTTCCTGTAGTAAAGTAGTAGATGTAGTTTGTCACAACTGGTAAAAAATGTAAGGCTTCATTCAGTGACATAAAGGTCAGTCTGTGCATTTTTTAATTTATAGTTAAGGTACTTCAGCAGAACCCTGATTTGTTTGTGATACTCTGCACCTTGAGCTGCCAGGCCAAGCTTGATCACACAGTCTAATGACCCTGAGTGAAACTGGAAAGTAAGGCATCCAGGTTTTTCACTGGAAGGAGGGCATGCTTTACTCTCAAGAGAAGTCTTATCAGGGTAACACGCTCAGCAAGATAAATTACCTAGGACAAATATTTGTAGTGCCCTTATTCCACAGCTGAGGTTCTGGAGAAGCTGTGAAGCTCTCCTGCAGAACATAGAGGATACCTCCTGGAGGTCAAACATGCATGCTTAAGGAAATGCTGCTTGATGGATAAGCTTTCCCAGTCCCCTAACACATGGAAATGCTGCTCTCAGAGATGCTTGGTCCCTCTACCTTTCTCCGTCGTGCCAGCAATGGCTTACATAAATGCAGTAAAGGGTCTTCTTTTCTGTCTCTCAACCACACAAAGGAAACACTTGAGACCAGCATCTAATATTATAGTCCTTGGGAGAGGCTAAAAGTGAAAAGGGGAAATTATTAAAAAAGCCACTCATTCTTTGCCTTTGTTTATGGCTCTATGTTCAGCAGCACAAAGCCCTGCATCTGCCATGATGTAAAAGTCTTACCTTTCACTGTACATGTAGTAACGCGTCACGATGTTTCGTGTGTGTGCAGCTCCTCTGGGTGTGTGCTCTGAGTGCAGCCATGGGGGTTTGGATCCAGATGGTTAAGTGCAGAGACTGCTGCATTAGCCTGGATCTCTTTATGTATAAGTCCATGCATTATTTCTGAAATGGAAATCGGTATGGTGAATGTCCAGTTAATCATTTAATTTAGAAATAAAACAAGGAAACATTGGCATCTGACCTCTGCTTCTGCTTTTTCAAACCAAAAAGGCTTTGAAGTGCCGCACTCAATGAAAGTCAGGATGAATGGGCATAAAAATCATGGGATCCCAGGGTGCTAGTGCATAATCTGTGAGCCAAGGAGAAAATCTGCTTTAGTTTGACCTGGGCAGGCTCTAATTTCTGAGTAGCTTTTCTGGAGGAAATTGACACATGACTGCTGAGATTGCATAGCAGATAAAAATACCTGAATTGCATTTTAGATCTCAATTCTTCCTTTATATTTTTTTTTTTCTAATTAGGAGGGGAAGGGTATGTGGGAACCTTGATGGGGGGTGTCTATCTCTGCTAACTTTTCAGGAGTTTTCAGAGGCTAATTATAAGCCTTTCAGGTAATTGAGGCTCCCACTGCTTTCAATGGCTTATTTTATTGGACCAGAAAATGGACCTGCTTTAACCTTTTTTCTACTACAGAGTTATAAACAAAGGAGTTTGTCCAATTTGATTTCTCAGGCTGGGTACAGAGTATCTAATCATGGCATGAGGGAACCAAGCTCAAATAATCAAATCTGACAGCTGGATACCCAAGCACATGATACTAGTTCACATTAGAGACCAAAGTGAATGCAGATGGTCTGAGCCATTGCACATAGGTACATATTTACATTTGTCCTCATCTAGTCCTTTGGTTATTATTTGAAAACATAATACTTAAAAGTTCATGTTTAGAGCATTATTGATGCTGCCTTTAAACCCTAGTGAACTGTGGAGACTTAAAAGTCCCACCTGGAGAGGCTTGAAGTTTTCAAAGATAGGTCAGGAATGAGGAGCGTGTCCAGAGAAGGGCAACAAAGCTGGTGAAGGGGTCTGGAGCACATTTCCTGTGAGGAGCAGCTGAGGGAGCTGGGGCTTGTTAGTCTTGAGAAAAGGAGGCTGAGGGGAGACCTTATTGCTCTCTACAAGTACCTGAAAGGAGGGTATAGAGGGTTGGTCTCCTCTCTCAGGTAACAAGCAATAGAAGAGAGATAGAAGACAAGAGGAAATGGTTTCAAACTGAACCAGGGGAGATTTAAGTTAGAGATTTAAGTTAGCACTTCCCAGGGAAGTGCTGGGGTCACCCTGCAGGTGAATAGATGATGTGCTGAAGGATCTGATCTCGAGATGGACTAGGCAGGGTTAGGCTGTAGTGGGACTCTGTGATCTTAATGGTCTCTTCCAACCAGTGATTCTATGAGGATAACCACTTCCTCAAAAAAATAAAATCAACAGCATTGAAATTCCCCATCACTGTCCTCCCAATCAAATTCCTCCAAACTGTATTGCCCAAATTTCTTTACTATTTTAGTTGTGGGGTTTTTTTGCTTTGTTGTGTTTTTAAAGTGTGCTCCTACTAAAAAAAAAACCACAGAGATAGAGCAATTTGGAACAGAACTACTACAGTAAATGAAATTCCAGGCCACCATGGCCACAGCTGGTGATTACCTTATCTGTGGGCCACAATTCCATTTCTTTGCTGCTGCATGAAACACCTTTGTTGTTATTTCTCATATAAAAAGCAATGCTAGCCAGGTTTTATCCCTTCCAAGTTTCACAAAGAGCCTCCATCCTTGGAGGTATCTAAACCCAACTATAGAGGGGTCTGAGCAACCTGCTCCCGCTGAATATGCTCTGGGCAGGAGGTTGGACTGGAGATCCTCAGAGGTCTCTTCCAGCCTCTGTGCTTCTGTGATTGATGCTGCACACCTCTTCTGTGCTCCATCTGCATTCTCATTCTAATGTCTTTGTAATTTCAAAAGGTTTACTTCTTAAAATTGATTTTTTTAAAAAGCTTGTTTACAGTGTTGGATTAACATCAGGATTGAATATGCTGGAATGTGCCATTTTGTCTGATAATTCATAAGGAAACTTTAACAGATACCACTGGAAAAGTGGATTAGAATATGTGTATCTGAATGCCGTCAGCAGTAGGTATTCCCCATCCACACATAATCAAAGTGCAGTGTACTAAAGAAATGGCTTTTTCTAAGTCAAGGTGAACCTTGAGTGGAGATGTGTAATGAGGGTGTTTATTCATCTTTCCTTCCCATGAGTGTCAAAATGGTTACCTCTGTTTACAGCTTTTGCTACTGTTTCTTGTATTTTATTTTGTTGTTCTTTGTTATTCTATCGCAGACTCTTTTACATTCCTTTAATACCCTTGAATCACTTCCACGTTTTCCCATTTCATGGCAGTCGCCAGTCTTCCTATCTCAACTTTTAAAATCATGTTTATTGTATTTTCATCCTTGCATTGAACAGCTTGAAAAATTATTATTATCATTCACAAATCTAGCCTCATTTCCCATGTTTTTTTTCTGCACAGCATGAGAAAATAAAATAATATGATTACGTATAGCAAGAATTCAGTGATAAAATATTCATCATCTGCCCTATTTTTCTTTTGTATCTGGGAGTGCTATTCAGAATCTGATCATCCTGGAATTTATGACTAAGGGAAAAGAAGCTGTTGTGTTATCTCTAAATTGGATATCTGCATCTTAGTCTAGTGGTGTGAAATATCTAGTGCATTACCTGTTGTGTGTTTTTCATTTCCAAATGGATTTTCAAAAGCTTTGGAAATCCAGATGGCATGACTTTGTCCCTGACTGGTTTTAGTGTCTCTTGCCTCTGCTGTCTGAATGATTTGACAGCAACAAAGCAGCACCCACACTTCTGTACTCTGTGATGCACTGTACTGAGCCAAAGCAGGTTTTTTTATTCTTGAAGCTTTAGCTTTTATTTTTTAGGTGATTCAGTGGCTGATGTGTATGACCTGCAGATAAAAGGCTAGATCCCTTAAGTTCTGCAGGCAATGTCCTTAATTGGGGCACACCCATGTACTGTGATGGAGAACTATGCTGGAGATCACTGGGACAACTCTACAGTGTACATCGGTAGTGACAGGGTTTGGAGCATCAATTGCTCAATTGCATACTGAGTTTGTGCATGCTGGAGGGAAGGGAAGCAAGGAAAATGGAGGCAGAAACATAGGAAGGGAGGGCAGCTATCTTTAGGATCCCAAGTGCTGGAGCTGGAGACAAAATCCTGAGACTTGGTGGTGGATATGGAGGAGCTTGTGAATCCCCTGGCAAAAAAAAAAAAAAACAAACCCTAGTCTTATGCTTGAAATTGCCTCTTAACATTATTGCATGTTTCTATTAGCATAGAGAGAGAGAGAATATAGTGACAGGTGCTGAGTTATTCCATTGGAATACACTATGGGGCAGTCTTCTGCACCTGACAGACCTATTGCAGCCCCTGGCAGGGACTCCTAATCCTGAACAGGCAGTAAGAGGGTCAAGTCTCTTCTGCCTCCTCAGCCTCACTTCAGTGCCACCCCTCCTGCAGAGAGGAGAGGCCAGAGACAACTGAAAAGAGCTGTGTAGGACTCTCAGATGACTGCTCTCCCTGTCTGAAAGGCACACGAAGTCCTTTCATTTAGCTGATAGCACTTAATTCTTGACAATTTTAACAACTGTCTTTCAAAGCAAAAGCTGTGGAATAGTAAAGGAAAAGGGATTTTTTTTTTTTGCTTCCTGAGTATGTAACTGTAAGAAAGTTCAAGTAATCTGTTTTTCTTTCCTTTCTCTGCTGAATGTATCTGCTGGAAAGCTTCTCGCAGTCTGTCTTCTTACCTCTCAGGACATCTAAAGTGGCAGTTGACATTTTCTGTGTTTTCCTGCCAGCCATCACTGCAGCCAGCCAGCTTCTCTGGTATTTAATGTAAATGAAAGTTTTGCTTCTCTTTTGTTTCCTAACTCTTGCCTCTAAGGAAGCATTCATATGTCATTTTACATTCTAATCCTCCAGGTGAGTTTTTTTTTTTCAATAGTGAAGTTGTTTCATTACCCAAAGACTCAGCATAGGTGAAATTAACTGAAAATTGTAAATGAATGAGCCAGATAGAATCCTTTGAGGATCACTTTTAATCTTGATGAACCATGGGATTCACCTTAAATTGCTGAATCTGAGATAAACTGAAAGCAGTGCCTCTCTGATAAATACTTTTAGAACACAACCAAACACTTAAAAACATGCTTGTGAACTTGGATTAGTGGGCATTCACCTAAAGAAACGGAACAGTACATGTACAGTTTTGGAGACGCAATATGTTTGACAGTGATGGCTTCCTTTGGTCAGTCTGTCCCCATCTCTATTCATTTGTACAGCTCTTGGGAGTCCTTGTTTGTATTCTCAACCTCTTGCCTGGAAACCTCTATCAGTTTTGAAGACAGCTTTTGTTCTTTTGTTTAAGCAGCTGGCGATGCATTTCTTTTTAGCTGCAGAGCTAAAAAAGAGTAATGGTTAGGGTCTTCCAGTTTGCGCAAACCCCAGTTCAGTGCTTCCTGCAGAGGTTCAGGCAGACACCTCCAGGAGTACAAAGTCAGCTGTAACTACCAGGCTCTTCCAGCAGAGATTTTGGAAAAAAAAAAACCAACCAGGAATTACCTTCCACTTTGCTCCTGAAATGATCATTCCCATGTTTTGCAGAGTCCAGAGCCATGAAAGAAGGTGCTCTCCCAACGAAGCTCTTCACTAGATTTGTGTTTTCATCCACAGTGTTTCTTATTGCATGGTTGGGAAATCCCAGTCTGAAATGGGTCACATATAGGAGCTTAGAGGTGTAAATCCTTGGAAAGAGACAAAAAGATAGGCATGTCTAAATGTTTGGGTCCATTGCAGCATGCAGTTGCAGTGTACAGAATTCCAAACCCGTTTAACTCAGACCCTTTCAGATCCTTGATGCAGTGTAGCGACAGTGCCACAGACATTCGTGACAAGCCATTCACATGGACTCTGAGGAAGGTATGTGTGCTGGTTTAGAGGTAAACCGGCAGGAGAAATGGACCCACCACAAGAGAGATTATAAGTCAGAGTTACAATTTAATGAAAGATATTACCATACAAACACTGACACAAAGAGAACAACCTGCTTTCAACTCACCAAAACCCAGCAGTAAACCCAGTGTCCCAGGGCACAAGCCCAAAGGGGTTTGTTAGCCCCGGTGCTGAGATCCACGTGGCTCTCCCAAGTCCAAAGCAAAAAGAAGTGAAGAGTCATTTGCTGCAGATGACGGCTGTGGCCCGGCCAGAAGCAATGGTTGTAGTCCGGTCGAGAGCGATGGCTTCCTCCTGTCGAGGTTCCGCTGCTCCTCCCGATCCAACGAAGAGAGTCTTAAGGTCTTCTGAGCCCTGTTTGTATATCCTCAGGGAGCACCCAGTCCCTCCCCCAGGGCGGGGACTCACACAATGGGTAATTAACTGTGAGTCATGGGGTATGGTTGGACCATTGATGGCCCATTAGCACCCACGCCCCCTCAGGCTGAGTGTGAAGGTGCTAACGACTTCCTGGACAACTGTTGCAAATGGTCCATTATTCTTGAGGAATGAATAGAGGGTGTAGAATACACAGCCTTGATCACCCCCACACAGTGATAACCAGTGTCTCTTGCTGAACTAGGACAGTATGACATACAGGCATACTTGTCTTTGTATGCGCTAGGCTGCGCTACAGGAATAAATACAGAGAGAGGTGTGGTTTTTTTCGGCAGGGGAGGGACTAGTGGACCCTTCATGCTTTTCAGCAATGTTCAGCAAAATTAAATTAATAATAAACACAAATGCAAAGAACTGTACTGTGGAATCTCTTACCTGGAAGAAGGCTGAGGGCAGCTACACGTTTCCTCGTTCATTGCCAAAGTCTCATTGAAAGTCAGTAGTAATGACACGCCTAATGTAGTCACATGCCTAGGGCACAGAGGCTCATGTAAATCACATCAAACATCAATCTGTATTGTTAAGCACCTCCATCCCAGTATATGACTGGAACCAAATTACTGATTTATGAAATAAAGCTTATAAATTGCTAGGGAGCTACAATGCATGTATTTTTAAATAAAAGAAAGAAATGTGGAGATCTTTATTAAATGCATTTTTCTTAAATATAAAGTATTTTGAGATAATATCAATAAAAAAAGGAATTCTTTTATATACCAGGACTTGATTTTCCCTTTGATCGAAGCAAAAATTCTACCTCTGAAGATGAGTCTATGCAGTCATTGTAACTAACAAGTCGTCTTGACATAGTTTCACCCTAGGGAGTTCCTATACTCAAATTCAGAATCAAATCTAAGTCTTCTTCAAGAGGCTCTGTAAATTTCTAGCACCAGATATTGGGATTTTACAGCATTTGTTTTCTTGTGATAAATTTGTTGTACACTTTTTATTGTGCTTTGTAGATTTTACATTTGTGATTGCTTAACCTGTTTGATATATGAGGGAAAACAGTGGTAACTTGTCTGGCATGAAAATCACACTTTTTTCTTCACCGTCTGTACTGTGTACTTAGAATATCTGGGTATTAGCATGTAAAAGGGTGAGACTAGCTTCTTGACCCAGACAATATTTACAACACACAAGTCCTGTTCAGATAATGTTAAAGGATTGATTTACTTCAAAGTGCGGGAATTAAAGCTTTTCCTCTCTCTTTTTACCTCAGGCAATTCTCAAGAATTGCTGTAAATACTCCATGGCATAGTATATAATTAGTCTAATTCTCTTCCTTTGACTCCTGAAGTCTGAGAGACAAAAGCTGGAGCTAAGGCAGACAAACAGAAGATCCATACATAGTGTCAGGGGGTCAGTTTGGATATTTAACATTATTTTAACCTATTTTTTGTGCTCTGAATCCTCTGCCGCATGCACACGTGCAATTGTGTGTGTTTTTAATACTTCCACAGTGATGCTGGCTTTCTTCTGTAGTTGGCTACAGAAACTTTATTTGCTCCTTTGGAGTGGGTTTAATCTTGGTTTTCAGATTGCAGCTTGAGATGTGCAAAAAAGCACCAAGACCAGGCAGGAGCTAATAGAAATGCGAAAAAAATAAATAGAGATGACAAAAATGGAGGAAAAATCAAAACAACGTGACTGTAAGGGTGGCAGCCCTGAGCCCCAGATCTGGTCATGCCAAGTTGCTGCTGTGAGGATGGCAGATCCGTGTGCAGAAGTGGGAGGTCCACTCCTGGAGCTGACCCACTCACATCATGTGGGGTTCCCTCAGGCAGGGCAGGCGAGGGCCTGCCTTGGGAAGGGATTTTCTTCATGAACCATTAGCAGTGGGCAGGAATTCTAGAATTATGGCTGAATGTCTCCATCTCTTCCCGTGTCTTTGATCTCCAAATGGGTAGCAATGGTTTGTTGGAAGTTGTCATGTGTTTTGGATCAGGGCCATTCCCATCCACATGCACAAAAGCTGCTGGTGTGTTTTCTGCCCAGCCACTGCTGCAGTGGGCTCCAAAGCGGCCATTACAATCTGTGCTTTCCACAGGTCTTTCAAACTTGTGGAGTAAATGAGTCAGGGTTGGCAGGCTTGCCAGCTTACAACTGTGCAGATGAAGATTAATTTCCTGTGTCCGGCTGAGAGCCCAATCCCTTATGGTACTTTCTCCTGCTAGAACAAAGAAACTGGGGCTGTGATCTCCACGCTAGTCCATTTGCTGATGAGCTGGTACCTTTGGAGTGTAGTTTCATGGCAGGCCCTGGGAACCTCCGCAGCATCATACATCCTGGTTATCTGGCTGGACAAACACAGAATTTGAACCATCTCTGTTTGAATAGGTTTGCCATTTTCCTATTGAAATTTGTTGCGTCCACTCTGCTGCACAGCTCCCTGCCAGGGGCTGAGTTTTGCGCTGAACCGAGGGCTTCTGGAGTTCTCAAGGGGCTCTCCTGATGGAGGATGGAGCCAGGCTCTTCTCATTGGTGGCCAGTGATAGGACATGGGGCAGTGAGTCCAAGCTGGAACATAGGAAGTTCCATGTGAATATAAGGAAAAACTTTTTCACTGTGAGGGTGACAGAGCACTGGAACTGCTCAGAGAGGTTGTGGAGTCTCCTTCTCTGGAGACACTCAAGATTAATCTGGACATGTTCCTGTGTGATTTAATCTAGGTGATCCTGCCCGGGCAGGGGTGGTTGGACTAGATGATCTTTCAAGGTCCCTTCCAACTCCTGACATTCTGTGATTCTGTGATTCTGTGATTCTGTGATTCTGTGAGGTAAATCAAGGACCATTTGGGATGCATAGAGGAGATGGTTTAGGTGGATGAGAACAGGTATCATGCACCCTGGCCTCTCTGCAGGTACAGTGATGGGGAACAACTTTTAGGCTCAGGAAAAAATTCCGAGTTTGGCTTCAAAGCAGTGAGGAGGACAATATTGGTGCCTGTTCATTTCAGAAAAGGACTGAAGCATTTCTGTTTAAATCATTCTCTAGCCAAGAAAATTCTCTGATCATTAACAGGGACTTTAGCTCGTACTCTAAGTAGAACAGGTTTATGCTAATTTCAGTGCCGTATTTCTGTGTGGATCCTTTGGGAAGCAAAACTCTTAGAAAATGCTTATTTCCTCCCTTTGTAGTGGACACTGTCCCCGTATTTCTTGTGTGGGTTTGGATTGTTCTTTTTGGTTGGAATGGGGAGGCATGGTGGAGTGACTGGCAATTAAAGAAACTGTCTGAATGACACCTAAATTTAGTTCCTCCAAAATGAAGGTCATTTCTTTTAACATTTTGTCCTCAATGAAAATAATCATTATACCATGAAAAAGTATACTGCTCTAATAGAAACTGATCCTAAGGTTGTATCAGGAAGTGCCTGACCACAGATGAATACTACGACATACCAATGCACTATGTTGTCATGAGTTGGTGCTAACCCTTCTTGCTTACTTTCATTTGCACTTTTTGGAAGAGGATGCTACAAAACAGTGTTTTGCAGCCTATTTTACATGGATCTCCCAAAATGCACCATAAAGTCTCTCCAAAAGGACACTGAGATACCTTCATATATCATGTGACAACTATATGCGTGATGTTTCAAGAGAGATCTTCATCTTCGTTGGATTTTTTTTTTAGTTCAGTGACTTCCACTCTGAATTATGCTTCTAAAATCTTTTTGGAAAGGTATTCTTGATCAGACTTATTCTTGTCACCATCATCACAGACAAGTCTTATCCTTTAAGAGAAGGATATACAGTCACAGTCTAAATAAAGTCAGAATGCAAGAGAGAAAGCTGAAATGCCCATAAAAGTTTGCGTGGTAATAGCAGAAGACTCACAAAACCATCTTAAGTTTAATGACGCACATTATATGACTTCTTCTGGGATATCTGTACTATATTTTATTTATAGCTAAGATGCAGAGAGCTAGTTTTTTTTAAAAAAAAACACTTCTGTGGTCACTGTCTTTCTAGTGGGTAAAAAGAGATATATAGAAAGAGAGTATTTTAAGTGTTTAGATGATGTCACTCTCAGGCTAGTATTTAAAGATTGCAAGTACAAGCAGGAGGGGTTTGGGGAGTGGTTTGGGGTGTTTTTTGGTTGGGTTTTTGTGGGGTTTTTTTTGTTCATTTCTTACTAGGCAAATATATGCAAGACTGCATCTGGCAGTTGTGCTCTTGGGAACCTGTGAAAGAAACGTCTTCAGGCTTCTCAAACAGATTTAATTCAAAAGAAAAGAAAAAATAGTGATGCTCTTGAGAGAGCGGTTTTACAATCTTTCTTGACTTTCACATGTAAGTGGCTGTTTCTAAACCAGAAAATACTCAGATTTGATTAAACATTTGGCTGTCACATTTCAGTCTGCTTGTGTTCAATTAAAAAATTCAGAGGGATTCTCTACAATTATTATAATGTACTTTTCCATATCTAGGCATTAATATTATCAAATAACATCTGTTATGGCATAATAACTGTGTCAAATGATTGTAAAATTTATTTTCAGTGAATTTTATGATAAAGAGTTTTAGAGTTACAGCACAGACATCACTTAGCTGAAAGGACTGTATCTCCTATTTCATACTTTATGGCAGACATTTTGCATTTATGTTTTCAGGTAGTAATCTGTTGTGGGTTTTTTTGGTTGCTGCTGATGGTAACAGTGTGTAAATTCAACAGTATAGATTGGATGGATTTTCTTTACAACAACCACTCCTAAAATATGGCTGCTATGAGTCTAACGCTAATTATCCAATACTTTGGCCGAAGTTAGAGCTGTCTTGTCTAGCCTTAAGTTACTTACACTAATATATGACCAGTTTAAGTGGAAAAAAGCACTCTGCTTTTGTCAGCACCAGATTTAGCATGTTCTGTCCTCCTGGACAAAAAAAATAAATTAAGCTAAGTAACAGCAATGCAACNGGGGGTGTGTGGGTTTTTTTTTTGTTTGGGTTTTTTTGTTTGGTTGGTTTTTTACTGTCAGTATACAGATGAAAGAAGTTCCTTCACGGCAGGTTATATTTAGGTCTTGTTTGTTACAAATATACATTTTTCCTGTATTTCATCATGATGGGCTGTAGAAGGCTTTAGAAGGACTGTATCAAAATAAAGAACCAGAGCCATTGTTAGCCTTAGATTTATTTTTTTTATTATTTGTCTTGAGAAACAGAAGGTGAAAGATGAAAACAACTTTGCATGAGCTTTTATCAATTTAAACAAAGCATGTCTACGCATATGAGAAGTATAATCCTTTAATGTGGAATGCCAATATGTGGACACCAACTTTTGTTTGGTCGTCTTTTACTAATAAACATTTGGCAACCTTTTCCTGGTGTCACCCTGAATATTTGGTTTTAGTACAGTTCAAATCATATCTCTGTGTTACAGAAATCTTTCAAGCTAAGGCTTTACACATTGGATTTTTATACACAAGACTGTTCTTACTTGTAAAACAGGTTTCATGCTTATTTGACTGCCAGTATATTTAGAAAGCACCAGTGAGAGGTTAGTGTTTTTATGTCCAGTGGTCTGAATATTAGAATTGGCTTATATAAGAAAATAAGGATGCTGTATATTGGTTTGATGAGTATCATGAACTTAGCTGTGGTTCTGTCTGTGCTATTAGAGTACATCTGAGTAGAAAACAGTCCCCTCTAGCTGGTGGAGGGTCTGGAGAACAAACCTTATGAGGAGTGGCTGAGGGAGCTGGGGTTGTTTAGTCTGGAGAAGAGGAGGCTGAGAGGAGACTTTATCCCTGCCAACAACTACCTGAATGGAGGTTGTAGGGAGGTGGGTGATGGTCTCTTCTGCCAAGTGACAGGTGATAGGACAAGGGGAAATAGCCTCAAGCTGTGCCAGGGCAGGTTAAGATTAGATGTCAGGAAAATGTCCTTCACTGAAAAAGTTGTCTCGATGTGGAACAGGCTGCCCAGGGAGGTGGTTGAGTCACCATCCCTGGGTGTATTTCAAAGATGGGTAGATGAGGGGCTTGGGGATACAGTTTAGGAGAGGACAGGTACTGTTGGACTTGATGATCTCAGAGGACTTTTCCAACCTAGTCATTCTGTGATTCTGTGATTTCAGCATTCAATGTTATTTCTGGATTTGTGTTAGCATACCTGGATCATGTGGACTTCCTAAGAATCATCTTGCTTTCCATGAACTATAAATGCTCCTCTGAATTACCTGAATGTTCCTGGAATTTTGTAGATGTCACATAAAAAAATCTGTCTTTTGGAAATTTGCTTTATGATCCAAGATTAACTACATTCTTAGTTATTTCAATACATGTTTATCTTAAACCTTTCCTTTAGCATGGAAGATCTTATTCTGCAGAGACACATTGAATGATAGTGTAGGATTGTTACTTCACAGAGATTTCTAATTTTAATCTAATGAATCATACATGAGTGTTTAGCTTCTGCATTGTATACTGAAAACACGTGGCCATCTTTTTGAAGGTATTAAATATCCCACAAACAGCATCATGTTTCACCTTTTTGAAAACTTTTTTCTGAAGTTGCCAGAATCTATTGTTTGACATCTTGCTGTCTCTAGAAAGTAGTATTGAAGTTGTTTGTTCATTTTTTTTTTTTCTGTTTCACTAACTTGCAAATACTTATAGGAAAAGCATCACTTTAGTTTTCTTCCAAATGTAAAAGACAGGCAGTAATCTTTCAGTCAAAATAGATTATTTGTTTGAAACATTATAATTCTCCTATAATTTACATGTAAATTGTTCTTTTGTAAATTTTAATATTTAGACATATTTCTACAGTTAGTATGAAAATATTCAATGTTTCCTAATATTGTCATGTTGAAGCTGCTGTAGTGTTTGCAAGGTCACAGTGTTGTTTTCATTTTCATAACTTGCAAGACTTCACATATTTATTTTTTGGTACTTGATTTAGTATAACCCTTTTCTAGCACAACTCATGTAGCCCCAGAGAGATTGTACTCTGTCATGCTAAAAACCTAGGAAGAGCATTCACAGGCTTTCAGAAACGTGACACAGGAAAGGAGAATAGTATTAGCTCTCAGGGAGGAGAGTGAAAGAACTACAGTGTAGAGAGAGGCCTGTTGGCCCAATTCCTCACCCGCTGCACTCGACAGAAAACATTTGTTTACATTCTATATGCTAAATTTAATGTATTATTTCTAAAAATAATAAAAATTATTTTTAGAAAAACACATTATTCTCCATCTAGATATTTCTCGTTGTTTTTCCTAGACAGATTGCTACAGAATTGAGGATAAGCAGGAAAACCACCTTTCCAATTGCTCGTAAGAATTACATTAATGGCATTTAATGAATGCAATGATTAAATTAGGTCAACAAAAAGGATCAGGAACACTAAGAAGATGGAATTTGGTGGGGTTATATTCTTAAAGGACACATATAAGCATATAAGCAAGGAATCATAGTTGATTTACAGGTAGACAGATGGAAAAACTCTTCCCTGCAAGCTTTGAATGTGCGGAAATAAAAATTGCAGGTGTAGCAACTTTGTGCAGCTGTGAAGTCTCTGTTACTGTGGGGTGCATTTACAGAATGTTTTACACACAGAGATGCAAGGTGCAGTTTTAAATTTTAGTGAGGACTAAATGCTGTGGTGTGCATAAGGAGACCTTGATAATGTGTAGGATGGGTGAAGAAGGGATTGAGACCCACCCTGAGGAGAACTTGGGACCAAGTTAATTGATGAAAAGATGAAAATGACCCAGCAATGCGTGCTTGCAGTCCCGAAAGCCATCCATATCCTGGGCTCCATCAAAATGAGTGTGACCACCAGGTCAACCAAAGTGATTGTTCCACTCTTCTCTTGTGAGATCCTGTGGCAGATGCACCCACACAGACAAAGCCTGTGGGAAAACCATCCCAACCAGCATCCTGAACTTGTGGATTGTTAATGTCTGTTGGAGCCTCAGAGCCATTTCAGTTAGAACAGAACTTAATTTGACATTTTTTTCCTTCAGTCTTGTAAAAGAAATCTCAAGTTTTTGTTTTTTAACTGGACTGACCTAGTTTGTGACATTCTGTGACAGATCCCACCTGATCCTGCACACGGCTTTTGGGCCCCCAATGTAGGAAGGACATGGAACTGTTGGAGTGAGTCCAGGGAAGGGCCATGAATATGATCAGAGGGGGATGGAGCACTTCTCCTGTGAAGACAAGCTGAGCAAGCTAGGCTTATTCAGCATGGAGAAGGCTCCAGGGAGACCTTATAGTGGCCTTTCAGTACCTGAAATGGCCTCCGGGAAAGGTGGGGAGGGGATGTTTGCAAAGGCATGGAGTGATAAAGCAAGGGGTGATTTGGTTTAAACTGAAGGAAGATAGATATGTGTTAGACATTAGGAAGTGAGTGCCCTCACTGCGAAGAGTGAGGGCAGTGAAACACTGGAAGCGGTTTCCCAGAGAAGCTGTGGCTGCCCCCTTCCTGGCAGTGTTCAAGGCCAGGTTGGATGGGGTTTTGGGCAACCTGGGCTAGTGGAGGGTGTCCCTGCCCATGGCAGGGGGTTGGAACTAGATGGTCTTTGAGATCCTTTCCAACCCAAACCACTCTGTGATTCTGTGATTCATTGTGTTCAGCTTCTATACAAAATGCAAATCAAAATTTCATGTGGTTCTTTAGGTAAAGGAGACTTATCTCCTAAGTTGTTAGTGTGCCGGTCTGTAGCAGACATCCTAGATATTTTCCATAAATTCTTCTATTATTGAATAAAGTTCACGAAGACTAATGTCCATGTTATGAACACACCTGCAGTCTTCATTTATCTGAAATACATATAGTAATGTAGATATATTTATTTTGTTTTCTCTAAAAGTTTCACTAATAACTACTTGCTATTATCATTTTTGCCACATCCTTGGTGTAATAGTACGCATACCTTAGTGGATGTGCTACCTTTTAAGATCAACTATATGAAGCTTTCAGGAATTCATATTTGGTGAATCAAACTTACAGTGTAAATACAGTTAAAGTATAAAAAATATGGGTTTTATTTCAGTTCTCCATGTGCAAGTGTAAATTAACACATACTTCTCCCATGCAGGGAGAACTGAATAAGTTCTCATTTAATCTCCCTCCCTGTCTGATGAACATAAATGCTTGGCAATCAGAACTGTGAGTTATGGAAAGGAAGATTTCTCATCTGAGACTGGTTTATTTAAATTATGAGCTGAAGGGGGGAATGTGAATCTTGAAGAGATCATTTTGTAGTTAATGAAGCAGTTTTAACAGCCAATGAGATCTACCTTCAGCTATTTAAATGGCTGCGGGAAAGTTAAAAATTAATATGATCATAAGAATTCTCAGCAGAACATCCTATTTAAGTAAACTTTTCTTATCTCTGCTCCTATCCCAAGTTAAAGATTAATAATACGTTATTTAAGATCTGTGAAACTAAACTTTACTCTGGTGCACAAAGAATTTAACAAGGGAAGCCCAGCCATCTTTAAATACTTAGTGGGGGTTCATTCAGATACGTTTAAATCTACAGTGGCATATTGAAAAGGTGTGAAAATACTTGACAAGTCTGTCAAATTTTCTCTTTTGTAGGTGTCCTGAAGGGGGTGGAGGAAGACTAGTATTCTTTCGGTATATTTATGCCTACAAATTACACTGTCGACACATTTTCAAGGTGCAAATGACATGTAGAAAAAGAAAAACTATAGACACAGACAAGGAGGAGAATATGCCACTAGCGAGTTTTTTCATTAAATTACTGACCAAACAACTGTGGTACTGTATTCCTGACCACCTCTAGTTGTGCTGGCCAACTTGCTCAGCCTTGCTGTCAGCGTGTCTGTAGACTTAACTGTACAGAAATTAAAATCAGAAGCCATGATTCCTCCTCGCCTTTCCTCTGGACTGTGCTGAGGTGCATATTGATTACAGGTAGAGAATAAAGTTTAGAAAACATCAGAACTTGCTATTACGGAAAATATTAGCGGATCAACTTGGTAAACTTAAAATGGCTTGACTGTTCTAGGCCTCCTGGTGATTCAAAAAGACTTTTGACTGATGCTGTTCTCAGAAAAAATGTTGGTGATATTAGCTCTTTCTGTAGTAAAAGCTGATTGATCACTTCATTGCAAACTGATAATTTTCCAGGCATACACTGCTTTTTTGAAGTGTTAAGAGGAGGATATTATTGACACTGTTTCTCTTCCAGTTTGTTTCCATTGCAAACTTTGATACATGACAAGATCTCCAATCAGTACTTTTCATTTGCTGAAGAGGTCAAAACCTGAACACTGAGCTGTATGCATCTCACAAGAAGGAGTTTTAGATCTACTAGAAGCGTGCAGCCAAATTCTTGCCCCTGAGATTCTGAGGATGTGGGAATTAACATAGTCAACACTAGTCTAAAATAGAGGTGAGGCAGGGCTCATAAGCTGCAGCAACCAAATTTATGGGACAACCAGGAAATCTGTTCATGTCTCTTTACAAAACTTGCCTTACAAGTTTTAGCTGCCATTAAATCACCCAGCTTTTCCTGGTGCTCCACTGAAAGGAAATAAACATCCAAACACTGCCTTCTTCATCTTCCCATTTCTCCTTAAGCCAAACCCAAAATTCTAACCAAGTTTATTTTCTAGGGAATAGCCTTATTGTAGGGATGAAATTTAGTCCTTCAGTTTAAAGCAAAGCACAGTATAGCTTCATTTGTACTAAAACATATAGCTGTCAATTGGAACAGAGACATTCTGATTTCATATAGCACAGTGATTTGACATCCCATGGTGATATAATTACTATATGCATTACAGATCTGCAAGAAAAAAAAAAAAAAAAAACAAAAAACAAAACAAAAGGAATGACAGTACCATTTGTCTGATTTCCATAGGGGAAAATATCTTTGGCATCTGTTTCTTTTTGCAGAAAAAAAAACCCCAACCAAAAAACCAAGACAACTTTTTTGTCAGTCTTTGTATGACATTAAGCTAAACTACAAAGTAAAAATAAGATAATCTTCTTTATAATATACCCTTGGATAAACTCTAAAAGGAATAAAAAATTACAGTATCATTTTAGAACTGTGAGGAATTTTTTATTTCAATATACATAGTATATTGAATGTTGTCTAAGTTAATCATTGATTATTAGACAGCATCTTACACTCAAAGATGAACTTGATTCCGCAACCTCATGAAACAGAAGATCGGTGAGGCATGGTGGCTATTGTGTTTTCTCTATTTGTTTAATAATGTACATATCTGAGCAGTCCAAATTTGGTTTGGTAGTTCAGATCCCTTCTGGGTCTTCTTGCAGTCTTTGGACAGATCTGAGAAAACCTTGTCCTATTTAAAACACCCTGTCTTAGTATTTTTATTCCAATTCCTTCACTGATTGCAGGAAAAATGCAGTCAGCAAAATGATAAAACCTTGGATCCTTTTCATCGTGGCAATTTGATTAGCTTTTAAAATTACAATTTCTTTATGAACAAAAAGTTCAAAGTTTGTCCTTTTCCTTTTAGCATTGCCTTATAGTGGCATCCTAAGAGTATAAGACCTTCCTGGCATATGAAATGCATCGGTAATAATTCTGTTTGCAGAAATACTGCACTGATAGAAAATGTTGACATTCAGACTAAATACTAGTGACAGTTTTTCAGGCTTTTTTTATAAATTACATTTATATGATCTTCCTTGTAAGATTATCCCAATGAAATGTTGACTCATTACTCTGTTTTCACTCATTGTTTTTCTGGTTTTGTTTTGCAATCCCCTGATTATACTTGACTCTTAAGAAAAGCTTTAGAGGATGCCCTGTATTTGCAGTGTGAATTACGATTGTGCCGGTGCGCATAACAATTACATTATAAATACTTCCTCGGCCTTTTGATAAAGACTCAAATTAAGAAAAATAATTACTGTACAATTACAATTATATATAATTATGCTATATGCAATTTAGTTTATCTCTAACCTCCTCTTGCCACAATGTGTTCATTGTTGAAGAATGAGATTTTAGCTGACAGTGTTGGAAGTGTACATGGATTTTTCTGTCCTTTACAATATATTTTGCTGAAATGAAGAGTTTTATCAGCACATCTTCTCACTGGAGAATAATGCAGTTTATCTGGTCCAACTCTAAAACTAGCCTCTCAGATGATGAGCATTTTTCCTAGCGTGGAGTTTATCTTTGATCAAGTTACAGAGACTTTTATTCCTAAAAAGCTACTTCCTTATATACAAATTATCTTTACCTGGAAAAACACAGTTAATGTATATTTATACAGCAAGAGAGATGTATGGCTGCTGGATTTTTTAGTTCCTAAGCCAGAAATTGGCTAAACACAACAAACACTTTTCGTAGAGAAGCACAAAGTCTTCTAGAGCCAGTGTCTCTGAGAGGGAGCAGTGGAAATTCTTGGTAATTATTTGGCACAAATATTAGTTGTGTGCTAATCAGTCTGTATCAAAACACCCCAGGAGGTAGAACAGCTGAGATCTACTAGCTTGCATAGAGCAGATATGCATGCGCTTGCAGTTCTCAAGAACTGCACCTACAACGTCTTGCTTTGGAAGGGTTCATCAGCCCTTTACAAAAAGCAAAGGTAAGTCAGCTAGAAAAGAAAGGGCTATTTATTTTGTATCCTACAAATGAAGAACTGCCCTGTAGTACTCCACTGCTCCTTACTCTGACCCGAAGTACTCAAGCCTATGTTATCTGGCCACGTACCTCTCAGATGGTATGCAGTACTGCCAACCAGGAGAGGCTACGTACAGCATAGTCTTGTATGGTGGTACTGTTGTTTATAAGAGATTTTATTTGCTATCCTCTTCATGTTGCCTTCAAACAGTCCCTTGATACTCTAAAGCAATCCTCACATGCTAAACAGTCATGCTAATTGTGCTTTTGAGAGGCTCTGAGACTAAATATTTTCTCTTTCCCTGCTTGCTTTAGGGAATTCTTGTCCTATTCTAGATGAAATCCTGGGTTTAGACAGTCGCTGTGTGCAGCTTTGTGTCTTAGATGTACGTAATGCTGATTACTCAGAGTTCGTTATTCAGCAGGCAATCTGCTAGTCCGCTTTGACTCAACAAAGGAGTAATAGCATATGATTAAAGGAAGTTCTTAGGATTTGAGAGATCTGAATCTTCTTTCTTTTTTCAAGTTCCGTTAAATTATATATTTTTTTTTAATTTATAAGTACAGTTTTTGAAAGTGGCTGCAGATTTTATTTCTCCTGTCTGTAGTAAGCTCTGAAGTCCAACACTGATGTTAGTTGGCACAACAGTAGCTAGTCCCAGCACCTGAAAACAGAACCCATAATATCTCCAAATGGGAACCACAGGTCTTTTATACGCTCTGATTTACCTTCATGAAACAGGAGAGCGTAACTTACCTTCTCTATGTGGGCACTGCAAAAAGGCCATTCAGCCCTGCACTAAGAGTTGGTTTTAAATAATGACTGAGGAAAACATGCAAACGACAGTAATAAACTTACAGTTGCATTTAGGTTAATGTACATTGCTTGTATTTTGTTGTCATCTCTTTATGGGGATGTCCATGGTAGAACACAAGGTGTTAATTTAGAACCTGTCAACTGCATTTAGCAATACTGAGCTGACCTTCCGTGCAGAGCGCTGCAAGGCAGCAAATGGTTGGACATGTTCCTGCGAGGTCCTTGTGAGCAGTTGTTGGGAAAGTGGCCAGTTTACTCTGATGAAGATAAACATCAGCGGTGTGTATCTCACAGATACACATGAAATAAATCTGAAACAAGTCATGTTTCTCCACATCAGTAGATGTCTTGCAGGGATTTAGTTTGGTTGTAAACTGAACTAAGTGCCACATACCTGGCAGAAAGCAGGGAAGGAAGTCGAGATGACTCCGTTAACATTAATAAAAACTTTAATATGTTTTTTTTTTAATTAGAAATAATAGCTTTAATAGTTTTGAGGGAAAATTGCAATCAAAAACACCATAGCAGGTGGCAGCTACTAAGACCAGGAGAAAAGTACAAGATATAAATGACAGAGAATTTGCGTATGTGCACCAGTATTCCATAAGGATGGCCAATGGTGGAAGTCAGCAATGTGTGTCCCTCCCAGTCTTCCAGAAGATCCCTCAGGCACCATCTCCCTCTGCAGATACGGGTGCTATACGAAGAAGGAAGCAGCATGTTGCTCTTTCTCAGCTTACGCTAGCAGGTAGATTTCACCAAGTAGAGTGTTTTGCAATCCAAAAGCTGTGGGGCTGACCTTTAAATTAGTAGCCAGACTTTCCAGGGCTGGGGCCAAGTGCTTCTTAAGAGTCAAATTTTACCAAGATCTCTCTGGCTAATCAATATCCATATCTGTGAATAATCAATATTATATTCAACCCATTACTTTATTTGCATTTTTTATTATTGTGACAGAAGGTAGTGAAAAATGCAGATTCTTTATATGTAGCTTAACATTTTGTGATGATGGATGTGCCAATATCAGATGTTGTACCTCTCAAAAATCTTCCACTTACCTCACTAATGTATTCTGGTTTTCTCAAAGGAGCCTTTGAAATGGCTCCAGTGAATGAGTTTGAATACCAGAATTGTAATAGATGGGATGATAGCTAATTGAACAAAAGCATTAACTGAGTTCTATTAAACATGGTGTCTGCAGAACTGAATCCTAGTACCAAATGTGGCTTTATAAACCCTCTCAAATGCAAAATTGCGTTGGTCAAAATGTTCTTGACACTGTGTTATCATGCATATCCTCCAAAAATATACATTAAATGCAAAATACCCTAAAAAAAAAAGCTAGTTAGCTGAACACCCTAAAATCTAAAGAATATTCTTGTTTATAAAAGCACAGATGATCAGTTCTGGGCTCCCTGGTACAATACAGACAGGGCTCTCCTGGAGAGTCCAGAGGCCACAAAGATGATGAAGGGCCTGGAGCATCTCCCCTATGAGGAAAGGCTGAGTGAGCTGGGGCTGTTCAGCCTGGAGAAGAGAAGACTGAGAGGGGATCTCATCAATGTTTACAAATATCTGAAGTGAGGGAGACAAAGGAAGATGGCCAACATCTTCTCAGTGGCCTGTGGAGACAGGACAAGGGGCAATGGTCACAAGTTGGACCACAAGAGGTTCCATACTGATGTGCAAAAAGAACTTCACGGTGAGGGTGACAGAGCACTGGAACAGGCTGCCCAGGGGAGTCGTGGAGTCTCCTTCCCTGGAGATATGCAAGACCTGTCTGGATGACCTGTGTGACCTGCTCTAAAGAACCTGCTTTGGCAGGGGGGTTGGACTCGATTTCTTGAGGTACCTTCCAACCCCTACAATTGTGTATGATTCTGTGATTCTGTAATTTCAGATAGGGTTATTTGCAGTTCAGGCATAACACCAAGATGTTAGTTATACTTATCTATAAGTTTACACTAAAATAATGATGCTTTAGAAGTGTTTTTACCAGAGTGGCAAAACTCGATGAGAGATTACATACATTTTCTGTCTCAGCTGAGCTGTAAGTGCTTTTAATATTCAGTTTGTTTTTAGAAGAATTTGTGGAGAGCTGTGCTTTTTAATTAGATGCTAGGATCATGTCCATGAAGTATATTTGTGTTTGGAAGGATGGAAATGCCACACATTAGGAAATTGGACATGCCATGTTCCATGTGCAGGGAATGCTGTGGCACAGCAAGAAATTGCAGCAAAATAAACAAATTCTGCTGGTTTTAATACGAGTTCTCAGCATGTCATGACTTGAAAACAGTATCTCAAAATGAACTGATTTTCTACCATTTCTTGTAAGCTAGACATTGCATCTAGTCTTGGACTGAGAAGTATAATTTTTTCATTTTAACCATTTAACTCCAACTTACCTGGTGTTTCCTTGGTAAAGACATGCAGTGATCAGCTATCTTTGTTTACACATGACAGGCAACACATGTAAAACTACTGCTTCCCTTTCAGACCTGAGGTTGCCAAGAGCAGCTCTGTGCTGGGCTGGGACGCAGCTCTTTGGAGCAAACCTTCCTGTTCATTCCAGTGGAAGGCTTAAGGCCAGCAACGGGATTCATAATCATACAGGTGAAAACTCATGAAGACCTCCTAAGAGTCTAGAATTTTCTGGAGAAAATTCTCTAGAAATGCACCTGAGGTGAAAATAAAGTTAATTTAGTGGCTACAAAGAGAAAAAACAAACAAACAAACAAACAGAAACAAACCCAAACAACAACCGAGCAGGAACAGTTAAGAGTTACCTTAAAATACCCTGAGCTGTCTGTCTATGGAATCCAAAGTTATTATTTCTATTTCACACATCCACCCTCTCCCCCCCCAGGACCTTAGTTTTCATTCTTTTGTGTGTATGTACACATTGAAAAGAAGTTATCTCTTCAGAAATTGTATCAAAAAGAACAAAGACTGGAGTTTTTTCCTCATATGGTTAAGCTGCCCTATTAATGTCAATTTTTAATTTTATCCTTTGGATTTCTCATTAGCTTTACAACATGTCTAGATTATTTAATTATTATATTTCAGCTTGTAGATGACATAAGACTTAAGAGCTTTTTCTGGGCTCTAGCAACTTGTCATTACATTTTGCCTGAAGCTGCTTTTGTATAAAATAATCTTCCCATAGTTACATTCAGAATACTCTGCAGAGCATCTTAAGAAGCCTTAAATGCTAAATAACTGTCACATAGCAAGTCTTAGTATTATTGCACTAAATTACATTGCGAGCAGCGTGATAAACAACATCATAATACTTTGACACATACATCATTAATTATAACTGAAATCTAATCTCAGCTGGATTTTTTCAGTAATTATATCCAGTATAGCAAACATTAGCATATATGGGGAGGGAGAGGATGGAGGAAAGAAGTATTCCAAAAGCATAGCTGATATATCAAAATACTGAATAGCCCAAGTCTTACTAGGTTTTATGTGGGGTTCTCCACATATATTAAGAGATTAAATTTTTTAAATATATTTGGAATTCATTATGTGAATAATTTTTGAAGGCAAAACTTTGCAGTGATCTATCTACTGGTTATGTCACTTTAAGGTGTGATGTGAGACTGCCGTACGAAATCCAAGATTTCTTCTGTCTGACATCCAAGACTAGTATTGAACTAAATTTAAAATCATGGATTCCTCCAGTATACTGGGCTTCATACTACTTGGTTTCCTGTATTTCCCTAAAAACTGTATATAGTGTTTGTGAATGGCAGCTGTGTGTACCTTTTCTCTACAAATACATGTTTGTTTTCCCCTGGGGAACTTTCTGCTGTTGGAGAGTTTCCATTCTGTCAGTGCAGACTATATTCCTTTGGACTGGGAAATGCAGGAGTCTGTAGCCAAGATGTTGGCTGCAGTGCTGTGTGTGGCTTACCGTCCTGCTGTGATACAACACCACAGCACCCTTTTGGCCAAATCAGAGCCTATGTCAACTCAATTAATGTGAATTTTCTTTCTGCTTTGTTTGCTATCAGCCCAAGACTTGGCTTTTGCAAAGTACTTAATTACTTGTATAGTGCTAAGCAACTTTCAAGTGCGATTATACTTTCCTCTGCATATTATTATGAATTCCCTGCTTGCAGAACTACCTGTTTTCTGCCAGACAGTTCTCTCCAGCAGTTAGTAAGTCTGAAGAGACAATACTATATTTGGAGTAACCTCTGCTAGTTCTTTTATCGGATATTTCTACCCATGACAGACATCCCCACTGCCCATTACTTCACAGACATCAGTTACCTGGCTGTGTGCCCCTGAAATATATATGTTCTTTACCTGAAACACCAAAGAAGTAGAAGAGCAAGGAGTTTCATTTCAGCCCTAGTTTGTCTTTGGTTGGTAAATGAACTATCAGAAACTCTTCTGATGGGCTTTTTACAAAAAAATATACCTGTTTTTTCTGTGGTGGGGGTATGCAATTCTGTGAAACTTGAATGCAACTATTTTGCCTTGTACTTTCTGGTACATTTTCCATAATGTACACAAAAAGTCAATATATTTCCAACCAGGAAGGTTATACACTCATTAAGGGCTGGATGTTGGAAGTGCTTTTATTGATGGCAACAGATGAGTGACTGTATTGGTGCTTGTTGAGGTTTTCGAATGAGCATTTTGTATTACTATGTCACTGTACAATTTTTTGTTCCTGATGATTCTTTTGTGTCTGGTGAGATTGAGACAGGCAGATTTTCTGTACTTTTACGTAAAAAAAAAAAACGGAAGTGGCTATTTCAATTTTTACTGTGTTAACATAATCTAATAAAATTATACAGCTGTCAAGATCACCTTTTACTTCTCTGACAATTGATCTAAATAAAATTATCTTTTTATTACTCACCACCATCACCAGAGACCCTCCTAACTAGAAGTATATGAAACTAGTCAATACGCCATACTGTCAGGCTGGTAGAATATGCATGCAAACTTAAATGAAGAAAAAGCTTTAATTGCATTTCTTTTGATTTTGTCTCAGAAGTCTCTTTATAGATCTGATGTGCAAGAAAGTGCCACCTTAATTCATCCTGAAATGGGATAGACTTGGTCAAGTTAAAAATCCAGAGGCATTTGAAAACTCAGGATTTCAAAGCTTCCCAAAGTTATAAATTCCTGTATTTATGTAATTTTTATTTACAGATTCATAAAGTGAGAGGAGTTGCTATTTTGGCATTTCCGGTTACTGTATTCTTAGAGGGTCAGAAACCTTCTGGGTCATGTAATCAACTTACTTGCTGTCAAAGACACTCACACTGTATAATCCCTTCTTTATTTTGAGCATGTGTGCAGAATGAGGAGGAGGCCTTTCGCACAGGGGCTGGAGAGCTGGTTGAATTTCTGTTTGTTCCTGCTTCTCCTGTTGGAAATAATCTATATAGTAATTTTGTAATCTCATACATCTTGTGATGAGTTGGTTCATTTATCTGCATTTTGTCCAGTAGCTTAAACGGCTCTTTTCCCCTCTTTGGTCATTACCCACCTCGTCCATCTCTAGAACAACCAACCAAGAGTACTTAGCTTCGAATTTCCATAGTAAGTGAACCAAAGACTTTTATAAGATGGATTTTCCTTTTCTCTCATCATCAAACACAGTGAGCCACAGAAAATCATACCAGATATTTGTTAATGGTCCTAATATTTTACTCTCTGTAAGTCTTAGTATGTTTTCTTGACTGTTATGCTAATGGCTGATCTACTAATAAGTCTGATGTTTCAGACGACAGTCCCACAGTTTACAGCAGAAGTTAATGTCAGTAATCCCTAACTGCATAATAGAGTTTATGCATGGTGATGTACTTATACATTATGGCATATTATACATTTCATCATGTTTCTGGTTTTAGGTTTTCAACGTTACTTGTTTCTTTCTGCACACCACGTGCAGCCCTATCTTCTCTATTGACAATGCCCAGATTTCACTCCAGCAGCCTGTTTTACCTTCACATTCTGGTCTTTTATACCAGGATCATTACTGAGACCACTAAAAGAGATACTTTTTGCAAAACCAGTGCTTGGGGAACTAAACAGGTTGGGGAACTAAACTAAACCTTTTGCTAGCTTAACAGTTACCCATTTAGTGCAGTTTCTTAGCCTACCACACCACTCTTACAACCCTTATTCTGTATTAGTTCCTCATATGGCACTAAACATAATGTTTTACTGAGATCCAGCTAATTTAGTTCAGTGTTTTGTTTGCCTAGAAAAATACTGAGCCCTCTTACTGGGCTTGATTTTCCATCAGCACAATCCACGGTGCATTTGAACAATTTTTTATTTAATCATTTCATCGTCTTTTCATTCAGAATTTATTTTCAGAATGTACATAACACTGAGATCAAACTAACACATGTGTTGTTGCTTGGATCACTGTGTTTCCCTTTCTTCAGCAGAAATATTGTGTTATCTGTTTTCCACTCCTGATTTGACACATTTGTTTACTGGTCTGTGTTATTGGACTTGGGAGGTTTTGATGCCAATTTCTTACTATTCTGGGATGCAGTTTGTCTGTTTGCCTTTGTTCAAGTACATTAAAACCTTTGAAGTGAGTTTCCACACCAGTTGCAATAACTTCAGTTTTCACACTTTACACACACTCTCAGCCATGAGTCACCCTCGCCTGACTTGTGTTTTTCATCAGACTTCTTGTTAAAACCTGAAGCCAAGTACTCATTTAGTTTTCGGGCCCNTATATGTGTTGTGTCTTATTATATAATATTTATATTTTCCATTGATTTTATATAAAGAGTAGCTTGCTGTTCAGTTTAATTTGCTTTGTCAGGGCATGGCTCCTGGGAATTGTCACTTTGTCCCTGAGCTTTCTGTCTTTCCAACAGTAGATTCCTTCCCTGAGTAGCACTTTTTCTGATTTTATGTAAACTTTCATACACAGTGCAAAATCTCTCTTCAGAGGGTATTTTTTTTTAGTGCCGGTTATTGATGGAGGCTTTCTCTAAAAGTTCATTTTCTCTCTTTTTTCATTCTTTTGGGATGCAAATTCCACGCATTTTTGAACCTCAACTTCAAGTAATTTTCAGTCTCCTCAATATCGATGTATCTAATGGCTTCAGTTTTCATGACCAAATAATTTCATTAATGTATCATTTTACCTGAATCACACTGAAAACCTCATTTGAGGTTGCTTATCTCTCTGTGCCACGTAAGCTTGTAATTCCTCTGACCAGGGTTTCTATCTGTCAAAGTCTTCCATTTTGTATTGTAAAACTGTTTGTAAAAGCCATTTTCAGATAATTCTTTTCTTTGTAGCCAGTTTTGTTTGGTTTTGGCTCTGATGTTAAGAAATAATTGAACTCAACCATTTCTGTTATCTTGGTTTTGCTTGTAGGAAATATAAGTTAGCATTTATTTCTGTAAGAGTGATAGAAAAGTACCTGTTGTTTCCCAAAACCATTTTTTCCTGCGTAGCTACATAGCCTATAGCAGAATCTCAGCAACTAGTCCTGTTTGTTTTGGACATCACACCAGAGATTTAAATTCAAAACAGTCCTGTTTTCTTCACCATCATCTCTCTTATATTTCTGTGTTTCCTTTAGCACATATTTTCTATTTATATTTTTTTTTCTACGACTTACTAGTGTTGTGTTCTACAGAGTTGTGTCCCTCCATTTTGTAGCCCACTTACTTTGTCTTAGATTATAAACTTCTCATCTTTTTCACCCACTCTTTCTCCTGTTTTCTGTTTGGATGGTATCTGGGATGATATTACTTCCATAACAAATGCTTCTATGAATATTAAACTTTTCTCTATTAATATGAATAGTAAAATATTTATCTATTGATGCACTTACTCCTAAGTCTCTGCTGTTTCTTTTCCTTGCTGTCTCCTCATAGATCTGACTCATGCTGTTTTATGTCAAAGCAAGGGATAAGAGTCATCTCTCTGTGTTCTCTACTTCAAACATCAGCAACCCCAGGTAAAATGCCAGAATTTTCTTCAGACTTTGAAGGAATCATTAGTTGAGGTGATCTGTTCTTCTGGACCGGGGTGACTGGAAAACCTCTAGAATATCCTAACAAGCGCTACAGGCTTGGGACAGAGTGACTGGAAAGCTCCTTGGAGAAGGGCCTGGGGGTGTTAGCTGACAGACTGAACATGAGCCAGCAGTGTGCCTAGGTGGCCAAGAAGGTCAGCAGCATCCTGTCCTGTATCAGGAACAGTGTGACCAGAAACAGTGTGACTAGCAGGAGTAGGGAAGTGATTGTCCCATTGTACTAAGCTCTGGTGAGGCCACACCTTGAGTATTGTGTGTAGTTTTGGGCCCCTCACTACAGGAAGGATGTTGAGGTGCTGGAGCATGTCCAGAGAAGAGCAACAAAACTGGTGAAGGGTCTGGAGCACAAGTCCTATGAGGAGCAGCAGAGGAAACTGGGGGTTTTAGTCTTGAGAAAAGGAGGCTGAGAGGAGACCTTATTGCGCTCTAGAAGTACCTGCAAGGAGGGTGTAGAGAGGTGGGGTATGTCTCTCGGGTAGCAAGCGATAGGACAAGAGGAAGGGGTTGTAAACTGTATCAGGGGAGATTGAGGTAATACATCAGGAAAAAATTCTTTACTGAAAGGATTGTCAAACATTGGAACAAGCTGCCCAGGGAAGTGGTGGAGTCACCATCCCTGAAGGTATTTAAAAGATGAGGTGCTGAAGGATCTGATCTCGAGGTGGACTAGGCAGGGTTAGGCTGTCTTTGCACTCTGTGATCTTAATGGTCTCTCCAACCCAGGTGATTCTATGATTCTATGATCCTCTGGTTACTGACCTTATAGGTGCAGGTCCAGGACACCTGTAGAAGCTAAAGCATTATTATAATTTTATATTGTATATATGTAGCAAATATTATAATAAACATAATTATTAATCTGTGTTAATAATACCAGCACCTAATGGTCCTGAGGTCTCCGTCACTGTCCTCCTGATGGAGAGGCAATTGCATGGAAATGATTCTGGGCTTTCTGCAGTATAAGCTGAAAACTGCTTGAGAGGGAGAAATCAGAAGTACCTACTAATTCAGTATCACATAGCTCCAGACCAAGCTGAGAAAGTCAGTCAGAGTAGGTCCTTGGAAAGAAAAGTCACTTATTTCTTTCACTTCGCTGTCCTCATCTTATGAGTGACGTGATACCATTTGACCTCACAGGGTAGTGTGAAGCAAGCCTATTAATAATGCTGAAAAATAAAAACATTGGAAGCCAGCATAATTTAGTAGATCTGAGGTCCCAAAGTGGAAAGATAGCTTGGTAGGTTTTATAGTAAAACAATTGTTTTTCAGGATGCACCTGATTTGGTGTAGTGTTATCTTACTATTTAATATTTTTTTCAGGCATGAGAATGGGTCAGAAAGAATATGGGTTTTTTCCTCATGAACATCTCAGTTGGCAACAGACACTCCCTAGGCCTAAAAAGCCTTACTGGAAAACCTTATTAGCTGAAGTCTTCCTTGTACTTGTCTCATCTCATTCTTCTTGTACTATTTTACTGTTACCACAAAGGTCTCAACATGCAAACTAACTAACTAGACCTTGTTCTAAACCTAAGTGGTTTTATAGCAGTAATTTAATAATATACTATCAATCTGACAGCCTTTCTGAATACATGAGGTGTTGTTAGTAAATATATATTATATATATATATATTATGCATTTAACTGAATTTAAGCTGCTTGCTACCTTTTACTATATGTAGTTGGCATAGGCCATCGACTTGGGCAGTTCCACATACATGCACATTTGCATCAGAAGACAACACACAGAGATAACATTATGTACTTGCTGACAGCTATTAAACATTCAGCACATTCATGAAGCCTTCTGACGTGGACTTAATAGGCATTCCACTTTAGGAAAAGGAAAATAATTTTATGCATGTACTTATTCTGTGTCACCGATGAGTGGGAAGACACTAAGAAGCGTGGTTTCCCAGGAAGCCAGATGGTGTGTGGACATGGGGTTCAGAGTCCAACTGGACTTTAACACTTCCCCAGTTCCCAGTGGCAGAAATGAAGTGGTCTGGAAATGAAGATAAGCTGTAATTTAGCAAAACCTGGGGAGATTCTGCACACTCCTGAGGCACGTTGAAGGCAAAATTTTCAAGGAGCACTCCTGTCCCTGTGAGTTTAGGCTTAGATTGTTTTGTAGCTGCATCATAAAAGTGTAGTTGGGAACTTTATATTTCTTTTTAGTTGGAAAACTTACGGAATCGTCAGTGCTGGAGTCAGATGAAAAGTCTCCATTTCTTTTTTTTAACTTCCCGCCTTCCAGCAAAAATACTGATTTCTGCTGCGAACCCTTACTCCCCCAGCTCCTTTCTCTTTTCTATGGTATCACTACCATGAGCACATTTTGAGTCTGTCTTTCTGACAGTAACATCGGTTGAAATTCTTTCAGATAGTTTTCAGGTTGCCACAAAGGAAGAGCAAATCTTCCCCAAATTCTATGTGAATGCAAGGAAAAACTTTTTCGCTGTGAGGGTGACAGATCACTGGAACAGGCTGCCCAGAGAGGTTGTGGAGTCTCCTTCTTTGGAGACATTCAAGACCAATCTGGACACATCCCTGTGGGATTTAATCTAGGTGATCCTACACAGGCAGGACTAGATGACCTCCAGGTCCCTTCCAACTCCTAATGTTCTGTGATTCTGTGTGAAATGATTGCTCAGTGTGGAATAGTTTAACATGATGGGCTTAGAAGAAGCTCCCAATGGATTCTGCTAATCTTGGGTGTACATGGCCTCTGAAAATTAGGTTCAGGAAGAGCAATAGCAATAAAAGCCAGAGAAAGAAGCTTTCTGGATTGGATCAGAGAGTCTTTTCACCACCACCCCCAACTGAGGAAATTAAGTGCTCAGAAGTGTTACTGGATTCGCTTTTGTCTGCAATAGAAATAAGGCTTGTGCAATGCAGTGACCCCTGCTTGGAGGCACAGACCTTTCTGTTGGATGGAGCCCACACATTGGAAGGTGATCATAGGGATATTTCTCTGTTATCTAAGGATAACTTATTGCTAACATTATCTGAGGTCATTGAACTACATCTTCCTCGCTGGCACAGATTATTAGACAGCATTATTTTACATATGGATTTTTAAACATATATTCATTTTCAAGCAAAGCTCTTTAGCAGCTGATTACAAACTTATTCTTTGTCCTCAAGTGCACCTGTTTAAAGACGAAAGGTCACATCTCAGTCTTCATGAGGAAATAAACAAATCTGTTTATACTGGATATAGACAAAAGATTACAACTGGTCAGATTATTGCCTATGAAAAATTTATCTCCAGAACGTCTTTCACCCTTTTTTTCTTTCTAAGGAGAAAATCAAAGAAAGTGCTTTGAATTTTTATTAATGATTCATTACTCCTAACTGATCAGTGAATAGCTTATGCAAATACACTTTGAAAATTGCTCACTTTAACTATTACTTGGGGTTATATCTGGATATTACCTTCCCATGGGAAGCAGAGGTGTGAACATTTGGATTATTGATATTTAATCATGAGAGAATAATGCACATCAAATGTTAAATACTCAGACAGATACAGAAATCATTTGCAGTACACTTGCTCTCATTGAATTGCACCGTAATGGAGTTCATGTTGACATTAATTGGTTACAAGATGAATGAGTATAAATCATAAGTTAACTAGCTGATAGTTGAACATATTATTCTTCAAGACCAGTTAACCAGCAGGTCTCATGTTCCTGAAGATTTAAATTATATATACCTTGGAGGAAATCTCTCTGCATGGTGGAATCTTAAAGTTTAGTTTGTTTCTCTCCCTCTGCCCTGTCAATGCAAGGAAACCCTTTGGCCTATTTTGTAAATTTGGAAGGGAACCTTTGGCCAGTGATAAATGCAGTAGCAGATCTTTATATATATATATATATATATTTATTTTTTTTTTGTGACCAATGGGAACTGTTCTGATGGGAAAATAATAATATTTTTTAAAAAGTAGTTTTATTAGTCTTTGACTTCAGAGGATCTTTGTAGGCGTTGGTGAGGGGTCTATGTTATCTCTGAGATATAACTTATTCATTCTTATGTGATTTAAATGCCTAGGGCAAAGCTCTTGTATCAGTATTTTTAAAAATATATTGTAAATTATTAATTCTAAAATGGTATTAATAGGATAAATATTACTTTATTCTAAAATTACACATAGTTGAAAATAATTGTGATATATATTTGCAGAATTGGGATTTTACCGAAAGGCAGAGAGCCCTGAGGAGCTGATAATTTTCAAAATCAGAATGTGTTGTTCAGCCAGATTTGTGTAACAGACCGAAGGTTCCTTACTCTTCTGTACGTAAGTGGAAGGTTTTTCTAGATATAAGTAGGGAGCAAAGTTACCAATTAGAAGTTCACCAAATCGCACATAAGAGATAAATGCACAGGGACATTTGAGAAATAAAAATGGATTCATTCATTCATTCATTCATTCGTTCATTCATTCATTCATTCATTCATTCGGTTTGCACCCACAAGTGGCTGTTGTTGCAGCACTGGATGTGTGTTCTCCCTTGGTTGTGTAAGAAACGATCATCACTCATGAATGTGTAATGTGCTGCTAGCAGACGTAAAAAAGAGATGCTGAAGTGGTGAGGGTAGGTGTCTTGCTCAGAGGGCTATAATTTATTACTGCTCTCCCAGCATTTAAATTCTTGTCTTGTTGTACCATGTTCCTGTGCTGGCAGATACACAAAAGTTGGATTATTACAAAAGCCCTATTTAATGATAGCATAGATGCCCATTACAACAGGCTGTCTCCTAATTTTATTTACTCACTTCAGTGGCAGGCACCATGTGAGATAAAGATATTTACTCCAGAGAGAGTGCATACCTGAGGTTGGTGGTCTGTCAATCACATCCTTTCCCAAAGATTTTACTAGTAGAGCATCAAAAAGGCCCCAGATAAATACTTGATTTTGCATGCTGCTGCCTTGAAATTCAGTTGTTGGTGTTAATGTGACCAGGCTTTCACACAATTTAGAAAGCGACTAATATGAGCAACAGGCAAATTACAGAAAAAAATGAAGAGATCATCTTTGAGAGACAAAGCCAGACCAGGGGGAGCATGTCCTCGGGGGAGCATGTCCTCAGGGGAGCCACAAACACACTGGAAAGGTACCTGAGAACTTGGACTCAGGAGGAGCTGTGCTGAAGAGCAGAACAGGGTCCTAAAGGATTCATAGGCCAGTAATGGTGTATTTTAAGTTAAAGAAAAGCAAAACAAATATAGCTTCTTTTGAAAATGTTGGTTTTGATGGTGGAAAGCAGAGATCCATTAAGATCCATTCCCCTGCTGATATCAGAGATGGCAATTACTAACCCAAGAACACGATGTGACTGAAAGTAGTCTGTTCCTCCAGCTGTAATCGTGACACTGTGTACCCTGGCTGCTATTGTAAATGCAGCAAATGTCAATAGAGAATAAACAGGTAAATGTATAAAACGTAAAAATTAAATTTGCCAAGTCAGATGTTTCATGTGGAGGGAATATGAAATATCTTTAAGAGATGAAAAATAAGATCGGAATAAGCTACTTCTGAATGCACACCAAGAATCTCTCTGCATTGTTGTACTTTTTAATTAGATGAAAATAAATGAATTGAAAAGATGAAAGGAACTTGTGTATCTCACTTCAAAGGACAGCTCTACTCTTGAGGAATGTTTATAAAAAAGAAAAAATAGCAAAGAAAAGCAGCTTATTCAAGAAACGCACCTCCTCTGTGAATTTTGCTTCACTTTTACCTGCTTTAAAAACTCGGGAATGACTTATGCTCATTTGACCTAGATGGAGTCATTACCCCTGTGTAAATGAGTGGAAGCTGTCTGACAGCCCTTCATTGCACTTTGCATTGACTCAGCGATGCTCTCAAATGAGCAGGATTGGTTTTTGACCTTGTGGTGGCATTTTTGTCAGAATTTCAAAGCTCTGGGCTGTGTTCTGGACAGAACACACACATGTGCAGTGGCTCTGTGTCTGGATTTATTTTGTCTGGGCAGATGAATCGAAAAAAACATCTGAATCATTCATCTGCCTGCTAAGCTAGTCAGCCTTCCCACAGTCTGCAGAGGAAGATGCACCCACCCAAAATGCCTACAAGCTGTTCCTTGTCTACTGTCATATACAGAATAGCTTAGGTTACTACATTAGATATTTCACCACCTCAGCGTTGGCTGATTGGTCTTGAGGGACCTTTTGGGCTCCTGACTGAAGTCAGTGCTGTCCAACTCCAGAGTGATATTTTTGTCTTCCACCAGGTTTTACTCATAAGTCCTTTACTTAAACATAAGTTGTTTGTTTACCCCTTAAGCATTTTATTTCCTATCGCATCTGCCCAGGCCACGATTGTTGTCATATTTCCATGTAAAGGAAACCTGGAGAAAGCAAATTCAAACTGCTCAAGATGTCACAGTTTCGGTACTTTCAAGTTTCCTTCACTTACTCTCAAGTGAGCAATAATGCCTTTAGAAAATGACATTTATATGCAGGAGCAAAACAGAGAAGTGTCACAAAGAAAGACTAAACTATCTCCATCTCTAGGAAGACACTAAAAGCAGGACCTCTCTATAAGCAGCAGTTCTTTCTCATGACTCAAAGGAAAAATTGCTGCTTCTAGAAATGGAGGTCTTGTGCAACTTGGAGAAGAAGAGCGACTCATCAGTTTCATAAGTCTTTGATGGATTTTGGCAGGCTGCTCTGCTTTTCATTATACCATGAGCTGTTTAACAGGTTTGCTAGGGAGCAGGTTGACAGGGCAATGCTATCAGCTTTTCACATAGTCAGCTGAGCAATTGAGCTCATCCCAGATGTGATTAAGTAGGATCAATTATAATAAGAACTAGATAAGAGAGATAAGCTTGTTGTTTCTTGGGTTGGTATTTTACGGTATTAGGCTTTGTAAGTATCCTTTATACATCATCAGCTGCAAAACCATTACTTCAGGACAGGCATTCAAATGAACACCATCCTAAACTGATTATTTTAACACTAGAACTGACTTTAAGTGGGGAAACAATTTATTTGAAGCATCGGTGGCATCAAACAGAAAAATAATTATTGAAGATGATCTTTTGCAATGCAAAGAGCATGTTTGCTCTCAATCCTAAATGCAATTAAATATTTTAATCTAGGTGATCCTGCTGTGGCAGGAGGTTGGACTAGATCATCTTTCAAGGTCCCTTCCAACTCTTAAAGTTCTGTGATTCTGGGAGAGAGAGCTCTGTGTCCCAAGAGGGGGCTAGCTATCCTTCACAGCATCATGTTTTGCCATTGTACTCAGAAAATTTTGCTATAGCACTTAAGGCTTAATTTGTTAAATACTGGAATTTACAGATTCACTAAGTATCAGAATTTATAGATGATTCCTGTAAGATTTTTTCTGGAGATAAAGTAAAATGATAAATTCAGTAGCTGGAAGTACAGGGAAGATGGCAGTTTTCCATGAAACTGCACTGTATTTAATAAATTTGAAGGATATATGTAAGAGTTGAGTGCGCTTGAAGGGTAAATATATGTATTTTAAGAATAACCAAATATTAGTGTTTTCTGTGTCAGAAATGAAAAACTGTTAATGGAGAAATAGAAGGGGGCATATGAACATACAAAAGGCAAAAGAGGAATGTTACAAACCTATCTAAATTGTAGAAAGAGGGACCTGCCTATATCTTTGAGCAAATGTTTTTAGAATTATTTTCAATTCTTTTATGGCTTCTGGCTCTTGCAGTGGAGCTCCCAGCAGTCTTGTCTTTCTTTTCTTTTCTTTTCTTTCTTTTCTTTCTTTTCTTTCTTTTCTTTCTTTTCTTTCTTTTCTTTCTTTTCTTTCTTTTCTTTCTTTTCTTTCTTTTCTTTCTTTTCTTTCTTTTCTTTCTTTTCTTTCTTTTCTTTCTTTTCTTTCTTTTCTTTCTTTTCTTTCTTTTCTTTCTTTTCTTTCTTTTCTTTCTTTTCTTTCTTTTCTTTCTTTTCTTTCTTTTCTTTCTTTTCTTTCTTTTCTTTCTTTTCTTTCTTTTCTTTCTTTTCTTTCTTTTCTTTCTTTTCTTTCTTTTCTTTCTTTTCTTTCTTTTCTTTCTTTTCTTTCTTTTCTTTCTTTTCTTTCTTTTCTTTCTTTTCTTTCTTTTCTTTCTTTTCTTTCTTTTCTTTCTTTTCTTTCTTTTCTTTCTTTTCTTTCTTTTCTTTCTTTTCTTTCTTTTCTTTCTTTTCTTTCTTTTCTTTCTTTTCTTTCTTTTCTTTCTTTTCTTTCTTTTCTTTCTTTTCTTTCTTTTCTTTCTTTTCTTTCTTTTCTTTCTTTTCTTTCTTTTCTTTCTTTTCTTTCTTTTCTTTCTTTTCTTTCTTTTCTTTCTTTTCTTTCTTTTCTTTCTTTTCTTTCTTTTCTTTCTTTTCTTTCTTTTCTTTTCTTTTTTTTCTTTTCTTTTTCAGAAGGAACAAATAATGTGGGTCTGATAAGTCAATACAGGATGCTTATTCTGCCACAGCAGTTCATCTGTTCTGGAGCATAATGTTTGATCCAAACCCCACAATTGTGTT